>JARPMR010000022.1:10711617-11311617 GCA_029955525.1 Oeneis ivallda
GACAAATCTGATCCACCCAAAGTTGGTGACCTAGTGCTGATTAAGGAACCTAATTTGTTGCCTTTATACTGGCGCCGTGGGCGCATTCTTAAGCTGATCTACGGGTCTGATGGGGTTCCCAGGGTTGCCGAGGTAATGGTCGGAGACTCTGTCTTGCAGCGAGCCGTTTGCTCCTTATCACGTTTACCTATTTACTAGTAAGTGGACGTAAATCCTTACGACCACAGGCGGGGGGGTTGTTCGCGCCATGTGCCTGTCAACAATTCCTTGTTCCATGGTCGTAGCGCTGGCAATCTCTTTGGCTCGCAATGACGTTGACAGATACTTAGTTTTAAACTTGCCGCGGTTTTAAGGCGTGGTTTTGGCAAGTCCCTTTGGTTTGACAGCTAACACGTTCACGAAAACCCGGGTCGCTCGCACCGTTTGCTGTTTTTGGGTGTCTAGATTTAGTTTATTTTACGGTTTAGTTTGCGCCGTCCAGCGGTCTATGTGTCGACCTAGCTATAAGCATAATTGTTAACTGTTGTTGTGTGTAAAAAAGGTGACCTTGACCACCTCTAGTTGATTAACTAGTGATAAACCAAGTGTACAGTGCTACGCCAGCCCGGCGTCCATTGCTGCAGGCCATAACTGGCTGCCTGCCTACTGCTGCGAGTGGCCTGAGAAGTTCACCTTACACTCAACCTCACAACACACCCCACATAACCACCACTATCATACCATCTCAGGCCGTACAAGGACTGACTGCTGCAAGGAAGGTCAGTGCAACCCTACCATCATTAAGTCACCACTACGTTGAAAACAAATCTGACCGCGGTGAAAGGCCCTTAGGGCAGCGACCCTGGACTCAGGTTATAGCTGATGGGCCCCTATACCTAGTGTTCCAGGCCTTGACTCGTTGGCCAAGCCGTTGGCCTCTTATTTATCAAAACGCTCTAAGGTACCTGGAGTAATTCTATATTACAATTCCCGAGGAGTCATTTAAATTCACGTTTCTTGCGATCATTAACCCTTTATACGTTTTAAAGAGGAAATGATCTTGCTCATAATAAAATTTTACTTCTTGAACGTGGGCATAAATGAACGAGAGTGGAAAGACTTTCAAATTCGAACGTAGCATTATTATTTATTATGTATACTGTGAGTTCTAAACAAATATTAAGAAATTTTACATAAATGAATATTTTAGCCTATTATGTTATACCTACCATACATATAAAATATGTGCTAAAGGTATCATTTCATCACTATTAATAATTTAATAGCTACTGCAATTATAATATCTAATATTAACGAAAAATTATCTGTTAAAATAAGTTAACCTACAAATGCAGAGTTTGGCATAAAAGTTGCAAAAATACTTTTACAATAATTATTATATGTTTGTATAATAAAAATTTAGAATAGAAATTTTCATTAAAATAAACTTTTTAAAATTGATTTTGTATCGTCAAGTGAATCCTAATATTATATAAAAACAGAAACTTCCTGCGAGATTTTGAAAACCTGGCTCTACGTGGACTAAAAGTGGACAAAGTCGTGGGCAAAAGCTAGGCTAGTAAAAATCACTGATTAAGGCAGAATCATCAAAGCTCCAACGTCTCCACGTACCAAGAATGAACACTTATTTGTGAATACCAGTGCGTTTTACTTTTATAGTTCACGCCATTTTCAAACTGTTTCTATTTACTGTTGAAGCGATTCTCCATAAACCATTCCAGAGAGTCCGATACCATGTTGTATTCTACGAAAATTCATTGCAGGAAGGCGACTTGAATAAATTTGCCTACAACTGAGCATTCAGAATTGAATATTAGCCGGATTGCAGCGCAATAGTATAATGAGGGTATTCGTATTGACCGATTCTTTAAATAAATTCCAGAAATGGAGGGCCGTTTCAAATAAGGAGGTACTCGTAGTTTACTTATTTTATTCGCAAGCGCTCTTATTTAAAAATGGCGGATACGGAAATAAAACTGTTACGAGCAGTTATTTGAACCAGTTCTCTAAATAACGTGTTGTATTTTCACATAAGTGACGACCACTTTAGCAATGCCTACTGTCTAACCAAATCATCAATAATTATTATGTACATTTTGAAAAAAAAAAAACCAAAAACATTTATAATATTAGTATGACGTATTAGTAAGGAAGAATTAATAAAACGATAATAAAGGCGATATAATGAAATTTTAGAACACAAAAGCTACTATTGTGACTCAAATATGATAGTTATATATATATTCCCTCGGGGACTTTTTTGTAGATAATAATGAGTATTTTAATCATGAAGTACATCATTTTTATGTATCATCAATAGTTTTCTCAGAACACGCTAAATAATGCATTTTATAGGCAAAATTTTCCTACATTGGGTCACATTATTGCAATTATCTTAAGGATCTTTAATTTTTTGACAGTAAATTATAGCCTATTTTACTTCCTGATAACTTAGCTTTCTATTGGTGAAAAAATGGTTAAAATCAGTCCAGTAGTTACAGAGCCTATTCGATACAAACAAACAAACAAAAAAAATAATCTTTCCTCTTTATAATATTAGTATAGATTACATCGTGATCGCCTTGATGGAGTTCTTCATATATACATCTTCTAGCATAGCATTTTCGTTAAGAGTTTTATATGTTTGAAGCCTTAAGCTCTCAAAGTTATAAATATAGCGACGTAAGTAATAATTTGCGGCTGAAAATTTCTCATTTCTGCAACGCAAAGTTTGAACATTAGAAAGTTAGGTTTGAAGTTTATGTTAGACTTTACCATTTATATTAAAGGTTTCCTAAAGACTTTCCCGTTTTCAGTGTTATGATAATGTCACGATGTGTTGTTTTCCTTCCTTTAACTTTAGATTTCCAACAAACTCGCAAGCAGATTTGGCAATAATCGAGCAAGGAAAACAAAGTATCTACCGACGATATAATTTATATCGACTTTTGCACAAAGCTTCCATATTATTAAGCTATTGCATAGCTTTTATCGCGGGCTTTGAACTAGGACAAACAGTTTGAGCGTGGCGACCGAATCAAGAAATTCCGTAGCGACAAAAAACCTAACACCGTCGTTCAGTAAGCGTTCAACATTTTAGAGGTTCACATTTGGCACAGTGGGCGAGCGGCCGCTTTCTTTAGATGTCGCAGGTTCGAATCTCACTCGCGAAGTAGTGACAGTGCGCTTTTCTTGTTTGTTGGTTTTTTGATTATTTTTTTGCATAATTTTTACTATGCAAAAAAAAATATTGCATAAATATTATAATTGCATAAGTTGATAAAAAATGCTATGCAATAGCTTTACCGTGGCAGTCCCCAAGTGCCACTTAATTTTTTCATTATGTACAGGATTATGTCGCGTAGATTTTTAAAAATCCCGTGGAAAATTTTTCAAGGTTTCAAAAGCCGATCCTGCATGTGTGTGATCCCGAATATTCAAGACAATATGTTCAAGGCGCGTTAAAACAGACAGACAAACAGATAGCTGGCATCCTGGAGAAGGACATAGGATACTTTTTGTCCCGTAAAAAAAAATCCCCGGGATATCAGGGATATATTTACTTGAAATTGGTTGTAATAAATATTATAAGCATGCATAATAATCTCGTAATTATAATTACTATTTTTTATTGATACACGAATTTGTAAAAGCTTCAATAGTAGTCTTGAATGTCCTTGCCTAACGTCATGTGTTGTGAAAGGGCGACATCCAAGCCCCACCCGTTACCGTTAGAGTTTAATTTATCATCAAAAAAGGTTAAGTTTTGCCAAAATTTAGTACCTTAACTTTTTGTGCAGCCAAGTCTAATTTTAACGGTAACTTTACATTAACCGTCTGACGTGCAACTGACTCAAAGTTAAAGGTTAGAGGGGGACATTAATTAAGTATGCCTAATATTATTTTAAAATACAAGAAGTAATTTATTACAACAATTACTAAAACAGTAATATAATTTAACTTTATCAATGATTAATTTGTTTGCTTTAATTATAGTAGGGACTATGTACCTACTAGTTCACTTTAATTTTTACTTTTTATACCTATTCAAAATTATAATTTTTCGTATTCTTCGTCAGAATATTATATTTAGGTAGGTTTTTATTGATACAACAACTGTCGATTGTCACAATCGCCTGGATTATGTTACTATTGGGCAGGCATTCTGTGAAATCCAGTACGCTAGCAGACAGCTGCAGACTGGCAGAAAAAAATGTGTACACGGTGTCAGTACCATGCCAGCGCGGGCGGGTATGCCAGCGACTGGATGGATGGTCTCATTGGATCAATGAAAACCTGCCTTTATATTTCAAAATTTTCCACATTAATTTTATTTAGCTAATTAATTTGCAGCTATTTATTTTACACACGATATGTAAGCTCGCCTTGGACGTAAATTAAGTGCTTTTGCCGCCGCGTAAACGTATACCGCGTAGGAACTTAAAAAAGCTTGAAACACAACAGTAGCGCGGTCCAACGGGTGTTTGTTAGTGTTGTGTGTTGAATTACAGCTTGTAATAATATAAACAAGTGTAAATGAAAAAAAATTATTAAAAAAAAGTTTTTAGTAGCTGGCTACATCATCAGACCCTGAATATCATCTAGAATCAGAGTACTTGTCAAACCAAATCAAAGGAGTCCAAAATCGATGGGGTTACGTCATTTTACTACAGAGTTCTCATAGCCACCTTTCACCTTCATCATCAGACACCTCCGTCGTTACAATAATATTGCATTCTCATCCGATTTACAACGTACAAAATTTCAGGTCAATCGGAAACCGGGAAAGGGTTCTAATTCAGCTTGGAAGATTTGACCTAAACAAACAAACATACTTACATACATAATATATTGCAATTTAAATAAAAGCTTATAAAAACAGAGGTTCTTTAGTAACTTTTCTAAGAAACTATGAAGAACTATGAGTTCTTCGAGTATTGTTGGTCCAAAATAGGTTTCTACCGCACATTCAAATAAAGGTAACGTCAGTAGTGCCTACTTACCTAGTCAGGTAGTCTTTGGTAGTATTCAGTCGTGCAGTTTTCTCAAAGCTTGCGTCCCGCGTTGTGTTTGTCGCAAGCTTTAATAATTTTCACCCCTTCCGTGCGTTTTAATTTATATTTCCCACAATTTTAGCAAAATGTCGTAAAGTTGTAGCTTGCAAGCGTAGTTTTATCTCCGGGACGCTGTCATAAGTCCTGAACAAAGTGATGTCTGGACACTTACTCCTCCAGCCTTATTTATGAATAGCTTAAGTTTATGAGCTCGGCAAGCCTCAAGAATTTGCTGTAAACTCTGAGATTTGCATATTATTTATTTCACAATGTTGGGCAACGATTTCTTTGCTTATTGAAAAGTATATTATACCAGGAACATTAGCTATTTCTTAGTTTTTTAACCGACTTCAAAAACGGATATCAAAAAAGGTTATCAAGGTTATCAATTCGCCGGAATATTTTTTTTATGTATGCCCACCGATTACTCGAAGACGCCTGAACCGATTTGGGAATTTTTTTTTTGTTTGAAAGGGTATACTCCCCAGGTGGTCCCATATAAATTTTATCGAAATCGGTCGAGCGATTTTTAAAATATTAACAATAAGTTATATACTTTGTATAGTGTGTGTGTGTGTAATGTAGTAAAGCGGGAGTTTGAAGTTGGTTGTTTAAAAAGATTTTTTTTGTATAAAATTATATTACTGTGAAGAGCTGGGGACAAAAACGGATTTAACCTAGCACATTTTTACAAAACAAGTTTCTTTGAAAAGAGGTTTTTTATCTATACTAATAATATAAAGAGGAAAGATTTTTTGTTTGTTTGTTTGTTTGTACCGAATAGGCTCTGTAACTACTGGACCGATTTTAACCATTTTTCAGCAATAGAAAGCTAAGTTATTAAGAAATATCAAATAACATAGGCTATAATTTATTTTCAAAAATCCTTAAAAAAATTGCAATAATGTAACGCAAAGTATCACATTCCTATAAAATGCATTATTTGGCGTGTGCTGAGAAAACTATTGATGATACATAAAAATTATGTACTACATAATTAAAGTACTCATTATTCTCTACAAAAAAGTCCACGATCTAACTATCATATTTAGTCACAGTAGTAGCTTTTGTGTTCTAAAATTTAATTAGATCGCTTTTATTATCGTAGTATTAATTCTTCCTTACTATTACATAATTATAAACCCAATTATAAATGCGAAAGTGTGTTTGTTTGTTGGTTTTTCCGTCAATCACGCTGCAACAAAGCTACGGATTGACGTGATTTTTTGGATAGGTATAGTTCAGAACCTAGGGTTCCCGCGGGATCAAAAACTAAATCCACGCGGACGAATTCGCGGGCATCAGCTAGTAGTATTGTATATGTATAATGGAACCTCTTTGTGTTGTAAATAGTTCACCAATGAGGAGTCGCAGCCGAAGCAGTAGAGAGCGACTGGACACAAACGGCTCAAGCCCGAGACATGTGAATAGTCCATACTAGATACATCTCCAGCCGTAGACGTCTATCGGTTGACTATGAGAAGTTCACCAGCCTATAAAACTGCATTTTGAATTGAGTCACAAAAATTCGATTGTGTGGACAAGTCCGCTTTTTTTCGCCAGCTTAGGAGAGTTAAAAACTTAAAAAATTCTATGAATTTTGCTATTATTTCAAGTCACTTTAGATAAAGTAACCTTCAAAGTTTAATTTGCCCATCAAAAAATACCTCAATTAAATTAATTGCATCAAGCAAATACAAAAACTTCTGAACGCTAGAAGGCTGAATATTTGTTCGGGGTTAGAAGCTAGAACTAAAGCGCTACTTGCTTTTTATTCACATTTTCTACGGAGAGCACTCCGGATAGCGGATAGCTTTTAAAGTGCTCTTTTGCTTCTTTTATCTCACCTTAGCCCACGAACACAGCACGATATAGTTTTAATGAGATTTCTTCTAACTATATTAGTACAGATTTAAATAAAATTGCTTTGATTACCCTCGAGACCTATAATATGGGTGTGTTCCGAAATACACTTCGAGCACTGCTCAGTGCTCTCAGTGGTGAAAAATTCGTTCTGTTATAGACTGCCAGTACACTGCAGCAGTACCCTAGGGAAATGTATGACGTCATATCTCACCGCCACTTTTGTACTGTGAGCACTGGCGCTTTCGAGGTAAAGTGCTCTCAGTACTTTGATCACGTGATCAAAAAACATAACAGCGCCTAGGGATTTGAAAAAATGGGGATGACAGTATACTGGACTGCGTTCCGTTTTAAGCAGTAGGTAACCAGTATAGCAAACTAAAAAGGAACGGCTTCACAGTATTACTAGATTGACGTCACATCTTATAGTGGTCCAATGTATTTCGGAACATACCCTATATCTTCAGCGCGAAAACATTGAAGCTCCGGCGAGACACATTTGTTGTATGACATGCAAAATGGAAGCGGAATTGTCTATTTTAACGCACAGATTGACTATTTCTTTTCGTAAATTAAACAACATACATTCGAAACCCAATCGAATGTAGATTAGTCTAAGTGGAAGCCAGCTAGCCGATAAAGAGTTTTACTGATCGGTGAAGAGTTGAGTTGACAGTTTTATTATACTTTGTGACGTCATCGTCAGAATGCATATTTTTTGGCACAAAGACCAGGTTTAATAACAAATCGTTTTAAAAATCTTCATTTTTATCTGATCTCATTGGTTTAACGTTTTCTACCCCAAATATTTTCTTGTAAATTGTTTCGTAAATTCCTTTGGAAAGTTCATTATACTGTATATTCACAAGCTCATTGCATTTTTGCTTGCCAAATTCATTTTCTCAAAGGAATTTTATGAACACTCCATTAATTTTCTCTCAGCTTTTCTATAGAAGAAATAAACGAACTTTGGTTTAATCTACATTTCGTGTCCCAAAATGGTAACTAGAAAATCTGATTATGGCTCTAGGTGACTTAATATTTTATCCATTTCAAGCATAGAACAATATAAAAAATTACTTTAACAAGTATTAAGTATATCAATAATCTACAACAAGCTATTACAATGTCCCATTGGTAGCCTTAAATTAGATTAAAAGCAACTTTGTCATTTAGTAATTCAGTAATGGTGTAATAGCCTCACCATATTTTCCGTCGCCGTTAAAGAAAGTGATATTTTTAATTGCTTTAACCCCAATTATCTCCGAAAAGACAGAGATGCGTGTCTGTAAGTCCCAAACTCGAAAAGGTAGCTAAAAGCCTTAACCACTTTAATAGCTATCGCTATCGCCGCTTACACTTTCAGCAACCCTGAAACAAATATACCTACAAGTGTAAATTAAATATTTTATTTTTAAATGCAAGCTTTTAGTAGCTACATCATTAGACTCTGGATATCAACTAGGATCAGAGTATTTGTTATGACGAATCAAACGAGACCAAACTCGATAGGGTTACGTCGTTTTATTACAGAGTTCCGATAGCCACCTTCCATCTTCGTCATCAGATCAGCTCCATGTCACAACAATATTGCATTGTCATCCGATTAACACATACATGCAAAATTTTAGCTCGATCAGAAACCGGGAAGTGGGTCTAATTCATCTTGCAAGATTTGACCCAAACAAACATTGCAAGTTAAATAAAAGCTTGTAAAACAAAAAGTCATTAAAACAAAAAGTGAAAACAATGCTACCCCTTACAACTGGATCCGAAGTATGACTACAACTTGACTAATGTTTTGCTCTCACGCTTCCAGCACTTACCGGCGCGTGCAAGTGAAGTTTTTATGAGTTTACTTTTTACCATTCAAAGATCTTTGTATACAGGTGTAAGGGACATGCCATGCTTATGAACAGTAAACCAGATGTTCAGTACCGTGAGTCGCTCAGTGTTGCAATTTTTCATCGTTATTTGGTATTTGTACGTGTCTTTGCCAATTCTGTTTCCAGTTTTTTAATTATTTGCAACATGGAATAATGTACCTATTATTCCATGTTGAATTTTGATTATAATTGAAAAAACAACGAATGACAATATTTAACACAAAACAGCAATGTATAATTCAATACAAAACGTGCACGATCAGCTTTTTAGGGTTCCGTACCCAAAGGGTACCAACGGGACCCTATTACTAAGCCTACGCTGTCCGTCCGTCCGTCCGTCCGTCCGTCCGTCCGTCTGTCAGCGGGCTGTATCTCGTAAACCGCAATAGATAGACAAATGAAATTTTCACATATTATGTATTTCTATTGCCGCTATAATAACAAATAATAAAAATTAAATTAAATTAAAAAAATTAAATTAAAATGTTTCCATGGGTACATAGAAATATTTTAATTTAATTTTTTTAACGGAACCCTAAAAGAGCGAGGCCTGACTCGCACTTGGCCGATTTTTTATGAAAAGTGCCGCATGCGAAGCGCGCCTGTAAGGGCATCATCGATTTATACGAGGTTGTTGGCGATACATTGCGTGCTCAAAAATTACAATATTGGTAACCCATCATTTCCGAGATGACGGCACAATTGTAAATTAATTATAGGCATTATGTGTAATCATTCACAGAGTTTTCGCTAAGCAAGTATGGGTACTTATTTCATTCTAAGGCAAAACATCAATAATTTATTTTGCTTTTTTCAGAATACTCAAGTTTTTCTTTTCTAAAGGGAATACATAAATTCTCATGACTTACAATAAACTCGTTTACTCGTATTAAGTACGCCAATGGTTTATCTCATTACTCGTTGAATTCTATTCAAGAAGCTCAAAATATCATCGAGAGATACTGAATGTCTGAATGGTATGGATTTGCGATCCTGTTATTTAATAGGCGTCTTCCGATACTTGATATCGCTTAATGTAATATTAAATTATAATCCATTTTTCATCCATTCAACCAATTACAGCTGGGTATTCACAGATTTCTCGAATAGAAAAGTTTAGGCCATATTTCAAAGGAGGTTGGCGAATTTTGACCCAGCACTTTTAAAAACCATTCAGATTCAAAAATCATTCAATTTTAATTAATATTTTTCAGAGTATTTTTCTGTGTAAACCCGATATTTTTAGAAGATGGGGATCAAACATATAATTATTCACAAGTACACATTATAAATAACTGGTACATGGCAATACAAGTGAATATCTTTTTTCTCCCAACTTTATTTGATAGACTTTGATGAACTTTTTTGTTAGACTGGTTTACTAGAACAAGAATGAGAAGTTTGATTCGTGAACGTGGGCTTGAGGCCCACGGTTCAGTTCGTCTGGGTCAGAAACTCTAGTGAATTCGCCAATCTCCTTTCACCATTGTTGCAGTCATAAGGAATATAATTAAAAAAATATATTTTCTGGAAAAAAACAGTCTCAAAATATTTTGAATAGAGTGAATTGGAACCTTAAGATTGTTTCAATAGGTATGATAAAAATTTTTGTAGTTGCTGAGATTAGTGCGTACAGACAGAGATAATATTGCTTACTTTACCAACGAAATTTAGATAGGTACATATAAGCGTAGATATACATACCCATAAAAATACCACCGAATATATTTTCACGAAAAAGTTTCGTTGCTACATATTAAAAATGTATTCCACAAAAAGGACCCTTAGCGCAAATTGCCTCAAGCAACGGCTTTCATTAAACTGGCTAACCGGAAGAGCACACTAGGGAGATCTTGCTTTGGAACAACTTGTTATACCCAATTTTGTATGAAAACCATGAAAATGTTCAAGGTCATTTCAATAATATGATGACAAAATATTGGGACAGACAATAGTACATTATTGTCGAGGCTCGGAATAAAGCAATTTATGGACGAGTAACATTGGAAGGCCGAGGTGAAACCGAGGACTTCCAAGTGATTTTAAAAGGACGAGGCGCTAGCCGAGGCCTTTTTAAGTAAACGAGGCCATGAATTGCTTTTTCGGCCGAGGCTTATATAGTACTTTTCTCTAATTTGCGAGGAAACAACAAAAAAATAATTAAAGAAACACTGTTTTATTTCATGTTAAATGTTATAGTATAACTCAGCGAAAGAAATGCACATTTAAAACACCTAATCACAGAGGAGAAACACCTAATAGAGGAAAGTGTACATTTTAAAAACCTCGTACCTGTCCAGCAATTTACATTACTGTCCTGTTACGTAATTGCTGGCGCCACGCCAGCAATGAGCCAATTGACGTTTCGTTTTTTTTTAATAAAGAAGCGATTTCCGAGCAAATTTGAGAAAAATAAATTGTTTTGTAGAGCCAAGGGGACTGCTTGATAAAGAATATTAACCATGATGAACATGGCAAATACCCAGTTTATTCAGTGGTATTTCACGATATTCAGTCCATACGCTATTGAGACTTTAGAATAAGTATATTATATTAGGTAGGATAATAAAAGTTGGCTTTGACAAAGCAAGGGCCATAAAGGAAGCGATACATTAAAAAGTTAAAACCCCTAGTGTGATCTAAAAGTATATATTTTCAAGTGCTTTTGAGTTATAAAGTGCCAAGATGTTAGGATACAAGATTAATTTTACAAAGTTGTAAAATGAAAAGAACTTAATTTCTTTCAACTTCCTTAAAAGTTTATGAGATGAAGTTGTAAAAATGTACTTACCTAGTTAGTAACGGAATAGGTAAGAGAATTCTGTAACCTCCATAATAACAGATTTTAAGCAGATGATTATTAAGGAAGTTCAAAATAAAAAAATCTATAAAAATCAGGGTTTTTAAGCTATTGCATAGCTTTTATCGCGGGCTTTGAACTAGGACAAACAGTTTGAGCGCAGCGACCGAATCAAGAAATTCCGTAACGAAAATAAACCTAACACCGTCGTTCAGTAAGCGTTCAACATTTTAGAGGTTCACAAACAGGAGCTCTGTTTGGCGCAGTGGGCGAGCGGCCGCTTTCTTTACCGCATGGTGTATGATGCCGCAGGTTCGAATCTCACTCGCGAAGTAGTGTCAGTGCGCTTTTCTTGTTTGTTTGTTTTTTAATTATTTTTTTGCATAATTTTTACTATGCAATAAAAAATATTGCATAAATATTATAATTGCATAAGTTGATAAAAAATACTATGCAATAGCACGCAATAGCTTTACCGCGGCAGTCCCCGAGTGCCACTTAATTTTTTTTTAATAAACCTGTACATTAGTTTATCTATTCATACCAAAAAGAAGTTTCAGTGGAATCTGCAAAAATTATCATATATTTTTACCCATCTACGGCAAAGTCAAAAAGAACGGTGTTGATTTTAGCAGTCTATGTATTTATGTACATGTTATATTTATGTGGCTTTTTACGAATTTCCACCGTGGCGCCTAAACTACTGAGCCGATTTTGATGAATTAGGTAGGTGTCAATCGATTCGTTATTATAATATGATTAGGCCGACAAATGCCTACGAAATATACGAAAAAAAATCAATGAATGATATTATATCCGATTTTCCATAGTCGAGTTTCAATTTTTAAACTATTTTCCTGTTCATTAACAGCGAACTTTAGGGTTCACCGCCATCACCACCACCCTGTCACCAATTTACATTAACATAATAATATGCAACGGTGATAGTACTGGATAGTAAATTCGTGAAGTGAAAGGAACAAAAATAATAATGCACCTAGCGTATGTTTCGCTCCACTTACACATTTTGGCATAGCTTTTCTGACGGTAATAAATATAAGTCTTTGCCTCTTTTACGCTTCTTTCATTTCAACCATAGAGTAGAGGTAGTAAGTAGAGTTATGAGTTGACGCGTCATATCAGCCACAGATTTGCCTACGTTAAATAAGTCAATTTGAATTTTGAATTTTTTTTGAACCTATCGCCAGTCTGGTGCGTCCTGTCGAATCGGTATCCTGTCGAATAGGAATAATTTAGGAAATAGTCCACCACGCTGCCCAAGTGCAGATTGGCAGACTTGAAAAGCCTTCGAAATTCGAAAACTCTAAGGTATGCAGGTTTCCTCTCGGTGACTTCGAAACCGTAAGAGTATGTGCACATACATAAGTCCAAATAGAGATATGTTCGTGCATATGTGAATCCTGGACTCTTCTAAAAGGCGGCCATTTTTAACCGATTTCAAAAAGGAGGAGTTCTCAACTCGTCGGAATCTTTTTTTTATTTTTTATGTATGTTCACAGTCGGCTGAAACGATTTGGAAAATTCTTTTTTCATTTGAAAGGGAATAATTTCCAGATGGTCCCATTGAAATTTTATCGAAATCGGTCGAGTACTTTTAAAAATCAACAATAAACTAGTGGTTCGCCCCGAACTGAGACCTCGCGGTATCCCATAATTCCCATAAGGTAGTTTTAATTTTAACTATATTGTAATTAAAACGCGCCGAATCTGATGACGTCAATCGTCATCTGCTTTCGTGGATGGGATGCGTATTTACAATATTAAAGACAGCGCCATCTATTAACAGTATAGTGAAGTTTTGTTAAAAACATTGATGCCATTAAAACTTAAATAATTTCGTTTCTTTATAATATTTATCTAATCTTAGTATTTGTTGTTCAAGTACAGAATATAACTCAAATTATGTGTAAGTTTCAATTTTTAAAATAAAGTGGTTTTAGAGATCTAGCCTCGAATAAAATCTCCACTTTGAAAGCCCCCCATTTCGTCAATTTTAGGAAAAAAAATAAAAAAAAAATACTTTTGTACTCTGTTCCAAATTATCTTTAAAATGAGGTACTGCAACCCTATGAAATGCAAAAAAATTTATTTTACTTCGCATTCGCTTCTATGAGAGCCCCCCTGAAATAAAGATTTTTATAACTTTTTAAGCCATTTTCGGCTGGAGGCCATCGGTTTACATATCATATCTAAAATTGAAGTAATTACGTTCAGTAATTCAGAAGTTATAAGGCTCTGACAGACGGACGGATGGACGGACGGACGGATGGACAAGTGCAAATTCACTCAAGTAAACTCAGAGACCTTCGCTTCGCTCGGTCGATTATACTTTGTAGTGGCGCGGGCGTTTTTAAAAATATTTTTTTATATTAAATTATATCATTTTATGCTCTAACTAGCTGTCATTTTGACTCTAAATTACTCTTCAATGGAAGTCGGGAAGGCAGACTGCGTTACTTTTAGCGGCAACGATCGGCTTTTTTTGCGACTGCATCGCGTTCTCGCGACTCAAGATTGTTGGATACGATAAAAGTAGCGAAGGTCAGCGCTTAAAAATCGCGTAACGCCGATACTAACAAACGCAACTCTATCGCAGCGACTGGTGTTTGTGGTGTGCCCACATTAGCGTTCAGACGCGAAATCCAGCATCCGAACAGCGACTAAAAACCATAATAACGCCGATCGCTGCCGCTAAAAATAGTCAATCTGCCCTCTCCCTAAGATCTAATGCTCATTATCAGAAGAGCCGTATGTTTACTTATCAGTCAATTCTCATATTGACTTTATTAGGGTAAGCTGTAATGAGGGTCGGGTTTTATAACTCTCCTCGGGGAGATACTGATTGCGATTACAATCGGTCTCCTAAGGCCGTTACAATATGTCTACGCAAGCCCATTTCTTAGCCTTGGCCCTTGTATGATTTTTTGTGAACTCAATACTACTTAGCCCTGGTATGATTTTTATACAAAACAAATCCCAAATTAGAGTAATATTACCTACCTACTGAAATTTGGGATTGTTTTTGCATAATTGACCTAGAATTTTCTCATTCAAGTAACATACTTTAAAGTCATTTATCCGCTAAATCTTAGGAATACCATAAGTTTTGAAGTTAAGGTCAACTGATGAACGTATCTGTCATTTCGACACAGTATGGACGGGAAAAGGACAGACATATTTTCCACCCCTTTACTTCGTAATTACTCATTCACTTGAAAAATTACACTAGACCCTCAAAACTTTCGACTAGTGCCTATTAATGCAATTTTTGAAGTGTGAAGTCAGTTTTAATTGTTCTCATTAATCAAGAATCTACGACCATTACTGAAAGCTGAACCTTAAATATTTAGGATTTTTGAAGTGATAACGTCTTATAAATCGATGAACACCAGCTATACGCACGAAAAAGTGTCACGTTCCGCCTGAGCCTGCGCGAGCAAGCGAGAGCGCGGAACAAGCGATAGAGAGACACGATCGGCCCAAGCGTTGGCTTGTGACTAGAGAAAATTGTAATTTTCAATTAACTCTTTCTTTGTTTTATACAAAATAATGATAATTCAGTGATAATACCTAATTCAATTCATAAAAGTATGCAATTTTTCATCAATGTTTCTTTATGACGTTATCACGTAAAACTTTTGTCCGTAAACCGACTTTACAGACAACCAATTTTTTTTTAATTTACAAAGTATTAAAAGTTTGGCATCTCGCCATCCACCTGTCTACATGAAATGAAGTTTGAACAATTAAGTTTTATGATTGGAAACGAGTGCAAGGTCAAAGGGAATACAAAAGTAATTATAACTTATTATCGTTTGCAATTATGCCCGACCTGACGATATTAAAGACTTTGTGAGGAGATTTTAAAGGTTTTACCTTGAAAAGTCAAGACGAAATTAGTTCTTCAAATTTTAACTGCCACAAAGTTTCTTATTATCTGCTACAAAATCAATAGGTACTTACTAACTTATAAAACAATGTCACGGTGTCTGTCGCGCTTCTAATTTAACTTTGATTTTATCTTCTCACTTAAATTTTACTTCGCATCTTACCTTATCTGTGAAAGCCAATCGAATCAAAACGCAACCAAGTCACGGTTATCTATCGGGGTCTTTCAAGTTTACCTGACCTCTGACCACCGAGAACCTCTTAAAAGTCGGCCAAGTGCGAGTCGGGCCACGCTCTTTTAGGGCTCCGTACATATGACAAAATCGCCTTTTTTTAAAACTAGATACATATTTAGATATCTTAGTTCTTAGATAGTCCTAAATTAGCGTATGGGAAAAAATGCTCGTTTGTTTTGGTCACAACTTACAAACCGCATTTTAAATCGGTGTGTTCAGTATTTATTGTTTAAATAAACTATATATAGTACATAATATATACATATTTAAAATTCCTAACTACTTTAATTTTTGAGATAGACCCCGTAACAAAAATGGTCTAAAACCGACAACTTTAACAGCCATTTATTCATTTTATTTCGACTCTTTTTTCATAAATGGGAGAGCTCCTTTTTTAATTACATGAAATACACACTCTGTGAAAATTTCAACTGTCTACCTATTACGGCTTACGAGGTAGAGCCCGCTGATAGACGGATAGACAGACAGACTGACGAACAGACAGCGGAGGCTTAGTGATAGGATCCCGTACGGAATATTTGGTTACGGAACCCTAAAAATGATTAAGGGCCTATTCCGTAGATAATTTCTTGTATAATCCTTACTATATACTACAAATGCGAAAGTGTGTCTGCTTGTTGATTTGTCCTTCAATCACGCTGCAACAGGGTTATACAACGACGTGATTTTTACCACGGGTACTTGAAAACCTGGAAAGACGATTTTCCACGCGGACGGAGTCGCGAGCTTCAGAATATGATAGAGAATGGACTGGCATAGAATGGATAGGCACTCGCTCATAGAGAATGGATAGGCATTCGCTTCTATTTTGTAATTTGGTTTTTACCTATTCCGTGATTGGTTAAGTCAGTTTGAATTTTACTGAATCAGCGATGTATACTGAATAGTTTGCGAACCCTGAATCGAATAGAACAAGAGAACACGTGAAATGTAAATATGTGAATGAAAATATTTTTTTCATCATACCTATTCGAAAAACGAATATTGGCTTCAGAGGACAGCGGGAGCAAAATTTCATTTTAACCCCATGGGACTTTTCATTTCTCTCTTCTGATTGGTCCGCGTTATAGTGCTTTAGCATACTAAAGCACTAACGTGGACCAATCAGAAGAGAGAATTCAGAAATGTGTCGAAATTCAAAATGTTTGAGAAGCTGTTGTCTACGATAAGTCACGTGATCAAATTTGTCGATTAGACATACATACTTCCAACATAAATATTAATGTTTAATTATTTCATAAAAATTTATTTGTGTTTTATTTAAACTTTCTATATATGTATTGGTAATGTCTATACTCTATACATAGTAGGTTGATACCCCTAGCTTTTTCTCATAGGTAATGATGAAAAATAGTGTGTGTCATTCGGGGCCAAAATTTTTTGTTCTCGGGCGGCGTATATTGAATTCCTCGCTACGCTCAGGATTCTACTTTAGAATCCCTCGCTGCGCTCGGGATTCTACTATAGAATCCTTCACTTCGCTCTGAATTCAAAATAACGCCCTCGGGGAACAAAAAATTCCTTTGGCCCCATATAACACAAATAACTATTTCGCCAGTGAGCTTCGCCTGCCATCTTAAGATTACTTAAAGAACTTTAAAACCATTTTAACAAAAATAAGTAAATTGTGTTAAACAAGATAAAAATTAAAACGACTGAATTATTTTATTCCAATGAAATTTATCGTAAAAAATATTTTTTTTCGGTTTTCCCTTGAATCTTCGGAAAAATAACTCAAAATAATAGTGTTTTGTAATCAATTAATTAGGTATGTAACTACTGTCCTCGTAAATGTTAATTACAATAGTTTAATATAATTTTTTTTTTAAACCAACTTCAATCGCCCATGCAACTACAAAGTATATAATTTATTGTTGATATTTTAAAAACCGCTTGACCGATTTCGATGAAATTTCAATGGAACACCTGAGAAGTATACCCTTTGAAACAAAAAAGAATTTTCCAAATCATTTCAGACGTCTTCGAGTAATCGGTGAACATTATATTAAAAAAAAAAGAGATTCCGACGAATTGATAGCCTCCTCCTTTTTTGAAGTCGGTTTATCCAATCTCTGTAACTGATCGGAGATCAAAATAATTCATACGAGTACATCACCTATGTGCCGAATATAAAAATACCACACGCAATATTTGGTATTGCATTTTTTGATAACATTATATACATGTTTTGATTGACTGACATTTAAAAAACCTATTGTGTACCCTGAAAACTATAAAAATGTACCTAGGTTCACAAAATGTTGACGGAAAACCAATTAAATTAGATTCACTCCATTGATATTTTGATTCTGTATAGTGTATAGTTGTGCCGTCTATAACATGCGTATAAAAGCGGCGAAAACCTGAGAGTTAAGATGTTGGCCTCCTTTTCGCAGGGTCTTGGGTTTGATCCCAGTTCCCAGTAGTGAACTAGCAATGGGTTGATATTAATGATGATCAAAATAAACGTTTTCTATAAAATGAGTGTTGTATCATCCTAGGTAGAACCTCGAACACATAACTGCCTCGTTGGTTAAGGCCAGGGTCTCTTCAAGATCGACTCGAATATTTTTTTTGTGCCTTTGTAATCCTACTACTTATCCTACTTTCTATTCCTACGTATAAATGCGAAAGTTTGTGAGGATGGATGGATGTTTGTTACTCTTTCACGCCACAACAGATGAACCGATTTAGCTGACATTTGGAATGGAGACAGCTCATACCCAGGATTAACACATAGGCTACATTTTATCCCGGAAAATTACAGGGATCCCGCGGGAATTAACATCCTTAATCCACGCGGACGAAGTCGCGGACATCATCTAGCGACTAGTACCATATTATAAAGGTAGGTAATTTTTAAGTCGATATTACATTTTTCGGCTTATTCAGAGAAACGAGACATAAAATGTACCCATCATTATGTGAGGGTTTTTGTCTGATCAGTGATCTAATAAAACAGTATCAGGTTTCGAACTCCGAGAATACTAAAACACCATTTAGAATTGAATTTCATTCATACTAAAACAGGCTTCATTTCGGAATGGCGATTACCAAAAACCAACTAAATTAGATTTACTCTATTGATCGTATCGCCTTTTCGGCCACTGTCGGTCGACGTAAAAGCATTTGAATAAATAAATGGACAACTTTGGAACCAGAAAACGTGTTTAGCTTTTTAAATTGATGGCAAGATAGCCAGCGGACTGTGATCTCACCTGGTGTTAAGTGACGATCCAGTCTAAGATGCGGGCTAGCTTCCTTCCAAGTTAGCTAGTTAAGTAGTGCAGTTTTAGGTTAAAGCCATACGCCCGATCGGTTTCTTAAAACCATGCCGGTACGCTAAATCGCTTAGCGGCACGATAACGACGGTAGGGTGAAAACTAGTCATAGAAGGCCAATCCCACCACCACTTACTAAGAGAATAGACGAGCAGCGTAACTTAAATTCAAGCATGCTGAATAAAGAAATTCCACACACAAAATGTTTTACTATTGCTATAATTTGATAGACTATAATATACATGTTTTATTTGTGACAGCGATAAAGTGACAAGTCAAGAGAAAATAATACTTTGGCGTTTTGACGACCTCCCTGATGGCGCAGTGGTGAGTGCTGTGGTCTTATAACTGGGAGGTCTCGGGTGCGATTTCCGGCGGGGGCAAATTGAGAATTTACAATTTCTGAATTGTCTCTGGTCGGGTCTGGTCTGTTGGGAGGTTTTTACCACCACAGAGAGTCACCACCCTACTGCCAAAGACGTGCCGCCAAGCGATTAATCGTTTTCAAGATGGCGTTTAGAAAAAGAAAAGGGGCATACCTTATGGATTGAATGTATACTGCCATGCCCCTTCCAAGTTAACTCGCTACCAATTTAGACTGCATCGTCACTTGCCATTAAGTGAGATCGCAGCCAAGAATTATCTTGTCATTGAATAAAAAATTAATTCTTCTTGTGTTGATTATTGCAAACTATTACAGTACAGTACGTACCACGACAATTATTTTAGTTGGAATCCAGTGTTAGAATTATGAAGGCCAGGAAAGCGTCGTACAACACTAAAAGTTGAAAAGTAGTGTATTTTGATGACGTTCCTTCAAAAACAAAACCAAGAAGGCGGGTAAGTATATTGATATGATAGCTTCAACTTGCTTGATATGATATGATAGCTTAATGTGGTGCTGGAGACGCCTACTAAGAATAAGCTGGACAGCGCATCGAACAAACGTCTCCATACTCAAAGAGCTGAAAATAACGCAAAGGCTTTCGTCGCTTGTACAACTGCGAATCCTTAAGTTCTTTGGGCATATCACTAGGAAGACTGGTACCATCGAACACCTCGTTGTACAAGGTCGAGTCGAGGGCACACGTCCACGTGGTCGCTCCCCTACTAGGTGGACGGATTCAATCCGCTCCGCCACAAATTTATCCGTCTCCGAGTGTTCTCGTGATGCCACCAACAGAAATCGCTGGAAGGAGATCGTAAGAGCTGCTGTGAAGGCCAAGTCATAGCCACGACCACTCTGCCAAGAGTGAACGAATAAGAAGAAGAAGAAGCTTCAACTTGACGTCTCGCAACACCTCCGTTCAGTCCCGTAGTGACTACGGTCCATGGAACTGGATCCAAATATCGACATTTTCAACTAAAACAATTTATCGTGGTACGTAAGTACTCGTATAATATAGTAACTTAATTATGTCATTAAACCACTAAGGCCCACTTGCAGAAACGCCGAGTTAGCTAACCCAGGATTAAATTTGTTATTTTGACAGATACTGTATACAAAATCTTTCAAATCTATCATTTTAACCCAGAGTTAGTGGCTAACTCTGGGTTAGCAGAGTTCTGCAAGAGGCCCTAAATAAGTCTTAAAACAATTACAGTACCCGGCGATATAATATATTGCACATCGGCCTTTGAAATACAACGCTATTTCTATTCTATTGCAAGGAAAGCTAGCCAGAAATTCACGTAGTAATTACTGAAATCTCTTCACAATCGGCGAGCACATCACGTAACATATATAAAAATAATGCAGTCGAACTGTGAATAGAATAGAAAAGCGTTTTATTCCAAAGGCCGATGTGCAATATATATCGCCGGGTACTGTAAAATCTTCCCATCTTTTCAAAAAGTAGAAATTAATAAATATGTTCCCAATCTCCGCTCTTTGTTAAATCTCTTTATTCACTGCAAAAATTAAAATCATATTTTTTTCATACAAACACGCGCGTAGTTCGCGAACTCATTTGCATAACAGTTTCCCGTTTCATATCAAAATGACAATAGACAATCGACTCTGTATGGGGACCGTATTTCTCTCTCGCTATTCTTTGTTTGGACCGGCTGAAGACCCTAGCTACGGGATGCGATGATACTTGTGATGACATTTACTTCGCCTAGTACGAGTGCATCGACAAAGACAACAGATTTCTAGGTACTGACTGGAAAAAAAAAATTAAGTGGCACTCTGGGACTGCCGCGCATTGTTTATCAACTTATGCAATTATATTATTTATGCAATATTTTTTTTTGCATAATAAAAATTATGTAAAAAAAAATAATTAAAAAACAAACAAACAAGAAAAGCGCACTGTCACTACTTCGCGAGTGAGATTCGAACCTGCGACATCTAAAGAAAGCGGCCACTCGCCCACTGCGCCGAACAGAGCTAAATGTGAACGTCTAAAATGTTGAACGCTTACTGAACGACGGTGTTAAGTTTTTTTCGTTACGGAATTTCTTGATTCGGTCGCCGCGCTCAAACTGTTTGTCCTAGTTCAAAGCCTGCGATAAAAGCTATGCAATAGCTTAAAAATTTCGGGGCCTATTGAACTTTGAAAGTAATAAAAGTTCCGTTGAGGGCCTATAAGGCCTATTTAATCACCGAGAATCTTTAATCGACGAAACAAAAATGTCAGATTTTTAATCGACAGAACTTTTTGTTTTCAAAGTTAATCAATAGACGTCCCTTAATATTTTCATCAATAAGTAATCATAAGTGGCATACCCTTACTGGGCCGACGATCTCAAGTGATTTGGCAATTTTGTCTTGATTTGTGTCAAGCTGGACACAAGGGCCACAAGCTCAGAGTAAATATTAGTAGGTACCTACTAATATCAACTCTGAGGCCACAAGATTGTAATATGTGGCGATCTTTGCAAGAGATCTACATTATTATATCCAGCCTTTGAGTATATAATGTTTAATATCTGGGTGAACGTGTTTTTTGGAAATTATATATTTAAAAAAAAATACTAAAAAAATTCATAGGGGAAAATATAATCGTCTTGGACTCAAACTGGGGTCTTCTGGTTTCAGGACCGCCCGACTTACCGTCGAGCTATCGGAAATTTATAAATGATGGCGAAATTTGCCTTCGTATTCTAATGATATTGTAAGGGGTTTTTCATTGCTTGAAAACACGGATAAAACGACCTTTTCTAAAAATGAAACCAAGCTAGATCGATTTATCGCCCCCGAAACCCCCTGCATACCAAATTTCATCAAAATCTTTGGAGCCGTTTCCGAGATTCAGATTATATATATATACAAGAATTGCTCATTTAAAGATATTAGATATTAGATAGATATACTCAAAGTATCCAGCAGTGGACACCTATCGGTCCGACGTCCCCTCACAATAAAGTTACAACGTGTTTACGTTACAGTTATCGTGGTCATTAAATATGTAACTGCCGTATCCAGTTTCTCTCCGCATTTTGTCTCCCATTGTGCCCAATCGTTTCGGCGAACATTAAACCAAATTTACGAGCAGACCAATTTTACAAAGCATTAAGAAATGTCATTAATGACCTTTTACTGAATTTTAGTTTATTGCTATTAGTTTTTAGGGTTCCGTACCTAAACTTGACTCGCACTTGGCTAATTTTTTCAAGTTCCCAAGCAACCTTGTACAGCGCAGCCGGCAAGCAGCCGTCTTCCTTACCGTTTAATGTATGATATCACAGGTTCGAATCTCACTCACGAAATCGTGACAGTGCGCTTTTCTTATTTGTTTTTAATTATTAGCAAATCTAGTTTTCACTTCTATTGGCAGTCCCCCTATGAGTTTTTTTTTAGAGTATTAAACCAACTTAATACTCAAAGGAAAGTCTGATGTCCGTTTGCATCAACCATACCTAAATCATCCCCTAAGTAGGAGTCTCCTTACGTAGGTAGCCCCTAAATATCAATCCCTTGCCCAATATCATTTTCACCTTTAGGTGTTCCCTTTTGTTCCCTATGTTCCCTTCAGCGGGTTTTATTTGAATATAGTTTTTGAACGGGACTTCATTAGCGTTTTTCGGGATTAAAACTTAGCCTCAAGTGCTTACCAGTTCTCAACTTTTTAAGTCCTTTTAATAAATCATGTCAAACCACTGCAACGTCGTTTCTGCGTGATTGAAGGACAAACCATTGTTCACTCAACGACCAAAGACCATCATTCCGCGCTAACTTTTTTAACTTGATTACCTACATGAAATTAACCGTTATGGCTTCCATGAAATCCCACATCAGAACTTAATTAATCCTTCTTTCTTTTAACAGTGTGTGAAAAATATACTTCGGAGTTCTAATAAAGCCTTTAGGTGCAGAGGGATATTAAAACTTTGAAAGGCCCCTGACAATGCTTACTTTGAAATATCTTATGGACCTGTGTTACAACTTTTTTAATAAAATGAAACCCCTTGGTATCGATCCTTAATCCAATAACAAATTTTGGTGACGGAATGTTTTGACTATCTTCAGAACTTTAAAATATTGAATTTTACTTACATCTTGAGCCCTGCCCCTAGCCCCTGCCCGATATATTACATATTTATTGTCGTATCTATTGTCTTTCTATTATCGTTAACACCTCCTATCCTTTCAGAAGGGAGGCGTGATAAAAGCTTTGGAAGCCCCTGCTCTAAAGCGTTAACGATCATGGAAAGAAAATAAATAAGACACCTGTTTAACTTGGCTAGGGGGGCTGCCCCCTGGCCAAATTACATATCTATTGTCGTATTTATTCTCTTTCTGTAATCGTTTAGAACAGGGGCTCCCAAAGTTTTTTATCACGCCTCCCTTCTGAAAGGATAGGAGGCGTGCTTTGGGGGAAGTGATCTTAGAAACGATTAATTGATAGCCAAATCGACACAACGTTCTCGATCGCTCATTCACTCGACAGTATAGAATTCACGCTACATGCTTATATTTATATATAACATATACGCTTACGCACACAAATACACGCTTCATCTAAAGCAGGGGGCTCCCAAAGTTTTTTATCACGCCTCCTATACTTTCAGAAGAGAGGCGTGAAAAAAAACTTTGGGAACCCCTGTTCTAAAGCGTTAACGATCATAGAAAGAGAATAGATACGACACATAATATGTAATTTGGCTAGGAGGGATAGAGTTTGGTTGTATACGTATTTTAAAGTAAAAAAATAAATAGACCCATTTATTATCATATAGGTACTAACGCTTAAAGCAGTATTATTTCAAAATTGTTTTGATATGTCATATAATGTCAACCTTAGACCCTATAGTAATTAATGCACATGTCTCCCCTCAAATGAAAGTCCACAATCCACCGTTAATTTGGATAAGCATTATCCACAAGCTTGGATAAGCAGACTTCAGCACCTTTAAGAACTTTATGAAGAACTCTCAGGTACAGATACAGGTTTCCCCACAATATATATTTTTTTAATAAAGAATATTAGCTAAGTTGAAGCTGACTAATATTCTCCTCTCCCCTCCAAATAAGCGGCAGGCTTGTGTCAGGAGTGGGTACGACAATAGTGCAATGGGTGGGGATCGAACCTGCGACCTTTCAGTTTTCAGTCCGCACCTTTAACCGTTGGGCTATTGAGGTTTTTTCCTTCAACCTATTTTCCTTCAACCTATATTTTCCTTCAACCATTAAAGCAAGTGGTATTGCGAAGTTAGAAATCTCGGTTTCGAACTCCGGGCTCCTCAAAAAGCAGGCCGAATCCTTAATCAGTAGGCTATCACTACTATCACCACCGTAGTAGGAGCAAATTCAAAGCTTTTATTGGTAGTACATAACTTAGTGTGTGTTACTTACATCGTCAGTACATAATATTACGTAGCTGATAAAACATGAGTGCAAGGATTCGCTAGCACATCACTAGGTATCTATATTGGTGAATCATGCCTGCAAAAAACGTCGCTCGCCAAGCGAAATCCAATATGCAATATGTGTGGCATAGTGCGGTAGTTGGTGGACCTAAAAATTGAAGCCCACGTTTTTCCACCGGAATTCGTATTGATTAGTTTAACGTTAAATGTGACGTTCGGTCGTTTACTTTCAGTCTTTACTAGATACCGGAAAGGTCTACACGCTTTTTACAAGCTTTTATTTAGCTTGACCAGTTTATTTATTTATTTGTTTGTTTGGATCAAATCTTGCAAGATGAATTAGACCCACTTCCCGGACCCACTTCTGATAGAGCTGAAATTTTGCATTTATGTGTAAATCGGATGACAATGCAATATTATTGTGAAATGGAGCTGATCTGGTGATGGAGACGGAAGATGGCTATCGGAACTCTGGAATAAAACGACGTAGCCCCATCGAGTTTGGGCTCGTTTGATTCGTCATAACAAGTACCTACTCTGATCCTAGATGATATCCAGAGTCTAATGATGTAGCTACTAAAAGCTTGCATTTAAAAATATTTTTTTTAATTTACACTTGCTTTTATTTGTGACTTGTATAAACCTTATCTATTTAAATATCTACTTCGAACGTATCCAAGGGTTGCATGTTAGGTGTTTAGGATAAAGCAATGGTTAACGTTAAATTTTATCGTCAAAAAATGATATTTTTTGTTGAACAAGTCAAGAGTTCTTCAACTTTTTACCATTTGACCCTCAGCCTTTATTATGGAGATACGAATTTACTGACTCATGTAACCCTTTGCTTGTTTGTAGTGGGCCACTCTAACTGTCTAACAAGGAACATACTACTCTCTAACCGACTGTCTAACATGCTACTGACACAGGCTTTGAGTATTAAACCAACACTTAATACTCAAAGAACACAGGGCCTATTTCACCGCGCGTTGACAAGACGTGAACTAACCGACGAATACCGACGTAGTGGTCATTGGGCAATTCTCCTAAATGTTGGCTAAGGCATGTCCCAGGCTGGAGAACGTAGGTTAAAACTAACTCAGGCCTATGTAACTTTTTTTGTAGATACTAGATAGTGTCCTCTATATGGTCCATTAAGAAAAAGAAGATAAAAGAGGTGAGATCCAGCTTTAAAAAAAATCTAAACCTCCATTTTCTAACCTCCATGACTGTCCCACTGCATATGTTGTATGTAACAAACTTATTTATTTACTAGTGGTTCGCCCCGAACTGAGACCTCGCGGTAACGGTTTCCCATAATTGACGATCAAAATTGACATTATTATTATGCCCGTTTTCACCAACCATACCTAAATCATCCCATTTGTAGAAGTCTCTTTACATAGGTAGCCCCTAAATACAATTCTAACATCCCAATGTCATTTTCACCTTTAGTTGTCCCGTAGAGGTTCGTAATAACAAAGTTGACAGAAAGTGTCAACTAACTTAACATAGGTAGCCCGTAAAGGTTAGGGAACTGTTATAGTGAAATCCTCAAGGCCTCAATCAAACTTAGGTATAGTTTTTTGGAACATTCAAATTAAATTACTTGTACACAGCGTCAACTATTGACACGATCAGAAATATGTAAAAACAAACTGCAACGTGAAGTTTTATTGATGTTTGCTAAATGACTAAATAATAATCTTAATTGAATAATAGGTATGTTACATAAAGCTGCATTTGCTATATGAGATGAGAGCGCCATCTATTGACATCATTGTGAAGTTCTGTTGTTGCTGCTCATTAAAAGTTAAATAATTTAGTTTCCTTATTACATTTATCTAATTTTAGTATTTGTTGTTCAAGTACATGATATTACGCTAAAATTGTAAAACTTTCAAGCCCCAGCTTTCAATGGTTATTCCGTTCTGAGGTCAAATATAATCTCCACTTTGAAAGCCCCCCATTTCGTCAATTTTAGGAAAAAAATTAAAAAAAAAATACTTTTGTACTCTGTTCCAAATTATCTTTAAAATGAGGTACTGTAAACCTATGAAACGCAAAATTTTTTTTTTTTCTTCGCATTCGCTTCTATGAGAGCCCCCCTGAAATAAAGATTTTTATAACTTTTTAAGCCATTTTCGGCTGGAGGCCATCGGTTTACATATTATATCTAAAATTGAAGTAATTTCGTTCAGTAATTCAGAAGTTATAAGGCTCTGACAGACGGACGGACGGACGGACGGACGGACGGACAAGTGCAAATTCACTCAAGTAGACTCAAAGACCTTCGCTTCGCTCGGTCGAAAAACATAGTCGATTAAAAATTCTCAAAAAAATATATTTCAATAATGAATAATTAATCTTTAAAATAACAACAGTAGCGTGAGGTTACGTCTTAGAATTAGTTTTTTATTAGTATTTAAAGTATGTCCCACGACTTTTTAATCATTACCGTGCTCTTGTGCAAACACTATCGTAACTACCCACATATCCATACAATCCGCATCGTCGTCGCGTCTAACGTACAAAATCAGTTGCCTTGAGCAATTCATGTCGAATGGAGGTGTGTACGTCGTCGGGTCACTGAAATATTTGGCATTCTTCAACGGAAATTTCATTTTGGCAACTTTAATCGCTCATTCATAGGACTCTCACCATACCATAAGTAGTTATCACATTTATATGTTTGTATTTTTTATATATTTCAAATATGTTTTACTTTCTAACAAAGCACATTAAAAAAAATTACTATGTTTACTTATCAAGTAAAAATTTAATTACTAACCAATTCTAATTACCATGATCCTAATTACCATTATTACCAGGGCCATTTTACGTACTATGGTAATTGGGCATTAGCTAGGTAATTAGAGTAATGCTTGAATGTATGGGATCTTCTAAATTTTAACGACCTCCCTGGCCCTCTGGTGAGTACTTTGGTCTTAAAAACTGGATCTTCATGGGTTTGACTCCCGGCTGGGGCAATTTTGGATGTTGTAAAATTGTCTCCAGTCTGGTCTGTCGAGGCTAGTGACCATCCAATACTCTACCAGCAAAGATGTGCCGTGCCATGTGATTTAGCGTTCTGGTACGTATCAGCGTAGAAACCGGTAAGTTGTTTAAGTTTAATACCAGGTAAGCTCGAAACCATCTTAGACTGCATTCACCACTTACCCCAGATTATCGCAGTCAAGGACCAACTTGTAGTAACATATAAAAAGTTATAAGTAATCTGTGTTGAATGATTATGGCTGTATTTTGATACCGTTTGGGTGTTGGTGATGACAACATCGTTATATTTACCAACAATAAAATTAACTAAACCGAAAAAGATGGGCAAAAAAGGCTCGAATGGTATGCGAAGGTAAAAAATGATCCTATATTATACCGAAAAAGATGGAGAATAAATCTTAATTCTTTTTATAGCTCAATTGCAATCAAACTCGCAGCATCGCAGCGTTGTATGGCGATTGAAGGCCTTTGGACCAGGTAAACCCCAGAACGTGGATCGCAACCCCTTCACCTTAACCAACCGCCGATATCGTGCAACAATCGCTTAGCTTCCACACTCCAGCATTCCGTGGTCTCCACTGCCAGAGGGACAAAAAGGTAATAGGGGCATCTTTACTCCTTTTTTTAATGCAACGGACTCTGCAGCGTCTACCTGTGTTTTCTGGCTGAGATGACATGGTGCGAATGTACTCATGCACGTCGCGTCCCTCAGCATGCATTTGCTATTTTGCCATGGGACGAGTGTCAAGCCATCAGGATGCTTGCCATCCATGTGACCCAAACCGGGTGGCTCGAGTATACACTACGCAGGGTACGTTGACCGAGACGAGGGCTGTGCGGACGATATCGTTCAGAGAGTGGTGACGAGAGAATCTGGCCACACAACGACTGCAACTAAATGCGTGGTGGCCGTTGGCTTCCACCATGTAACCGCAGATGCATCGATGGAATTCGCAAACAGGCATGCAACCATGTTGGGACTTCCCAACATGGTTGTAGATATGTAATCTTCGGCACAGCAAAATAGTTTTGCAAGAGCGTAAGCGTAACATGAGCCGAAAGATCTTTCCAATGTTCTTGAATGGCGGAGTGGCCCCCTTGCCTCAATGGCTTCCGGGATAGCAGAAGAAAAGATAGGAGACCCCAAGAGGAAAAAATTGTCAGCGTTAAACTCCTTGAGCCCAGGAACTAGGTCTTCAAAGTGAGGGAACAGAAGACGGGACTCTGAATTACAGGGGAAGAACTCTCACTTAGGCATGTTCACCTTCAACCCCAGCTCCTTCAAGCAATTTATTAAAAGCAGTAGGTCACGTTCCACAACTTCAGGTTTGCCTCCTATAGTACCATCATCGAGTTACCAGATATAAAGGAGGGATTTGAGGTCGTGAAGAACTTTCTGAATGCTGAGGCTGAAGATGAGAGATCTAAACGGATCTCCCTGTTGGACATCAATCTGCGAAAGGATAGAGGTTTGGCTATAGAAGACATTGGAGGGGGAATGTTAAAATTGCTGAAGAAAAGGATACACAGTAGGAATCATAACTTTGCTTCGCTCAGTAGAATGTCCTTTTCCAGTGTATTGAAAGCGTTATGTATGTCAAGCTCCATGATAACACAGTCCTTGTTGCTTGGGTCTATAGCGAACAAATGCGTTGCGTGGATAGCCTAGCTTAGTGTCAAGACCTAACAGGTGCGGTCGCAGGTAAGTTACTATTTCCTCCAAAGGCCCTAGACCCTTTAGAAGATTACCGAATATATAGATCTCATCAACGACACTGGCAATTCTGCATCAAATTTTATATAATAATAATAATTATTAATTATGTTTGGCATGTTATTTGAAGAATATTTTGTGTACATAGAGCTATCTTATGTTAAACTCATAATATAATTAGACGCTTTTTGTAGGTAAGCCTAGGTAGGTCTGATAGGAAAATAACCAAATTTATTGATCTCGTCAGCAAGGCAGACTTTTGTTATGAATCTTTGTACGATTATCATTGGCATGCCGTTTTTACGAGATTTACTTAGACGCTTCTTCTAGGTAACTAATTAACTATAATAATTAATCAATAAATAATCGGAATTGAATCAAGAAAATTTATGAGTGATATTTTTATCTATTTTGTAAATCGTGATTACTAATAAGTACCTAACTACTATTAATAAGTACCAAAGTAGATTTTTTTTATATTTAAAGAAATACTAAGATATTTCTTTCAGTTTTACTACTGTATTTTTCCACATTTACGGAGTAAATAGATTTTATTAACAAAAACACTTATGTTTTATTTTACTTTCTCATTCACAAAATTTTAACAAATTACCATATAGCATATTCTAATCACCATATTCCGGAACTCATTACCATGTCACAATTTATCCTTACCATGGACACCATAATTACCAAATACGCTATTTCTCCAAGAAAACTAGGTTCTGGTGGAGGCCTTCCTCATCACTGTGATAAATGAAGGCACCTCTCTGTCAAGGCATACTTACACTAGCGGCACGCTATGATGGCCGGTTTGACGTTTGTCCGCTCATGAAGTTCCGTATTAATTGATAACGACTTTGAAGGAAATAATTGTATTACTTTATTGACGATAGTGATGTGCAGAGATTCATAAATTTTATCGAATGTAGTTTTAGGTTTAGGACTCAAAATTTATTTATTAAATTGATTTCTAAAATGTATACAAGTGTAGAAAAATCAGTTTGCACCATTTAAGGGGTGAATGTACTTGTGAATATGAACAATTTTCACTATGTGGACAAACCTCTGAAATCGCAAAAAAATATCAGCTGTTTCATACAAAAGGTAAAATTTTTATTTTTATATGATTTAAACCACAACTCGGCATTTGGTTTTCTAAATTGAAAATTTTTAAAAATGGAATCTAATACGATCGTCACATAGGATCGCTGGCTAGCACAACTACTACCTCCGGCAAACTCGCGTCAATGCTCAATGCAAAACAAAGCAGTTTCGAATTGACGTTGCTTCGAAAAGTATAAACTGTCAGTGCAATGCGATTGTGATATAGTTTTGACCTGGCTTTGGATTTCAAATATTGATACTGCATTACTGTTGACCCTTGCTCGTTAATTTGGACTCTGTTCAAGCCCTTTGTTGTGGATTTCGTCGATATGACCGAACGTACGCAGAGAACTGTTCTAAATAGTCAGACACGTGAGTTCGTAATACGCCTTCGTAACTATTTCGATCGTGAAGCTCAAAATGGAGGGCCAATTTTACCTATAACGTCAGTGGTTGAACGCGTAGCTGATGCGCTTAATATTGGACAACGAACTGTTAGACGGATAACTAAAAAAAAATATGGCGAGACTGGCACAGAAGAAAATAAACTTCACACACCAAAAAAGAGAAAACGAGCAAAACCAGTCGTAGGCATCGATAGCTTTGATGCCGATGCTATCCGAAGACATGTTTACGGCTACTATTTACAGAAGGAGTATCCAACAAGAAAAAAGTTGGTGCATTCACTGAAGGAAGCTGGATTATTCTTCGGTGGGGAAAGTTCTTTAACGAAGATTTTGAAGACCATTGGATTTCGATACAAAAAATGTAACAAACGCAAAATATTGATGGAAAGATTTGATATAGCGATGGCAAGGTATACTTTTTTACGGCAAGTGAAAGAAATCAAAAATTGGCAAAATGTTGTGTTCTTGGATGAAACATGGCTTAATGCTAACCATACTGTAGGCCGTTCTTGGAACGATGACACAGCAGCATCTACTTCCAAAGTTCCTGTAGGAAAAGGATCGCGACTTATAATTTGTCACGCCGGAACCATCAACGGGTTTGTCGAAGGTTCTCTCATGGCTTTTGCGTCAAAAACCACTGGAGACTATCATGAAGACATGAATGGAGAAAAGTTTACTGAATGGTTTACCTCAATGTTGTGTAGCCTCCCTGAACCATCTATTATAATTATGGACAACGCCCCATACCACTCGATGCAAATTGACAAGCCACCTGCCCAATCCCAAAAGAAAGCTGATATCGTCGCATGGCTTCGTAAAAATGGCGTAGATGCAAACATGAATATGTTAAAAGCGGAATTAGTACGTCTTTTAAAAGAAAACAAACCAACCAAGATCCGATACGTCATTGACGAAATAGCATTAGAACATGGGCACAGAGTTATACGGTTACCGCCTTACCATTGTGAGTATAATGCGATTGAGTTGGTGTGGGCTCAAATTAAGGGATATGCTGCAAGACACAATACAGAACCCCCATTTACCACAAAAAAAATGCTAAAATTATTAGAAGAAGCTTGTGAACATGTGACTAAAGGAGACTGGGAAAAGGTTGTGAATAGAACTGTTAAATTAATAAGGGAAGATTATGAAAGAGATGTGAAAATAGATAATATTATAGAAAACGAACATATAATTATTAATGTAGGTGATGATAGCAGTGACGACAGTGAAAATAGTAGTATGGACGAATCTGATTAATTATGGCCTTTTGTGGCACCTTTTTTGGTATCTTTTGTATTCATATGTTTCTTGTGTGCATATAAAGTATGTATATTCATTTTCATTCAAATATTCAGTTCGTTCAAATAAATTAAATAAACATATACATTTTTGTTTTATTGAACCTATTTAATCAGGTACAAAAACAAAACTTAATTGTTTTTTGTTCGAGAATAAATTGACATTCCACATCACTATTGTAATGTGTCAAACCGGCCATCATAGCGTGCCGCTAGTGTAAAAAACCGATAACTCAAAAAAATTTTTTTTATTTTTCGTCGGACGTTTTAGCCAACAATTAGGAGAACTGCCCAATTCCTAGTTCCATGATACCAACGAATGAATTTGAAGTTTTAACAAAATGTCAATAAAAAAACTTAGCTATACGTAGTCGTAATTCCTAGTTCCATGGCTTTATCAGCTAGAAACACATCGTAGTCGTTTTCCTAGTTCCTTGGTGTTATATACCAAGTATATGGTTCCTTGGATACACACTATTCAGCGATTGTGAATAATGAGAACACATCAAACCTACTTCGAAAATATCAGAGTCTAAAAAACAATTTAATTAAAAGTTACAAAAATTATATTTTGAATGTTTTGAGGACTAAGCTGCTATATGAAAAGGTTTCGTTAATAACGAGTTAAAATTGTTAAGTCTCATGAACACAGCTGCCAACTTGATTTAAAGAGCTGACGATCTGCCCTTATCGAGATTAAAATTGTGATGTGGGGCAACCGTCGCGTCGACCGAAAGAAATTCGAATCTGCTGTCTAAAAGGAACAAAAGATTTTAATTGTAATTATAATAAAAATAATATAAAATAACTAGTGGTTCGCCCCGAACTGAGACCTCGCGGTAACGGTATCCCATGATTATTCATTCAATCGATACATGATAACCAAAACTGACATTATTATTATGCCCGTTTTCACCAAACATACCTAAATCATCCCCTAAGTAGGAGTCTCTTAACGTAGGTAGCTCCTAAATAAAATCCTAAGTCCTAACATCCGTCCCAATATCCTTTTAGGTGTCCCGTACAGGATCGTGATAAATAAGTTGACAGAAAACATCAATCACCTAACTTATAGGTAGCCCGTAAAGGTTAGGGAACGTTAGTGAAAACATTGAATTATTTATCAAACATTGAATTTAACTCGTAGTTCCATGGGAATAGTTACTGACTGCGCCATCTATTAGCATTATTGTGAAGCTATGTTGATGCTATATGAATTACTGACGCCCATTAAAAATTAAATAATCTCGTTTCTTTATAATATTCATATAATTTTAGTATTTGTTGTTCAAGTACAGGATATAAGTGACCTAAAAACATAAAATCAGTTTGAAAATCCATAGCGGATTTTTCTAGAGAGCGTCTTCAAGCGAGCGTATAAAATCGCCACTTTGAAAGCCCCCCATTTCGTCAATTTTAAGGGAAAAATTAAAAAAAAAATATTTTTGTACTCAGTTCAAAATTATCTTTAAAATGATACGTAACAATTTTATGTAACGCGATTTTTTTTTTTTTACTTCGCATTCGCTTCTATGAGAGCCCCCCTGAAATAAAGATTTTTATAACTTTTTAAGCCATTTTCGGCTGGAGGCCATCGGTTTACATATTATATCTAAATTTGAAGTAATTACGTTCAGTAATTCAAAAGTTATAAGGCTCTGACAGACGGACGGACGGACGGACGGACGGACGGACAAGTGCAAATCGCCCTAGTTAACTCAAAGACCTTCGCTTCGCTCGGTCGAAAATTAAGTGGCACTCGGGGACTGCCGCGGTAAAGCTATTGCACAGCATTTTTATCGACTTATGCAATTATAATATTTATGCAAAAATTATTTAAATAAAAATTATGCAAAAAAATAATTAAAAAACAAACAAACAAGAAAAGCGCACTGTCACTACTTCGCGAGTGAGATTCGAACCTGCGACATCTAAAGAAAGCGGCAGCTCGGCCCACTACGCCAAACAGAGCTAAATGTGAACCTCTAAAATGTTGAAAGCTTACTGAACGACGGTGTTAGGTTTTTTTTCGTTACGGAATTTCTTGATTCGGTCACCGCGCTCAACCTGTTTGTCCTAGTTCAAAGCCCGCGATAAAGCTATGCAATAGCTTAATAAATTTTTCTAAAGTTGCTACAACGTAAGGCGTATAAAATCCAGCACTTGCTGCATGACGGAGTTTCTTTCTATCATGAAAATAATCATAATAAGTATAGGACACCTACTGCTTATACGCTAATATTATGAAACATTCAAAATCAGAAACTGTTCTTAAAAATCGATGACAATGCATAATATCAAATCTATATTTCCAGGAGCCGCTGGACACGGGCGGAGCAAGACTTTGGCCTGTGGAGGTCCATGAGATCTTATTCCAGCATTGGAAATTTATCGATTAATAAAGCAGAAGAAAATAATTGAAGAAGATTAAAAAGTATAGGATTGATTAAATTATTTATTCCGCGATTTGCATTTGTGATAGAAGTTATGAGTGAAACCCCAAAACAGATTATGAAATTAGAGCTTCGTCGCCTGTACTGAAACTAAAATTAATTTAGACTGATTTTCTGTGTTACAAACAATTGAGTTTCTTTATTGGATTTAGAATAAAATACTTGATTTACTTTTTACTTTTGAACGGAATTACTTCAAATTTAGATATAATATTATGTAAACTGATGGCTTCAGCCGAATATTGCATAAAAAAATTATAAAAATTTTGACTTCAGAGGGTTCTCATAGAAGTGAATGCGAAGTAAAATATTTTTTTTTGCCTTACATAGGCTTGCAATATATCTTTTTAAAGACGATTTTGAACAGAGTACAAAAATATATTTTTTTTTAATTTTTCCCTTAAAATTGACGAAATGGGGGGCTTTCAAAGTTGAGTATTTGAGAGAATTGCTTTAAAATACCAACGTTAGAATCCTACTAATATTATAAATGCGAAAGTTTGTGAGGATGTTTGGATGGATGGATGGATGTTTGTTACTCTTTAACGCGACAACGAATGACCCGATTTTGCTGAAATTTGGCACAGACATAGATTATAGTCTGGAATAGCACATAGGCTACTTTTTATCCCGGAAAAGCAAACAGTTCCTGCGGGATAGCATCGCTATTTTTTACGCATTTGTCCTTCAAAATACGCGCAATGGAGTTTTAGATTGACGTGATTTTTTTGCACAGGTAAAGTTAAGGGCCTGAAAAATGACACAGGCTACTTTTTATCCCGGGAAAAGAAACGTTTTCTGCAGGATATTAGTATACTACTTTTCACACATTTATCTTTCAATTATGCGCCAACGGAGTTACATATTGACGTGGTTTTTTGGAGAGGCATAGTTGATGACTTGAAAAGTGACAAAGGCTACTTTTTATCCTGGGAAAGCAAACAATTCCCGCGGGATATTCGTATGCTACTTTTCACATATTAATCCTTCAATTATGCGCCAACGAAGTTACAGATTGACGTGGTTTTTTTGATAGACATAGATGAGGACCTGAAAAGTGACAACAGCTTCTTTTTATTCCGGGAAAACAAACAGTTCCCGCGGGATATTCGTATGCTACTTTTCACATATTTATCCTTAAATCATGCGCCAATATGCACGCATGCATACATGTATGTATGTATGTATGTATGTATGTATGTATGCATGTATGCATGTATGTATGTATGCATGTATGCATGTATGTATGCATGTATGCATGTATGTATGTATGTATGTATGTATGTATGTATGTATGTATGTATGTATGTATGTATGTATGTATGTATGTATGTATGTATGTATGTATGTATGTATGTATGTATGTATGTATGTGTGTATGTATATATGCATGTATTAATGTATGTTGATTATTAATGTGAACTAATAATATTATTAATTAATTATACAATAATATTATTAATGTGAAAGTTTGTGAGGATGAATGTACATACGGATGTATGTTTGTATAGATGTAGTATACGGATGGATGGATGTATGTTCTCTGAGATAGGGGTTGAACTATTTTGACTGTTTTACTCCTTATCTTCGTTACATTTAAACTAATTTTTATTATTATTTTAACCGACTTCAAAACAGGAGGAGGATCTCAATTCAACGGAATCTTTTTCTATTCATGTTCACCGATTACTCGAATACGCCTAAACCGATCTGCGTTTAAAAAAAATCTACAATAAATTATATACTTCGTAGTGGCGCGGGCGTTTAAATGTATGCTCCCGGGACAAAAAGTAGCCTGTGTTATTTTCCAGGTCTAAAACTTTACCTGTGTAAAGAACCACGTCGACTATATGCACTTGCACTTTATATGGTGAAATATTATAACTGCGAAAGTGCGTTGCTTTGTCCTTCAATCACGCCCCAACAGAGCTACGGATCGACGTGATTTTTTGCAGGGGTACCTATAGTTGAGGACTTGGAGAGTGACAGGCTACATTTTATCCCGCAAAGTCAAAGAGTTCCCGAGGCATTTTAAAGGCTAAGTTCACGCAGACGAAGTCGCGGGCATCAGCTAGTAAATTTATAAACACATATAAAGAATTCCGAGGCCAGCGGGATTCGAACCCACATCTCTTGGGAATCGCGCCCTAGTGTGTTACCGTTACACCATGGCCGCACACACGTCAGCATCGAAATTAGTGATATGTATCAACTTTTTTCAGTTTAAGCAACTGTACAGTACAGTGTCTACCAACGTTGCGAACATAGTAAAAATTGAATAGCTAGATAGTACAATTCTTTAGCGAGGAATGTGGTACATCAGGCGAACTAGTCTACCGTCGAACCAATGAATCGCTGAATCGCCAGTTTGAGTGGAAATAATGAATGCCTCGTAAAAAAAAAGTAATATTTTTTATTTTATCTGTTGAAACTTATGAATCCCAATTTTATACCCGATACAGATATAGTTTTGTAAGCTAACAAAAACGAAAACATTTTCGTATCTAAAAACAAAAATTACGTTTAAAAATAAAAACTATAAAACATGTTCAACTCTACTATCCTACTTCCTACTAATATTTACCTATTTAAATTGCGAAAGTTTGTGAGCATGGATGTATGGATGTTTGTGAACTCTTTAACGCAACAACGAAAGAACCGATTTGGCTGTAATTTTAAAGTGAGTATTTTATAGGTTAATTTAAGTTTGTGAGGATGGATGGATGTATTTCACGCAAGAACTACTGGACGGACTTTGCTGTAACTTCAAAATGTAATAGCATTAACATCAGAATAGCATAAAGGCTATATTTTATCCCGGAAAATTAAAGAATTCCCGAGAAATTCAAAAACCCTTTATCCGCGCGGACGAGGTCGCGGGCATCGGCTAGTAAATATCTACTAAAAACAAAACATATTGTTCCCAAATGTTAATTGAAATTTTAAAACACCCCCGACATTGTGAATCTATGCCGGACTATTTACGATATACCTGACATCCTGTTACCCAGTTTTCCGCTCCATCATCAGATCCTCCTCCTCGATCCTCGATCATCATCTATCTAACACCTATTCATTGAGACCATTCTAATGAGCCCAAACACACTTTAACTGCTGTAAGTTGCTGAGGAATTGGGATCCCGCAGACTACTTGATGCTGCAGCATCAGCTCAAGGTGACCAAGGTGAATCGCACCAGTGAAAGTAAAATTCAATAAAAATGTCAGGATGCCAACTATATTCCTCGGTAAAACGTAACTCGACGTTGGTGAAATCGGCACTTAACCTGGTAAAAAGAAACCGTGTTTACATATACTATTCGACCATGAAGTTATTTTCTACAAAATTTTCGAGATTCGCTTTATTACGGGATAATTGTTATGTTCGATAGTTCCAGAACTCTTAGGAACTTTATGGCGATGTCAGCATAATAATAAAAGGACGGGTAGGTGTGTTGATTACCTTTTGCCTTGGTTTGGAACAAGCTTTTGAGATAAGACGCTATCTCCGGTCTCTCTGAAAATGGACATCGTTTTAAAGTAGAATGAGGTAGCAACCGTCTTTGGCTTAAACTTTAAAGAGAATTTCACCGGTGGCTATTTGTACGCTTAAAATACTTATTAAAAAGAATACCTGTTCTCACGACTCGTCCTCTTGGGTTACAAGGATTCTGATAGAATTTTTCAAAAAATACAAAAATACTTACTCTATCAAAATTAATAAAAAATAATAATAACACCAGTTTTTAAAGCAGTCATACTCGTATTAGAAGTAGTACTTATTTCTAGCACTGCTCTAGGAGTTACAACAAATATATTATGTTAGTGCCAATGTCATCACCACAGAGTAACGTTCAGCCGAATTATAAACTTGACTGACTTGACTTAACTTACTGAAAATAATAGAGAACAATTTTTTCGTGCATAATACTCTAACTTCTTCTAACATTACCTTATTACATCAAAATATAGCAGGCATTTTGAATAAGCAAGAACTGTTTCACCTTGCAATAGAAGATCTCAAACCTAAAGTAGGTAACATTGATATTATTTGCTTAACAGAGACTTTTATGAAACAAGGCACTGAATCAAACCTTCAGTTAAAGAATTATAAATTAGTGGCCTCCTACTCCAGGCTTTCGGAACGAAGAGGTGGGAGCTGTATTCTTATAAAAAATAATTTTGAATATAAACCCGTAGCTTTGACTGTTAAACCAATTCCATATGTATTTGAATACTGTGCTACCGAAATAACCTCTATCAGTGCTATCATTGTTTGTATATATAGAATACCTAACTCGAATGTTAATGCATTTCTACAAAATCTTAGTAATTTGACAAATATTTTAATTAGAAAAAAGAAAAAACGCATTATCCTTTGTGGCGACTGGAATATTGATTTACTCACTAATAATTCAGTGTCACAGGAACTGCAATCGATACTAAATAATTGTAATTTGAATCAACATATTTTAAGACCCACTAGGAAAAAATCCTGTATAGATATAATTGCTAGTAATATCCCAGATGTAACAGCTGAGCTTCATTATATGGGATTATCTGATCATGAAACCTGTCAATCGATAGCTTTCGAAACTCCTATTAGTATTTCAAATAAAAGTAACCTCCCTTACTGGTTTGAATTTAAACGTGACTTCAGCAAAGATAACATTAGAAAATTTTGTGAGTACATTGAATCATTAACTTTTAACGATATATTTGAAGAGACGGGTACAAATAGTGCATTCGATTCTTTTCATGATACACTTACTTTGTTTTATAAACTATGTTTTCCTTTAATTAAAGTTAAAGTGTTTGAAAATAATAAAATAAACTCCTGGATCACAAGAGGTATAAAGAAGTGCAGCATTAGAAAGAGAGTTTTATACCTATCATATCGTCTAAACTCTAGTAATAAAAAAATAAACAAGGATAAATACATAAATTATAATAGATTATTTAAGAAATGCATTATCCAAGCACAAAGCTTGGCTAATGCCAAATACGTCATACGTTCAAAAAATAAGTGTAGAGCAGCCTGGACTGTAATAAAAAAGTATTCTCTACCCGCAAAAAATGATAAAATCCAGGAAATTAATAGTATTGAAATCAACAGTATTGAATATAATGACGCAAATGATATAGCAGAAAAATTTAATGAGTATTTTATAAATTTATCTAATACTACCAATAATACGAGCAATTCACCCCTCTTAAGCAGTAAAAATGATAATATTAGAGACAGCATTTACGTTTACCCTACTGACGACAGTGAAATATATAAAATTATCATGGAATTAAAAAACACTAACTCTACAGGTTATGACGAAATAAATACAAGAGCTGTAAAACTTTGCGCCAAACATATATCACGTCCTCTGAGTCACATTATAAATCTCTCCATATCACAAGGTGAATTCCCGTCCCGATTAAAATACTCTGTAGTTAAACCCGTACACAAAAAAGGATCGAAAAAAGAACTCAATAACTATAGGCCAATTACACTCATACCTATCCTATCAAAAATATTCGAAAAAGTTATGTACAAAAGAATATATCAATTTGTATCAAAATATAGCTTGTTAAAACCTCAACAATTTGGATTTTTAAAAAATAGTTCTACGTCATTAGCTTGTTTTGCGCTTACTAAGCAAATAACAGAGAGTCTAAATAGAAAAACTCCAGTAGCTTGTATTTTCCTGGACATGTCTAAAGCATTCGATCTTGTTTGTCACAGGATACTTTTAAATAAACTACAGAATTATGGAATAAGAGGGAATGCTCACCAATGGATTCATAGCTACCTAAATAATAGACAACAGAGTGTTCAAATTAATAAAATCTGCGGCAATACAAGGGGATCATTTACATCAAACTTTAGGACAAACAAGTATGGTGTGCCACAAGGAAGTATCTTGGGACCACTGTTATTTCTATTGTATGCGAATGACCTACCTGACTCAGTCGAATGTAACTGTATCCAATTTGCTGATGACACGACTCTCATAATACAATGTAAAAACAGGGAAACTTTTGAACAGGAAGTCAATGAAAACCTAAATAAAGTTGTTCAATGGATGAGCCAAAACAATTTATGTATAAATGTTGGTAAGACTAAATATATACAGTTTCAAACATACAATAGTTTTCCAATAAATATTAAAGTTACATGCAATAATTTACCTATTGAACAGGTTGACCATACTGTGTTTCTTGGTGTAGCAATGGATAAGTTTTTAAATTGGAAAATTCATATAGATTCTCTATGTAAAAAACTAGATCGATTTGTGTACGCTCTATACAAACTTAAAAGTGTAACATCAAAAGAGACGGCTCTTTGCGCATACCACGGGTATGTTTCCTCTCTTTTACGTTACGGATTAATCCTATGGGGCAACTCTGTTGATGTGATAAAAGTGTTTCGTATTCAAAAAAAATGTATTCGAGCCGTTTGCGGAGCCGCACCTTTGGAATCTTGTAGGCCACTCTTTAAAAGTACCAAGACACTGCCTCTTCCAAGTCTCTACATATATGAAGTCTCAGTTTTTGTTCATAAGCATAGGGACTATTTTCCACGCATAGCTGACACAATTACAAGATCCAACAGATATGAAAATAAACTTATAATTCCAAGACAAAGAATAAATTTATTTAAAAAAAATATTTACTGCATGGCCGTACGCCTCTATAATAAGTTACCGGACAGTATAAAAAACCTAAATGCTAATCGATTTAAATCAAAACTATACAAAATACTTTTAAACAAATGCTACTATACTGTTGATGAATTTATTCAGGACAAAAATATTAATGACATTGTTTAATTTTTTTTTGAAATTAATAGAACTGACATTATATAACAGTTAGAATGAGTATGACATTGTTTGAATTTAAAAATTATAGATTTAAGTATTAAATTTTGTATGACTATTCTTTTGCATGCTACTATGTGGCAGATTGAAGCGCTTAGATAATTGTATAAGATCATATTATGTACTCAATCTTGCAAATAAAACATTTGAATTTGAATTTGAATTAAGTTTTTGTATGAAAAATCAGAAAAACGCCAAATCCATTCCTCGGTTAAACGTTATGCGGCGATAGTGAAATTGGGACTTAGTGCCAAGTAATGCCGAGTTAATTTACGGAGGAATATATTTCACGTTTGATAGTTTTTAGAAAAGCGAAGAGGTTTTTATCCGAACATCTTTTCTCTTTAACTATTGTGCAGCTGAGCTTTGAAATTTTCATTATCGTTAACTGCGCAAGTGAGCTAAATATTCTGCAAAAATATGTTCAAAGTTTATATCAACCTATCCTACGACGGCGACGTCTAGCAAAAAGCCCACAAAGATCTATTTTATCGCCTCCGCGAACATCTACTTTGAAATTATAGCCGGAAGTAGACAAAAAAGTTTGAGCTTTGCAGAGAAAATTTCCCAGCTTTAACATCAAATTAACTAATTTTATGTAGAAAGTTTTGCCCATTTTTTTTTAAGAGTAGCGAGTCCGAGTCTTCATGGGTGAATTTACGCTATACGATATACTATTTACGAGAGACTTATAACTCCTGAATCAATGAACATTAATAATAGCTCTATCATTTTATTGTGTTAAATAAATTATGTAATGTTTTATGGCCGAAAGTCGAAAATAACATTAAAACTTTATAAAGAAACTTATTTGAGAAACTCATAGAAAACTCATTCAAAATGGAGGGTCAAAAAAATTTCTTTGATTTACATAAGCTTGTGTACAAAATGCTTTTGTAGTTAAACTTTGCTTTAAAAATTGACAATTTTGTGAGTTACCTGTCACCGTTTTTAAAACCTCTTTTGTCCCGGGATATATCTCAAAAAGTCTAAACAGCTACTACGCGTTCGTTTCAAGTTGAGCCCTGCACCATAGAGTAAAGTAATCGACGTAGTCGTAATTCCTAGTTCCATGTCGACAGTACGGACACAGTATAGGATATACAGTAGTTTGACACCTTTGATCTAGATTCTAGTGGTACTACGCGTTACAAATTTCCCCTAGCTCTCTCGCGCTTCCCCGCACCGCACCTCAAGTCAGACCCACTTAGTAAACCGCTCGCGAAGCAACGCTTATTAAAAATAAATTTCAAATTCAAATTATTTATTTGCACAGATTGGGTAGTACAATGGTGTTACATTATAACTAGTGGTTCGCCCCGAACTGAGACCTCCCGGTAACGGTATCCCATGATTATTCATTCAATCGATACATGACGACCAAACCTGACATTATTATTATGCCCGTTTTCACCAAACATACCTATATCATCCCCTAAATAGGAGTCTCTTTACGTAGGTAGCTCCTAAATACAATCCTAAGTCCTAACATCCGTCCCAATGTCCTTTTAGGTGTCCCGTACAGGATCGTGATAAAGAAGTTGACAGAAATCATCAACTAACTTATCATAGCCCGTAAGGTTAGGCAACCTTAATGAAAACATTGAATTAATAAGTACTAACGAGTGAAAACGGGTTACGGGCATCTGTACAAATCGTTATCTATCGACGCGAATAGAAAATATACAAAATGCAGTAATTAATAGTTTATTGAAGTTTGATATTTAACTAAACAATAATTTTAATTGAATAATAAGTTATTATTTTATGTAACTAAATAATAATGTTCGACGCAAAACTGTTTTTGGGATACCTAGTCGTAACTCCCTAGTTCCATGGAATAGTAAATGACTGCGCCATCTATTAGCATTATTGTGAAGTTATGTTGATGCTATATGAATTACTGATGCCCATTAAAAATTAAATAATCTCATTTCTTTATAATATTCATATAATTTTAGTATTTGTTGTTCAAGTACAGGATACAAGTAAAACAAAAAACTAAAATATGCTCGAAAATACATAGTCAATTCTCCTAGAGAGCGTCTTCAAGAGAGCGTATTAAATCTCCACTTTGAAAGCCCCCCATTTCGTCAATTTTAAGGGGAAAATTAAAAAAAAAATATTTTTGTACTCGGTTCGAAATTATCTTCATGATATGTTACAATTTTATATAACGCGATAAATTTTTTTTTACTTCGCATTCACTTCTAAGAGAGCCCCCCTGAAATAAAGGTTTTTAAAGTTCGGCCGTTCAGAGAATGCGTTCCTGACACGTGTCAGTTAGTCACGACAACTGTCACAAAATTATAACATTAATTGATTATTGATATAATAATGTTGTTTTAATGCTCATCAATTGTTAAAACGGTAAACAACCAGCAATAATATTTTTATCGTAACTGCAACGCCATTACAAAGTTACGTCGTCAGTTCAATCGCGACGTGTCAGGAACGCATTCTCTGAACGGCCGTAGTATATAATTTTTTATGCAATATTCGGCTGAAGGCCATCAGTTTACATATTATATCTAAATTTGAAGTAATTACGTTCAGTTATTCAAAAGTTATAAGGCTCTGACAGACGGACGGACGGACGGACAAGAGCAAATTCACCTAGTAGACTCAGAGACCTCGCTTCGCTCGGTCAATAAAAGTCCTTACAATCTACCGGATAGGCATGCAAAAATAATATTTAATAATAATTCTTATTCTAAGTTTACGTATTAAAATTTCAATTTATGAAATTGAACTTTGGATATTAGGAGTTTTGGTAGGTTTGGTAAAAAAAACTAAGAATGTTGTATATCGTAAAGCATTAGAATAATAAACACTTTTTTTTAAATATTTTTTTATTATTTATACCAATTCGAATTCAATATTCATAGTTAAGACAGGTCAGCTAGTACTTAACAGATAAAACAATAGATAAAGTATTATACTGCATCTTCTTATACTGTGTCTTTACTAGCTGTGGGTCTGACTTGAGGTGCGGTGCGGGGAAGCGCGAGGGGGTGTAGATTTCTTTACTCTATGGTGCAGGGCTCAACTTGAAACGAACGCGTAGTAGGTAGTTTTATTTAAAGCTTTTAAATATGAAATGAAATGAATGGAAAATCTCTTATCACTGACGTCGAAATATCTCATAATTAGCTTGCCAATTTGGTATTCTCGGAATTCAGAATGCTATTTTCAGAGAATTCGTCAATTAAAGTCAACCATTTCGAAAAACTCGATAGATAAGCGATGTTTGATTATTTACTATATAAGTCTCTTAGCAATTAAATATCACATGCTTCGGTAAAGGAAAACATCGTGAGGAAACCTGCACACCTTCTTGAAGAGTTCTCCATAATGTTCTTGAAAATGTGTGAAGTTTTTCCCAATTTACATTGGGCGAGCGTGGACTATGGCATAATATCACATGCTTTGGTGAAGGAAAACATCGCTAGGAAACCTGCACACCTTCTTGAAGAGTTCTCCATAATGTTCTTGAAGTTTTTCCTAATTTGCATTGGGCGAGCATGGACTATGGCATATAACCTTTCTCTGAAAGGAGACCTGCGCTCAGTAGTGAGCCGTTTTGGGTTGTTGACTGATGATGACTATCGCCTAGAAAAATTAGTTTTGCATATATGATACGATTATGTTCTTTATAATGTTCTAGTTCTCCATATTGTACTAAAAGTTTGTACAATCTGACAATCCACATTTGGCCACCATCACTACTCTGACCACTTGGTCACTTGGTTGGTTGGGAGAGACTGAGTGTGAGCTTAGAATGAGAAGGGTTTAGTCCGCTGACTAAACCCTTTTCATTCTAAGAGGAGACCCTTGTCCTGTAGCGAGCCAGCGCAGCGCAGCGATGGGTTGATATGAATGAATGAAATGTGCTTACTACTGCATGATGTTTGTTTGTTTATCTTTCTCTCTACTTAGTTCTTAAGCGTGTTGTGGCAACTTGTATGTGGGTCTACATTACGGCACATTTCCTCTTTTCATGTAATTAAATAGTTTTTAATGTTATCTCTGTAGCCTGTTGGGTGTCCTTAATTAAATAAATAAAAATAAAAAATCGGCCAAGTGCGAGTCAGGCCTCGCTCTTTTAGGGTTCCGTACATATGACTAAATCACTTTTTTTGAACTAGATTCATACCTATTTGGATATTTTAGTTTTTAGATAGTATTAAATTAGCACATGGGAAAAAATGCTCGTTTGTTTTGGTCACAACTTTGAAGGCCCCCATTTCTTCATTTTTGAAGCTAAAAAATATATTTGAACTCCTCTTAATGAGCTATAGACAATGGCACCCCATATGCCAGGGTAAAAAATAAAATTTTATTTCGACTCCTTTTTCATATATGGGAGCCGAGCCCCCTTTATTTTTTAATTTAATTTGATTTTTATTATTTGTTGTTATAGCGGCAATAAAAATACACACTCTGTGAAAATTTCAACTGTCTACCTATTACGGTTTACGAGATACAGCTCGCTGACAGAAGGACGGACAGACGGACGGACGGACAGCGGAGGCTTAGTAATAGGGTCCCGTGGGAACCCTTTGGGAATGAAATATAGTCATAGTCCTCATTGCTAAGGATCTTGAGCTCTACATATTTCCATCAATCACATATCAGTAGTGGTTTTCTTGAGAATTAAATGTGTTGGCCTCACAGATCCATCTGTATTATTTACATGAGATAAAGTAAGGACAAGAAGCTTTCAGGAATTCTAATAGGTTATGCTTATGATCTATATTCTATGCCTTACGAGTATGCTTATATAAGTTCTTATTTAACGTCATTAACTGAGGATACCTAGACCTAGTAAGACCTAGATGTTAATGATATTTATCAACGTGCTAGATACCTCTTGATCCTTAATGGGTTGCGAGGGCAGGTAGTATTAATTTAGAGCATTACCCCTCCTCCGTTACTGAGAGCATAGTATTAGCAGTGTGGAGTTTGAGAGCGTGATAGATGAACCGTGCATTAGTGCACGAATATCTCACCAATGTAACGCTGATGCAGAATAAGGCTATTTTTCAACAGGCGATGCAAACGACCAGCACACAAAACAAAATGGGATTACTTTACTTCCCTACTATCATACTCAATAGCCCAACGGTTAAAGGTGCGGACTGAAAACTCAAAAGGTCGCAGGTTCGAATCCCACCCGCTGCACTATTGTCGTACTCACTTCTAACACAAGCTTTCCGCTTATTTGGAGGGGAGAGGAGGATATTAGTCAATTTCAACTTAACTGATATTCTTTTATTAAAAAAAAACTAATATTATAAATGCGAAAGTGTGTTTCTTTGTTGGTTTGTCCTTCAATCACGCCGCAACAGAGCTACGGATCGACTTGATTCATGTAAAATATCCATATAAGGTCAAAAAAACTTTGATGCTGATGAATGCTCGCATCCGGACACCGTGAATTCAGGTGTTTGAAAATCGTGTATCTGGGATATGAAGTATCCGTTATCCGTTACCGGGATGCAACTTAGATAGCCCCAAGATAGATTTGCAAGAAAGGCGTGAAAATGTAACAGACAGATAAAAAAACTTCAGCATTTTATAATAATTTTATTATTGGAAGTGTTTCCTTGTCCACCTATCTCTTCGTTTTTAGGGTTCCGTAGTAATTATTTTATATGGTTCGGTACAAAATAAATACAACAAATATATGTACAATGAAAAACCCATTCAGGTCTCAGTCAGTTATCCAATTAAAGTTAATTATTATTATTAATTTTATTTTATCTATATGGGTACAGAATGATACCCTATGAAATGATTCCCACATCACCCATTACGGTAAAACATAAATAACGGAACGACGGAATCCTTTTCGATTTAAGTAATTGGTCAGTTCCATTTAATTCTTTCGGAATTATTCATCGACCCATTAATAATGAGTTCTTGAATTAATGATCCCGTTGTCACTACGTAACGGCCTGTAATGTGCTCGTTACAATGAAAGCCTTTTCTGCCACTCGGACCCTTTAATTTTGAATTATTTTTAACCCCCGATAAAGAAAGAGGGGTGTGTATCTGTGCATTTGTGTATGTGTGTATCTGTGCGTCTGTCAGTTTCCTCAAAGCTCCCTAACGGATCGACCGATTTAGATGCGGTTTTTTCTGTTTGAAAGCTAACGTGATCGAAATGGAAGATCCATATTTTTGGACTTATTGGATTTGCTTAGGTATTTGAAGGTCATCAGCCATTTCCTACTTGATTAAAGAGTCTTACAAACTTTCACTGCTGCGATTGATTTGAAATTTGTTTTACTGTTACTTCGGATTACTTCCAAGGCATGGTAACCTTGAGCTGATGCTGCAGTAGCAAGTAGTCTGTGGGTTACCCAACTCTGCAGCAACTTACAGCAGATATAGTGTGTTTGGTATTATTAGAATGGTCTCAATGAGTAGATGTTAGATAGATGGTGGTGGTTGAGGAGGAGGATCTGATGATGGAGCAGAAAACTGGGTAACAGGATATAGGTAGGTATAGGTATATCATATATAGTCCAGACATAGATTCACATGACGAGAGTGTTTCATATTTTCAATTTACATTGCATACGCAAAAAAGCAGCTTTTATTTACTAAGAATGTGATTTTAACTCAAAATGGCTAAAAAATTAGTTACGATGTTTTTCCTTGCGGGTATTGATTTGTTTATAATATCGCGGTTCTTAAATATACCCAACTTACCCCTAGTTAAAATAGAAAAGGAATAATTAAGCTGACAAAGTGCGGCCACCTGATTATAAAATGGAAGGTTTAAACGTGACTACACGTCGGCTACGACGGTTTAATTTGAATAAAAATTAGTAGTTAAGTGGCGTATTGGATGAGACGAACGTGACAGAATTGTGAATTTACTTTGGATCTTACATTGTGAAAATTAATTATACTCTACTATCGTTTGTTTTTCATTGTGGTGAGGGATATCTGGCCTAACGCCCGAGCATCACTATCACTACATTAAGTAGTGATAGTGATGCTCGGGCGTTAACAACAAAGTTCAAGGTAAAAACAAAGTCCCCCGCGACGTCTGTCTGTCTGTCCACGATAAACTCAAAAACTATTGAACGGATTTTCATGCGGTTTTCACCAATAGATACTGTGATTCATGAGGAAGGTTTTAGTATATAATTTGTTAAGGTTTTGTGTAAATTAGTTGAAATATGACGATAATTGTTGACAATGTCGGAAAAATTCAAGCTGCTTGGGAGCTTTCATCGAAAACGCCGCCTAATTTGCGTTTGGTAAGCAATGTTGACTTTTCGATGGGTGAACTTTGAATGCAGGCATGACTAGATAGTACAGTACCCATTAGGCAAGCTACCGAACCGGATATTTGTATAGAACAACCCTATGCGAGCAAAGATATTTCGGGCATGAATTTCACATAAGCATAGAATCGCATGTAAGCAAATATTGATATTTAGATTAACTTTTCTATTGACGAAATTATGGTTTACTTGCAACTTATATTAATTGACTAAAATATGAGTAAGTATCATTAACAATGGTAAATTGCAGGTAATAGCAAATCAATATTCAAAAAGGTCTAAGGGTCTACAATTTTTCTGTTGGTGACACTAATTTCCCGTCCTATATAGGTTCCAGTTAAAAACCTGTCTGCGTAAATGAAGGATTAGTGCTCCTGACGGCTTAAGAGATAAAATAAGAAAAAGGTTAACGGTAAAGTTTTTCATGATAATAATATTATCAGACTTAATTAGAAGTGCTGAATAGAGTATTGAAGTTTAGCTAGGTTCTAACGTATATAACTACCTACTCAGTAATCAGGTAGGTAAGCTAGATTAGAGCATAGAAATTCTCTAAAGGGGTCTTCTCCGGTTGGTTCTTCTTCCCTGGCTAAGCACACCCATGTGGCGCTCTCCACATCCAAGCTATACGAACGACATATGGGTACCTACTAAGGATTTTTGCCAACCCACACTTGGCCAGCATGGTGGACTATGGTCTTTTAAAAATCCCGAGCGAACTCTGTACTTTCTGAGATAAAACGTTAGAAGATGTCACTCTCCAATGTCTCAACCATACCCACGCAAAAAATCACGTCGAGTCGCGTTGCTCCGTTGCTGCGTGATTAAAGAACAAATCAACAAACCAAGAAACAAAATATATAGTTTTGCATTTACATTATAAGTAAGGATAAAGGAATTAAGGTAGCAATTACTAATATTTTAGCCATAAATTACTATCGCACAGTTGGTGACACTATAACAAAGGCGTCATTATTATGAAGTAGAAGTAAAGCTTATCTGTGAGAAACGAATATTAATTCAATTATAACTAAGAGAATATACCTACTTGAATGTAATATATTCAAAGTCAAAATGTTTTGAATATGACTTACCGACACGTTTTGAATATGACTTATACAATACAATACAAGCTTTGAACTTTAATTAACTGATTTAAATAATTTGACCTAGCTTTTTTCTATCATTGATTACACGTGCACTTATTATGAAAAAAACTGACTGTATAATATGGAGAGAAATGAAATTTTGTTAAATATGCCTTTTGATGAATGATTACATTCATTTTGAAAGAACGTCAGTGTTCATTCTTCGCTAAGTTCTAATACCGATAAAAATATCATTTTTTTAAATAAATAATGAAACATAAACTATCTTAAATCTAAATTAATAAAATAAATTAAAACTAAAATTAAAACTAAACAAAATTTAAAACCCTATCGAAGTCACCGCAGTGTGGCGTAGCACCCAAGATGCTGGCAGCATAACCCCTTTGGATGGCCAAGCTAATCCTTTGGCTGCTCTAGCTGCCAGCTCTTGGATCCCCGGTAGACTTGATTACCCTTTTTGATAATTCTACAAAAAGAGCTCGATTCTCCGGGCCCCACGGCCCCAGGGTCTCCACACTAAAAAAACACAAATAGAAAACCACTGTCAAGTTTTTCATATTTGCTCTTCTTAGCCTGTTCGGCGCTAGTAGACGCTGCACCCGCGACAGAGGAGGTAGCCTCATAGATAAAATTTATATAATTGTAGTAACCTACCTCGATCAGCGTTCGGCGCTCAGCGGGCGATGGAGAGTTATTGCTCGGAGTGTCCCTGGGGGATCGAATCAGGAATGAGGAGATCCGTAGGAAAACCAAAGTCACTGACATAGCTCAGCGAGTCGAGAACACATAGTTCGAAGAGCTCATGGTTTGTTGGGGTCCCAAGGTGATGGAGTGGTGACCCAGCACCGGGAAGCGCAGTGTTGGCATGGCAGACCCCTACACGTAGGTGGACCGACGACATCAAACGAGTCGCAGGGAGCCGCTGAATTCAGGTGGCACAAGATCAAGACCTGTGGAAGTCCATGCAAGAGACCTATATCCAGCTGTGGACGTCTATCGGTTGACAAAGAAGAAGAAGAAGAAGAAGAAAGCTACCTCTTTCAAAGAGGGGTGAACCACTCTTTTTATTGAAATTAAATTAAATTTCAAAAAATTGGAAAAAGCAACGCAATTTTAGATAGGTAGGTATTTCCTCTCAAACTCAAAAATCATCATAACTCACGAAAAATTAACGTGATTTATTAAAACGACCCTCCGCCCTGTTTCAAGACCGTTTGAATTAACATTTTAACACGCATTGAAACAATTATTTTTAACCGCTAAAATAAATTTTACTTTACTTTAGCGTTGCATTCTCGGGTATTTATTTAATCGGATTATCGTTCCAAAGTTGCCGGTTGGATTTTAATCGGACTTTATTATGATTTTTTTCGTCAGCATTAGCGTTAAATTATTATTATTAAAACTAATAAATAGATCATTAATAGCTACTCGTATATCTTTGTTTGATTTGGTTTCAATTATTGGATTAGAGCTCTTTACAGGGAACGTTATCGCTTAACTACCCTCATCATCAGTTTTAGAATTGCAAACAGTTTGACTCGCCAAAGTACAGTAAAATACAGTAAAGTACAGTAAAGTACAGTAAAGTACAGTAAAGTACAGTAAAGTACAGTAAAGTACAGTAAAGTACAGTAAAGTAAGTAAAGTCTGCCATAGTCGGCTACGGCAAAGCCAAAAGGAAAGTTTATGATTTTAGCAGTCTATGTATGTATGCACTGTGCATGTATATATTATATAGGTAGGTATATTTGTATTTACATATGTTCCACCGTAGCACCTAAACTAATGAGCCGATTCTGATGGATGAGATGTCCATCGATTTGTTAATTCGGCCCGGGTTAGATAAGCTACATTTCATATTATGGTTGAGCGAAGCAACGGCTTGTTTGCAACATGTTTAAATTGTAAGTAGCATGTATTTGTGGAACTTCCCCTCATTGTGGAAACACTGGATACATAGCATAGTATCTGTTGTATTGTAAACTTGTTTTAAAAAGAGCAACCGAGTTTCTTGCTGGTTCTTCTCGGCAGGAAGTGCATTCCGAACCAGTGGTACACTCATCGACGATTTCAAAGCACTTGTAAAAAAGTTCACGTTTTTTATTTGAATAAAAAATATTTCTATTCTATTCTATTCATACGAAAAAAGCAATATGGCAGCTGTTACAATCCGTAGCCAGTTTTAAGCATTTTTCTTGTATGTGTGTTTTGTGTGTGAATTTTAATTCGTCTTTTGCTGCGTTTATGCTATTTAATGAATTGGATATTTTGCTCCAGTCCGGAGTGGCCGGATTTTAATCACATATTTTTGGAGTGGCCCGTCGCTTTTTGGCGGGGCAAATAGACCGAGTAAAACTTGTGGCGGAGGCTCAAAATAATAACAGAATTTTATACCCAAAAATGATAATAAATCCAAAGTGACACGTGTAATTTAATGAATTTCCCTATATTTTATTTTTACTAGGTATACGTGTTAATAAACTTGTTTTATCCAAAATTTATTTTTTAACACGCACGTTTCATAAAAGTGCTTCATGCTATAGCAACTAGCTTCAAATCGAAATAATGAAAGTAAATTAACTAGTGGTTCGCCCCGAACTGAGACCTCGCGGTAACGGTATCCCATGATTATTCATTCAATCGATACATGATAACCAAAACTGACATTATTATTATGCCCGTTTTCACCAAACATACCTAAATCATCCCCTAAGTAGGAGTCTCTTAACGTAGGTAGCTCCTAAATACAATCCTAAGTCCTAACATCCGTCCCAATATCCTTTTAGGTGTCCCGTACAGGATCGTGATAAATAAGTTGACAGAAAACATCAATCACCTAACTTATAGGTAGCCCGTAAAGGTTAGGGAACGTTAGTGAAAACATTGAATTATTTATCAAACATTGAATTTAACTCGTAGTTCCATGGGAATAGTTACTGACTGCGCCATCTATTAGCATTATTGTGAAGCTATGTTGATGCTATATGAATTACTGACGCCCATTAAAAATTAAATAATCTTGTTTCTTTATAATATTCATATAATTTTAGTATTTGTTGTTCAAGTACAGGATATAAGTGACCTAAAAACATAAAATCAGTTTGAAAATCCATAGCGGATTTTTCTAGAGAGCGTCTTCAAGCGAGCGTATAAAATCGCCACTTTGAAAGCCCCCCATTTCGTCAATTTTAAGGGAAAAATTAAAAAAAAAATATTTTTGTACTCAGTTCAAAATTATCTTTAAAATGATACGTAACAATTTTATGTAACGCGATTTTTTTTTTTTTACTTCGCATTCGCTTCTATGAGAGCCCCCCTGAAATAAAGATTTTTATAACTTTTTAAGCCATTTTCGGCTGGAGGCCATCGGTTTACATATTATATCTAAATTTGAAGTAATTACGTTCAGTAATTCAAAAGTTATAAGGCTCTGACAGACGGACGGACGGACGGACGGACGGACGGACAAGTGCAAATCGCCCTAGTTAACTCAAAGACCTTCGCTTCGCTCGGTCGATAATGTCCTTATAAACCTTCATCCTATTTTGGCCACGGACGTGAAGCAGATATTATAGTGCATGTGGTATGTATATATGCTGGATGCAGGCGGCACAGGATCGCTCGAGCTCTGTGGCGATAATTTCAAGAGACTTAATATGTTTATGTCCAACAGTGGACGTCTATCGGCCGAGATGATGATGATGTATATTTGCAATAAAAAATATAAATGTAACGTCCTCAGTTTTTTTATTTATTTTCACCAAATTTTATTCCATTTATTTAGCAATTCGATCTTATTGTAGTTATCTATAAACTTATAGAAAAACTGTAACTGGAAGATTTCTGTACATTTAATATATTTGATAATTTTAACCAGGCCCAAAACAGATTTTAAATTAATTTTTGGAGTTTACTCCTTAAGAATCGATTTTAGGCGCCCGGTATGAGAAAAATTCGAGGAGGAAAATCTACTTATGAATGACCTCGTTACGTTTTTCACAACGATGCAAATTTCTACCCTAACGTTGAGTAAATAAGGTTGGTTTTCGATTGAGTTGTCGAATGCCCTCGTTACGTTTTTCACAACGATGCAAATTTCTACCCTAACGTTGAGTAAATAAGGTTGGTTTTCGCTTGAGTTGTCGAATGCCCTCGTTACGTTTTTCACAACGATGCAAATTTCTACCCTAACGTTGAGTAAATAAGGTTGGTTTTCGCTTGAGTTGTTGAATGCGAAAGAGCTTTCGCTTCGGGAAGCCGAGCGCGTACCGATCGGGTCCGAGCGGCGCCGAGACGCAGCGAGCGCCGCGAATGCACTCCAGTCGTGCGTCGGAGCTGACACACACACTTTTTTTTGTCTGTCTGTCTGTCTGTCTGTCTGTCTGTCTGTCTGCCTGTCTGTCTGTCTGTCTGGATGTCTATATGTCCGGGCATGACGCGAAAACTACTGAACGGATTTAAATGTTTAGGATACTTGTAGCTGATACTCCGGGTCAGGATGTAGGATAGTTTTTATCCCAATAAAACATAAGGTATCACGGATAGCAGCAAATAAGAGTTAACGATCTTATTAAATGCATATATGTACATATTACCATTTATAATTAATAGACTTCACCATTGAACTCAAGTTCCTTAATCCTGATGCTGCTGGGTACTACCCACCCAGAACAGTGGATATGTCGATAGTGAATATAGGTACCAACTATGGACTAATACATAATGGCGTAGTGTGGCCGTAAAAAAGGTCCCAGCTCCTCAATCCTGATGCTGCTGGGTACTGCCCATTTAACTGTCGGAAAAAAAAAAAAAAGTGGCACTCGGGGACTGCCGCGGTAAAGCTATTGCATACCATTTTTTATCAACTTATGCAATTATAATATTTATGCAATATTTATTTTTGCATTATAAAAATTATGCAAATAAATAATTAAAAAACAAACAAGAAAAGCGCACTGTCACTACTTCGCGAGTGAGATTCGAACCTGCGCATCATACATCATACGTTAAAGAAAGCAGCCACTCGCTCACTGCGCCAAACAGAGCTACTTGTGAAATTATAAAATGTTGAACGCTTACTGAACGACGGTGTTAGGTTTATTTTCGTTACGGAATTTCTTGATTCGGTCGCCGCGCTCAAACTGTTTGTTCTAGTTCAAAGCCCGCGATAAAAGCTATGCAAAAGCCTAATAATAAAATAAATTTAGAGACAGTCGATTATTTTATTAATTGATATTGTAATACCAAATAAGTACTATATAATTAAACTCCAGGTGCCAGCTGTTAGTATCGTTGCGTTTGTGTTGTAGCATACCCGTGCGAAGTCGGGGCGGGTCCACTAGGATAAATCCATTTTATAGTACAATGGTACATACAGAGTAATGTAGGATGTGAACATTTTATTTGACCAAATTTTTTCAGCTACACCTACACAGGACCGTAAGCATTTATGTACTAAAACTTGGTTATTTAATTTAATTAAATAATTTAATATAAAAAATTATTTTTACAAAACCGGCTTTAAACGCCTTCAGCCCCTCGCCACTATAAAGTATTTAATTTAATGTAAGTTTTTTAAAAACCGCTCAACAGATTTCGATAAAAAAATTCAACCACCTGGGAAGTATATAATATACCCTTTCGAACAAAAAAAGAATTTTCCTAATCGGTTCAGGCGTCTTCCAGTAATCGGTGAAAATACATAAAAAAAAAAGATTCCGACGAATTGATAACCTCCTCCTTTTTTGGAGTCGGTTAAAAACACAGAGACCCTGGCAATTTCGTTATACAGTTTTTGCAATTCGAAAAGGCGAAGTGGCGAAGACGAGTGAGCTTTACTCGTGGTTACTTCGTGTACATGCACATTGCATGTGTGCGTGCCTGTCAAAGCCTAGGTGGGAGCGGACAGGCGCGAGCATTGCGCTCGCTCACACTTATACAGATACGACACACACACACAACCATAAGTCAGTCGCCCTCGTGAATTGCAAGAACTATACCTTCCTACTGTAAATGCACAGATTTTCGTCGATACTCGATAGTCTGTTCCCGTGTGTGTAATGATTTATAGAGGAGAAACGAGAAATCGTTTAAAAGTATTTACCAAGTGAAATCCATCACGCCGAGTTTGAAGCAACATTTGCCATTTCAGCAATTAATATCCGTTGGGAGGATCGACGATGCGAATTGCGCGGCAATAAACCTTTCCTGTAAAGCCTCGCTTACATTCACGTCATTAACGTTGTAAATCATACTTACTTCTATAATATCTTTATATAATATAATGCGTTCCGGCTCATATCGGTTTAATTGGTAACGAGGAAGCCGATAGATCAGCCAAAGTTGCTACTATATCTGGAACTGAAATATTTGTTACTAGCTGATGCCCGCTACTTTGTCCGCGTGGATTAAGTTTTTAAAGTCCCTCGGGAACTCCTTGATTTTCCGGGATAAAAAGTAGCCTAGATGTTGACCCGAGTAATAAGCTACCACGGTATAAAATTTTGTGGAAATCTGTGCGGTAGTTTTAACGTGAAAGAAGGACAAACAAACAGACAAAAAAAATTTAGCTTCTGTTTTGATATCTGTATCTTGAACACAATTAGAAGCAAAAACCCTTTTTTGAATCTATTTCATGTACAGAATTGGTTTCGTTTCTGTTTTATTATATGTATAGATAGATTCCAGACTATACAGAAGTTCTACTCAAATGTAAATTAGAGATCTATAACAGTTGGAAAAACTACTTTAATGAAATATCAAATTCAACAGGAATTCGGTACAAAACTATACAAAATGAACCTCCTTGTGTACCATGGTTTACCAATTTTAAGTTGCGTAGAGAATTGATAGTTGTGGCTCTCAGACTACGTTCCGGGTACACACCGCTAAATAGTTTTAAATATTTAATGAAAAAGGCTGATTCAAAAAATTGTTCCCTTTGTAACTTTAGAAGACACACAACATCTCTTAATGGAGTGTGCACGGAGCGAAGATTTGCGAGCCTCAATGATGATTTATTACAATTGAAATCTAGCAGATGTGGGTATTTTTCAAAGTGTTCTCGCGGAGCAATTTTCTTCAGCCGCGAGATCTCTTTATGATTTAATATTAAGAATTTTTGAACAAAATTAAGAATAGTTTAAGTTTTTTATTTAAGTTTTAAGAATGTATATAATTTAATTAGGTTATTGTGGGTCTGGTATAATCTCATGTGTGAGATTCAAAGACCCTACAAAATTGAGAATAAAAAAAATATAACGGTTAATTGCTGTTCGTTAGTCTGGATAAAATTCAAAAAAAATATTCAAATCGGTTAACGATTTGAATATTTTTTTTTGTTTTGTCCGCCTTAATACAGGGGTTATTTAAAAAAAACCGGCCAAGTGCGAGTCGGACTCGCGCACCGAGGGTTCCGTACTCCAAAAGTATAAGTAAAACGATAATATTATATTAATTTGCTTATTTATCGTTAACTTTGTTTGTAGAGGTTTATTGTTAATATAAAAAAAACTATGATAGTTAGAGCGTTGGTTTTATTTTTCCTGTAAAATATACATAAACCTCTATTGACCATAATTATTTCAAATTTTTCGATTGGTAAACTTCGGAGATAAGGGAGGGGAACGGTATTTTTTTCGACATTTTGGCCGATTACTCGAAAACTATAATATATAGAAATAAATAAAAAACTGTTTTAGAATGCACAAGTAAAGGCCTTTCATATGATACCCCACTTGGTATAATTATCTTACTTTGAAATTTCAAACCCCTGATTTTCTCCCTCTTTTAATTAAACTAAAATAATTTTCGCGTTGATTTTATTTTTCCTGTAAAATATACATAAACCTCTATTGACCATAATTATTTCAGATTTTTCGATTTGTAAACTTCGGAGATAAGGGGGGGGGAACCTTATTTTTTTCGACATTTTGGCCGATTACTCAGAAACTATTATATATAGAAATAAATAAAAAACTGTTTTAGAATGCACAAGTAAGTAAAGGCCTTTCATATGATACCCCACTTGGTATAATTATCTTACTTTGAAATTTCAAATCCCTGATTTTCCCCCTCTCTTAATTAAACTAAAATAATTTTCGCGTTGATTTTATTTTTCCTGTAAAATATACATAAACCTCTATTGACCATAATTATTTCAGATTTTTCGATTGGTAAACTTCGGAGATAAGGGGGGGGAACGGTATTTTTTTCGACATTTTGGCCGATTACTCAAAAACTATTATATACAGAAATAAATAAAAAACTGATTTAGAATGCACAAGTAAAGGCCTTTTATATGATACCCCACTCGGTATAGTTATCTTACTTTTAAATTTCAAACCCCCGATTTTCCCCCTTTTTTAATCAAACTAAAATAATTTTCGCGTTGCTTTTATTTTTCCTGTAAAATATACATAAACCTCTATTGACCATAATTATTTCAGATTTTTCGATTGGTAAACTTCGGAGATAAGGGGGGGGGGGGGGGACGGTATTTTTTTCGACATTTTGGCCGATTACTCAAAAACTATTGTATACAGAAATAAATAAAAAACTGATTTAGAATGCACAAGTAAAGGCCTTTCATATGATACGCCACTCGGTATAGTTATTTTACTTTGAAATTTCAAACCCCCTGATTTTCCCCCTTTTTTAATAAAACTAAAAATAATTTTCGATTTTTCTTTATTTCAATGATGTTGGGCCACTACTATACACAACTATGCCAAATTTCATGTCGATAGCTTTAATAGTTACTGAAATAATCGACTGTGACAGACGGACGGACGGACGGAGAAAGTCTCACCATAAGGGTTCCATTTTTACCATTTTGGTACGGAACCCTAAAAAATAGACAAAGCCCAATAGAACGGCTGAAAAATCGAAAGAATCAAAATAATTTTTTTTTATCGAAGTGATTCCTATATTTTTGCTTTTTAACTTTTCATGTTGACACGACTAATAATTATATTGTTGACCAAAATCACTCTGTAGGGAAAAATGTTAATAATTTTTCCATTCATCCCTAAAAGAAGATAGGTGGAAAAAATTTCCAATCTTACTCTCTAGGGTAAAATTGGAAGGTAAAAATAATAATTTTTCCACTCAAACCTTTCGTCCGTGTCCGTCCGTGAGAGTCCGTGTTCGAACTCTTTCGAATACAAACGCGTACCGTGTTATAACGTAAAATTGCTGAGTCGGGCCGCTTGACCGCGGCGGTCGTTCCGCGTGTGTCATCATGACCCAGTTACCGCGATTCGGATTGTAATAAGTACATATTATTTTAAAACAAAAATATCAAATTGCAGCAATACTATTAATATTCTGCAGCTATGGCTGAGCAACAAAGTTTTAAACTCAAAACAGAAAATGAGCGATTTCTTTATGAAAAATATTGCCAACAGAAGACCGAAAATGAAAAGCTCTTCAAAGCTCTTACTAAAAAGAGGCAGAAAATGAAAAGCTTCAACTTAACATACAAGTAATGAATGACAGAATACTAGAGCTTGAGAAACAGATAAAATGTTTAACTAATGAGAAACCAATGGATACATCTACTGGGAAAAAAGAGAGTTCTGGCCCATCTGTCGATTATCACACAGATGAAGAAGAACTAGCTAAAGAAACAGAATGGATGCGAGCAAAAAGTAGGAAGAAAAGAAAAATGAGCACCTCACCCATTCAGTCACAGAGCAGAGAATCTGAAACGTCACGTAATGATGCAGAAAATATCTCAAAGACTAAAAAGGTACTTTCACCGCCACCTATCATAGTCAGCGGAGTAACAGACTATCAGTCATTTTTTGATATGCTGTCCGAAAACCAAACTGAAGATTCCTTCAGGATTAAAATGATGAATGGAGAAAATGCTAAAATTAACGCAAAGTGTGAAGAAACATACAGAGCAATAGTAAAGCTTTTAACAACAAATAACTTACTCTGGCACTCTTACGAAAATAAACAAGAGAGACCCATTAGAGTCATGGCCAAAAAGTTTTTTTTTTTTTTTTTTTTTTATTGCAGGATAGGCATGCGCTTGACGACAATCAATGCTGGACAGCACTGATGAGGTCTAGGTTGGAGCGCGCTTGCCTAGAAAATGCCTATTCACTCTTGCCTTGAAGGTACTGAGGTTATACGTGGCCGGAAACACAGAAGTTGGAAGTGCGTTCCACACCTTAGCGGTTCGATTCAGAAACGTTGAACAGAAGCGTTTCGTGCGAGCAGGTTGGATTTCAACCACGTAAGGATGCCAACGCTCACGATTTCTCGAAGTTCTGTGGTAAAACGGTGAAGGGGGCACAAGGTTGTGAAGTTCTTGAGCGCACTCTCCAAAGTATATCCGATAGAAGACCGATAGACAGGCAACATTGCGACGGTGCTGCAGACTGAGCATTTTTGCCTGCGTTAGTGACTGATCACCTATAATTCGGCGGGCACGGCGATCTACCGAGTCTAATGCATCGAGTTGGTACTTGGCAGAGCCATCCCATAGGTGGCAGCAGTACTCCATGGCCGAGCGCACCTGAGCCTGATAGAGAGTCAGGCTCAGGTGCGCTCAGGCTCTTCAGGGTTTTTAAAATACAAGATGTGGTAAATAAACTACGGTGGAAGAGTAAAGAACCACTAAATATGTTTATGCTCACTTTCGAAAATGGTGAAGACATAAATAAAATATATGAAATTACTTCCATATTGGGATGTAAGGTGGAAATTCATCCACTTAAATCACCGAAGCTTATCCCCCAATGCAAGAGATGCCAAACCTATGGGCACACTCAAAAATATTGCTCAAGGGAACCCAGATGCGTTAAGTGTACTGGTAAACACCTAACCAGAGACTGTGTTAAACCAGCTGAACAGAAACCGAAATGTGTGCATTGTGGTGAGCCCCATCTAGAAAACTACAGAGGATGTATTGTAGCTAAAGAAATACAAAACATCAAGAACAAAACCCAAAAAAAGATACCAACAACTCAAGAACCACTGGTACCTATAAAAAGCACGAGCACATCAGTACTACTCAGAGACAGGCAGAAAAAAAAAGGAGTTCAGTTTAAGAACGCTACTTATGCTCAAATAGCATCCCAAAGAACGTCAGTTAAAAAATCGATCAAGACTTCACCCTTGAATCAAAATTGGATAAAATCCTACAACTCATGTCTTCGTTTGATGAACGACTGCACAAACTTGAAAATGGCAACAGCAAAGCCATTCCTAAAAATTAAAAATGAATAATCAACTTAAGATTATGGCATGGAATCCAAACGGACTGCTTAAACATCAGCAAGAGCTTCAAGTAGTCCTAGATATAGAAGACATTGATATATGTCTGATATCTGAAACTCACTTCACAAATGAATCACATATTAAATTTAAAGGATACAGGGTATATCAAGCTCTACATCCTAACAATTCTGCAAGAGGTGGCAGCGCTATTTTAATAAAAGAGCATATCAGCCATTTCGAAGAAAGCAGGTATGTGACACAAGAAATTCAAGCAGTAGCAGTCAATATTATAACTCAAAGGTATTCTTTATCAGTAGTTGCTTTATATTGTCCACCTAGACATAGCCTGAAAAAGTACCAATATCTTAGCTTTTTAAAACAATTTGGAAATAGATTTATTATTGGTGGTGATTTTAACGCCAAAAATACCTTCTGGGGCTCTAGGCTAACAAATACAAAAGGAAAAGAACTCCTTGGTGCTATCCAAGAAATGAAATGTGACGTGGTTAGTACAGGGATGACGACCTACTGGCCCACTGATCCATCAAAAATTCCTGACTTGATCGATTTCTTTGTATGTAAAAATATCTCGCTGAAATATTTAAGTATAGACCAAAAATATGATATGAGCTCTGATCACTCATCCATTCTGTTGACATTAAATGAAAAAATTAAATTTAAAGAAAACAATTTATCTCTAGTAAACAAAAATACAGACTGGAATAGCTTTAAGCTAGATTTAGAAGACGTCATAAACCTTAAAGTTCCTTTAAAACTCCAGAAAAGTTAAATATAGAACTAGAAAAATTTATAGTAAATATACAGCAATCCGCTTGGAAAAATACTCCTTCCTTGAGAAAACAATGCCAGGGAACCATTTACCCAAATTATATCGTTTCCCTTATTACTAAAAAAAGAAAACAGAGGAAGAAATGGCATCAAACTAGATCTCCACTTGACAAAAGGTTACTGAATAATTTATCCAAAAAAATAAAGAGAGCGATCAAGTCCCACAATGACAATTTGATGAATAATTATCTTCAAAAATTAACGGGTGATCGAAAAACTAATTATTCCCTGTGGAAGGCCACCAGAAACCTAAAAAGGCCCATAACACAAATTCCACCAATAAAAGAAGATAACGGAGAATGGGCAATAAACAATGTTCAGAAAGCAAAAAGATTTCCTCAGCATTTAGAAAATATATTCCAGCCTAACGAAGGGCATACAGATACTTTATATACACCTGAAGATCTAGAAAAGGATTTTGAAATAAAGCTTACTACCCCAAAAGAAGTGGTGCGAACAATAAAGCTAGAACTAAGTAAAAAGAAAGCACCAGGCTATGATCTAATTACCGCAGAAATTTTAATGAACTTACCACGCAAAGCGATAGTAAAACTTACCACTCTCATTAATGCTGCATTCAGGTTAAAGCATGTACCTGACTTGTGGAAAGTGGCAGAAGTCATCATGATCGCAAAACCTGGGAAGCCACCCAATGAAACAACATCATACAGGCCTATTTCCTTATTACCCATTATGTCTAAATTATTTGAAAAGCTTTTGCTTAAGAGGCTGAAACCCATCATAGATGATAAAAAACTAATTCTAGATCATCAGTTTGGTTTTAGAGAAAAACACTCGACCATCGATCAAGTCCACAGAATTATCAATGTGATTGAGAAAACGCTTGAGGAGAAAAAAGTTTGTTCTACTGTTTTTCTAGATGTAGCGCAAGCTTTTGATAAAGTTTGGCATATTGGTCTCATACACAAGCTTAGACTGATGCTGCCTAAATCACTAGTAGACATTCTTGAATCGTATATAACAAACAGAATGTTCAGAGTTAGACAAGACGAAGCTTATTCTGATCTAAAAGAAATCAAAACTGGTGTACCTCAAGGAAGTGTCCTAGGTCCGGTCCTATACCTACTATACACATCAGATATACCAGAGCTAGACAACAGTACTATTGCCACCTTTGCTGACGACACTGCTATTATGGCTGTGGGTGATTCTCATAAGGAGGCAGTAGAGAGACTGCAAAATGGAATAAATAAAATAAACGATTGGACTTATAAATGGAAAATAAAACTCAACGAAACGAAATCAACGCACGTAGATTTTACCAACAAAAAAATACAGTACTTTCCTGTATTCCTGAATTATCAAAAAATACCGTATGCTGACACTGCAAAGTATCTTGCTATGACACTAGATGCAAAACTACGTTGGAAGACCCACGTTAAAAAGAAAAGAGACGAGCTAGAACTTCGCTATAAAAATCTGCATTGGTTGCTAGGAAGACATTCCTTGCTATCAATTCACAATAAAGTTCTGCTTTATAAGCAAGTTTTAATGCCTGTCTGGGCTTATGGGTGCCAACTCTGGGGCTGCACCAAAAAGAGCAACACACAAATTATACAAAGATTTCAAAATATAGTACTAAGGAACATTGTTAACGCACCTTGGTACATAAGAAACGATAATATTCACCGGGACCTTAAAGTTGAATATGTCGATAGAATGATTTCAAAATTCGCTGAAGCCCACGAACATCGGCTTCACCATCACGTTAACGTTGAGGCGATCCAGCTGCTCGACGTAACGCAGTTAGTGAGGAGGCTTAAAAGGACAAAACCCTATGAACTAGTCCTCAGTAGTGATTAGTGATTAGTGAATAGTGAGTAGTGATTAGTGATAGTGTAGTGTAAAAGCTGCCTTAAAGAACACATGAACAAAGTGTCTTCAATCAATAAAGAAAGACTAAGATGTGTCAGTGGACTACTTCTTAGTATTAAGATAATTTATAAGTTTAGGTTAAAGTGAAATTACTCATTGGCCAAATTATTAGGCTAGATTGTAATTTTAGTGAGTATATATATTGTAATGTATACTCATATTAATGAAAAAAAAAAAAAAAAAAACTCAAACCTTTCAATAGGGATTGAAAGTAAACCCCTCTAAATTGTATATTATTACGTTTTTTAAAACAATAAATTTATTTAAACCTAATTTCGTTCGGAAGAAATCGCGGGTGAAAGCTAGTAATAAAATAAAATGACTCGCCTTCAAATAAATGAACCGCATCCAGATCGGTTCATTCGTTTGAGCGATACGATGCCACATGTCTATGTCACAGACACCCCTCATTTTGTGTTGGAGGAAGGTTGGGGGTTATTAAGTTGAGCAAACCTATACTTAAGGCTATAGGATATCTTTATTAAGGACTAGCTATTCCCCATGAGTTCATCCGCGTGGATTTACGATTAGAATCCCGTAGGAACTATAATATATTTTCCGATATGTATATATATAGCTATAATAGCTAACTTCAATAGGTACATGATATCAATAGTATGGTACGCTTAAAGAAGGCTTTAACAGACATTTAAAATATGATAATCATACTATCATACTTTATACTATAATATTATAAATGCGAATGTGTGTTTGTTGGTGTGTCCATCAATCACGCCGCAACACAGCTACGGATCGTCTTGATTTTTTGCATGGGTATAGTTGAGGACCTGGAGAGTGACATAGGCTACTTTTATCCCGGAAAATCAGTGTTCCCGAGGGATTTTAAAAACTAAATCCACGCGGACGAAGTCGCGGGCATCAGCTACTTAATATTATTACGACTTCTGTATTATTAGGAAACGGCAAAAGTTGTTCTCAAGAGACTTAGGCCCGTTTGCAGAGACGCCGGGTTAGGCTTAACCCAGGAATAAATTTGTAATTTTGACAGAAGTTTTATACGAAATCTGTCGAAGCAGCAGCTAACTGCAAGCGGGCCTACTGTTTCTAAATGCCAATTTCAATAAAACGGAGAAATGTTTAGCCAATAAATAAATTGGAACTTAAAATTGGAATAGGAATAAATACGTATTTAATACTAACATAAATTTTTTTGACAATTTCCATGACAACTTGATGACAACATACATAAGTGCCATCTCTTTCTCGCTACGCGTAAATATATCCATACTTCTCACTCTTTTGTTAGCACAAAATCAGGATCGCCTGCTGTATCCCGTTAATGTCATAGCAAATAAGAGGGCCTAAAAGGGTTTTAGCTTTCTTCATTAACAGTTGAAACAGCATTCGTAATTTCGTTGGTAAACAGCCCTTGGAGGGATCGGAAGTGCGAATTGCGGGCTACATAAAAGCTTAACTATAAAACTAAAAGCACATCTCTACTAACAAAGGCTTTCAACGAAAACGATGTTTATTTTAAAAGGCCACTTTACCTTGTGTTGATAAAATTTGGCTGTTGGGAAAACATTTAAGTAATTTTATTTCGTTTGTTACAAATAAAGAATATCCCAAGGGCTATCACTGTAAGTTAAGTTTAAGTGATGACTTACGAATCCAAAACATGGTCTATTACTATAGGCCTCTTAAGAAGTCTTATACTGAGTTTCCACGGCGCGGTTCGCACCCGCGCCCGCAGCGGTTGCGGTACCACTGTTACCACGCCCGCCGCGGGCGCAAACCGCGCCGTGGAAATTGCTGCTTCATTTTCCATACAAATCTGCATACTACGGAGGCCGCGGGCCCGCACCGCTGCAGGCGTGGGCGTCGAACCACGCCGTGGAAACCCAGTCTTAGGGTCACTCAGCGGGCGATGGAGAGAGCTATGTTAGGAGTATCTCTGCGAGATCAAATTAGAAGTGAGGTGATCCAGATAGATGACAGGAAATGTGATGATATAGAAGAACTAGAGAATCAGACATAGCTTCTCGATACGCAAATTGCTTAAAACACACACGACTCCCGAATGGTATATTCCCGGATTGTCTTCGGATTTTTAAAAACCTAGGTCAACGCGGACGAAGTTGTGAAAGCTAGTTTATTAATACCTCTTCTTCTCTCTTATCAAATGTCCCCTTCCATTATCAAGCCTTTTACATAGAATGCCACTTGGCTTGGTCTTGTGCCGCCTGTAGCTACGACTCGTTTGATTTCGTCAGTCCACTCGTAAAGGGATTTGCTAACACTGCACTTTCCGCCATTCCAGTAACTTGGGATCCCAATGACAATTTGTTCTTCAAACATTGTGGCCCACCCATTCCAATTTCAGCTTCGCAACTCGCTGAGGTAGGTAGGTACATGGGTACATGAGGCGCAGAGTTGGTAGACCCCCTGCTAGATGGACGGACGGTCTCAGACGAGTGGCTGAAAGCTGTTGGATGCAAACGGCACGAGAACGTGCTCTGTGGCGATCATTTCAAGAAGTTGAAATTATGATGATGATAATGATGAGTGTATATAGGATAGTATTTCATTATTATACTGCTAGGTAAGTCTCTGTTTTTGTGAGATCACTTTAAGGCTGCGTAAACTGGTTAGTTTTCTTATTATAGTAGTAAATTTGTGTATCATGTTTAATATCTAATAGCATAAAATAATCTGCAAAAGACACAAGAATGTTTTTTAATGTTACATTTTGAAAACCTAAATATGTACCAAAATACCGATATCCCTGTACAAAAAAAGAAAAAAGGAAAAAATATTAGTTTTAATTTTTCTTTGATCTTAAAACGCTCCCTTGTATCTTTTGCAGATTTGTCACTTTGCGACATGTGACGACATCTTCTTTAGCGTAATGTATCTACTTAGGTGCGTTAAAGTTTTCTATAGTCGCTATACTATACATTACTCGCTTACCATAGAGCAGTAATTAGTATGCAGTAATAAGTGCAATTTGGTAGTTGAAATATTCGTGCTGGTTGCATTAGTGATTCGAATTACAACGCCATAAGCTCTACATGTACCTACACGCCCATGTCATGGCTTGCATAGGAATTGTTCAGGATTGGCAATTGAGACAAGCTGTAGAGTAGACAATGTTTTATTACTAGTGCGAACATAAATTCTCAGGTTTGTTTCAATTTACTAATAAATTCAAAATTAAAAATAAAAGTTCAGAATTATTTATTTTATCTAGAGAACAAATTGTGACTCTTATGACAAGTCAAGACTCTTTCACTGGTTCAGAGAACGGATTCTGCTGCAAATTAACCCAACGGGGAATTGAACTCGGGATTTTCGAGTTACGGCATCCCAACAAATACCGACTCGTCAGGGATGTGATTTAAGTTTAAGGTCAGCCATCGATCTCGCACTTCACAGACGCCATTATGTATACAATAGAGATGATTTACAGACGGCCTGTATTAGAATGATTAGCTAAGGCAGGTTTCCATTGATCGAGTGATTGAGGGAGTTTGGAAAAATTATAAAATTAATATATAAATTAGGTAGATTACACAATAAAATTAGCTGTGTACTTAGTGCCTACAATTTCGTAATGTCATTAACTCATTAGTAGAGTTTCATTGGACCAGTTCCCGTTGCATAATATATTATTATAATTAGATATTGTGACCTAGATAGCTAGGTATCTAATAAGGTTAATAATTAGGTATTAACATAGGTTAATGTTACTTCTAGCTTTGTTTTTGCTATTAATTCATCTCTCATCTGTGTATCTTGGCTAAATTGTAGATCCAAATAGTCTGTCGTATTTTGTATCGCAAACCGGAATCTGTGAGATTTTCTAATTCGAGCTTTTTGATGAGCAAAGCCGTTCTGATATTTATAGATCTCTTTTTCAATTTCTCGTCTATTATCTTTTTTTTTTTCTTTTTTCTTCCTCCAATATACAAATTAGCATCTCTAGTAGTATAGTAAATATTCCCCAAAAATATTTCTTCAATTGCAGCTTAATTAATTTTTTTTAAAGTACCTACCGAACGCGTAAATATCAAAAGAAAATCCGACAATAATTGGACTATCACGTGAAAACACACGGTCCGTCCGTTACTATGTTTGTATTTGTGACTCGTTAGTAACTAGATCAATGACATCTGCCTTTACTGCCTAATGAATCTTGTTTATTCTAACTATCGCACTAACGCAAAAGGTTGCGTAGCAAAAGTCAAAAGACAATCAATTCCTATAAAATAGGTAGGTATTATAATCAAAGTTAAACAGCGGTAAAATGCTAATAATATAAAGCTTTGAAAATACTCGTATACTCATTTGCTTCGTTGACCCTTCTCTAAATTATACCGTAGACCTAATTACACCTTTTTGCTGGATGTAAAACGACCTTTTTCAGAGTCAATGTAGAGAATTAAAATCTGCTTTTAGAATGGCTGTAAAATAAATTAATACCTAATTAAGAAGTTAATTCTCATTTTAAAAGTTTCTACATCTGCAGTGCCAAAAAGGTCAACTTTGCTTCAATGGATTTTGAATATAATAGCTGAGACACACAGACGAATAGACTGACGGACACAAAGCAACTAGTTTTAATGCAGAACCCTAAAAATAAATCATTTAATCTCTTTGGTTACATTAAATTTTCTAATAATAACTAGCTGATGCCCGCGACTTCGTCCGCGTGGATTTAGTTTTTAATATCCCGCGGGAACTCTTTGATTTTCCGGGATAGTCACCCTCCAGGTTCTGAACTATACCTATCCAAAAAATCCGTATCCATCAATCCGAAGCTTTGTTGCAGCGTGATTGACGGACAAACCAACAAACAAACACACTTTCGCATTTATAATTATGTATTAGTAAGGAAGAATTAATAATATACGATGATAAAGGCGATCTAATTAAATTTTAGAACACAAAAGCTACTATTGTGACTTAAATATGATATATCTAAATATATTCCCTTGCGGACTTTTTTGTAGAGAATAATGAGTAGGTACTTTAATCATGTAGTACATAATTTTTATGTATCATCAATAGTTTTCTCAACACACGCCAAATAATGCATTTTATAGGCAAAAATTTGCTACTTTGGGTTACATTATTGCAATTTTCCTAAGGATCTCTAATTTTTTTGAAAATAAATTATAGCCTATGTTACTTCCTGATAACTTAGCTATTGGTGAAAAAATTGTTAAAATCGGTCCAGTAATTACAGAGCCTATTCGGTACAAACAAACAAAAAATCTTTCCTCTTTATAATATTAGTATAGATAATATCCTTCCTACCGAATCAGGCCACGGCAGCTTTCTTTAGAACTGAGCCATCTGCGCGAGAGATATTACAGTGCACAAGTGAGTGCGCAAACACAAGTTCAGTTTTCTATTCCCACACTATCAACGTTCGATGGGATGGTAATTCGACACGATCGGAAAGAGTTCAGGCGGTTTGCTGATGAACCAATAAAATTATTTTTAATAATAATTATTATTACTTATAGTATAATATTCAAGTTATTCATCAACCGACGGAAGTTAACTGCTCATGTAGGGATTTCCAAAGGTCTCGGACTTGCGCCGTTTGAATCTAGCGCTCCCTGAAAGTCGTCTTCTACGTTTCCGGTGACAGGTTGCCATTCCAGTACCTTGAGACCACAACATTCACATTCATCTATAGACTTTACATTAGTCTATAGCCTAACAGATTGGCCTAGTTAGCTAATAAAATTTATTAATGGTTTAAGCAAAAACATTAAGCAACTACACAGTGGAGTTATATTTAGACAAACAATTATTTTGTAAGTATAAATAATTCATATTGTTCAGACTTCAAAGGAGTCTTGCGCCTTTTATGAAAATTAGGAGTTATTTTCGCCTAATGTTCTAAATACTTGGGATTAACATAATTAACGGCAATTATAATAACAAATTAGTAAGCTTAATGGCTACGTTAAACTTCATCCAGAAAATTAGCCAAAAAGTTGATTTTGTCCTCACTTTTGTATTTGGATCATATTTTAATTTTGTTTGTAGGATATAAATATCCATTACCATTGGAATTAATGTGGGTCGTTGTGCGTTACGTTATCATTTCATTTTATGATATTTGATTGATAAAGTAACTTTGTACTGTAGTGATTAATTTGACTAGATATTGCCCGCGACATCGTCCGCGTGGATTAAGGTTTCATAAAAACAACCATCATGCCCGCATGTAATGGTCCCAAGAATACTAATAATATTAGGCGCGCTTGCAGAAACGTCGAGTTATCCTTTTAACCCAGAGTTAGCAGATAACTCTGGGTTAAAAAGAGAGATTTGACAGATTTCGTATAAAACTTCTGTCAGAAGTACAAATTTATTCCTGGGTTAACTAACCCGGCGTCTCTGCAAGCGGGCCTTACCAATTATGTACTAACCTATTACATTTTATACGAACATAAAATCAATATGACGGACGATATATCCATTATTCCGTAGTCTCGTTACGTAGTTTTTTAGTTACGTAGGTTCAATAAACTACAGCTTTAATTAAGTGTTGACAACCACGCAAATATTTCATGGCATAACCGTACCAGCACGATATCGATTAGTTAAAACCACTATTCTAGTCTAGACGTCGACGTCAACAGAATTATTATAGGCTTTGTTAGATTGCAAGTTAGCTTTGCATTTAAGTTTGATTACCATTTTAATTTTATCGATCAATCTAGGCACTAAGCCCCGATTTCACCAACGTCAAGTGACGTTTATACCGAAGAATAAATTGGGCTTTCTGACAGTTCTTGTATTGAAAATACTGTCAAAATATAAAATGTACGTTCGGATAAGACTTATTTTACGTTGGTGAAATCGACCCTAAAAGTGTGTCAAATTGTTATGACATCACAGTGCAGGCATAAAGACGAGAAACTTGCTGGTTTGATTTGTTGGCAACATCCCCATTCAATTCGATATAATCTGCAAAAGTTCAATGGCTATAACAGTAAAATCACATCAAAGATGAGGCTCTCGAATGTTTACTAATGCGTAAGACCAAAACCATTGCGAAGCCCAAAAACGGCCGTAAAACCGGTTTAGCGGCGTTGACGTTTGTATAAATAAAAAGGGAATTTACAATTCTACTGTCTCTTCTACAAAAATAAGGCCGTCATAAAAGCAAAATTTATCACGCGCAGTAAATAAAGCGTAACCTTAGGGCAATAAACTCATAATACAATTCTTGGCCCCTTTTTTCGGTGATAGACAGAACAGAATACGCGAAGGCGTTGACCTGTGAGAGCACGCACACTTTTCATATTTTTTACCTCGTGTCAATTGCACGTTAGGCGATTAGAGCCAAGTAAAGTTGAGGTTAAACTTGCCCATCCAAAAACAAGCAAAGTGGATTGCATAAGTCAGCAATCTTATCTCCAAGTGTATCCAAGCGGTTTATGATCAAAGATGAATGGGCTTCGTATGGAGCGTGAACCTTGTTTTTGGTAGAAAAATTGAACCTTACCCTGACCTGATATACCTACTATTCTCTTATATGTCGTAATAAAACTTTTTAGTCAAAGATTTAGTATCTATTACTTAAATGTTTTTTTCAAGTGTACCAACAACGGTACGTTGGTACGGTACGTTAATATTAGGTTCAAAATTTTCTTTCCAATTTATTGGTATACCTTATCTTTATAATATCAAAAAAACTAGCTGATGCCCGCGACTTCGTCCGCGTGAATATAGTTTTTAACTCTTTGATTTTCTGGGATAAAAAGTAGCATAATATGTCACTCTCCAGGCCCTCAACTATACCCATGTAAAAAATCGCGTCAATCCGTAGCTTGAAGGACAAACCAACAAATCAACAAACCAACAAACACACTTTCGCATTTTTAATATTAATATGATTTACTTAATTGATTCGGAAATTCATTCAAAGTTCATGGACATAATATTTAGGTACTAGTCTAGACAAGCTGATCAAATGGTAGTACCTATCTTAAGATATTTTTCTATCTATTTCCTGCTTTGTTAAATTTTCATGTTTAGTTAAATTTTCTCAATGTCAACTCTGAGATAGTATTGTCAAAAAGTGACAGCATTGATAAATTTAACTAAACATGACTAAGCAGTTTAGTGCAAGTCAGCCTTAGTAGGTACGAGTATAAGTAATAGATTGAAATACCATTATCGGGACTTATGTTTCAAAGATTAAATTATTTAAAATTATTATTGAGCTAGTGATAGCCACAACAATATTTTTCAGAATAATTAAAACTCACATACCTACTCGTAGTATGTAGTGACAAAAAATCCAGTCAGAAAATTACACAACTTTTTTGTTCAAAGATTTTATTTTGCGTATTTTTTACATGAACCAATGAAGAACCAGAATAGGTTCTTCATTGGTTCATGTAAAAAAGGTCCATTTAAGATTATCCTTTTTAAACGTTTTTGAGTGATGTCAGAGCCACTATTTACTGTACGTTTTCAATAAAGGTGTAAATTACTAAGATCAAAACGCTTTACTTATAACAACAACGCTAATACAATGGACATTTGCATTTTATTGGAGTATTTTTTTTCATCAATGCTAAAAAATCGAAGCCGAAAACTGGCTTTTTGAAGAGATGCAAAACATTAAGGGTTTTCTCAGAGTTTGTATTTTGTCGTTAGGTCAGGTACGGTGATTATGGTGAAGATAGCTGCTGATCGCTGTAGGCCGTAGAGTCAAGAGACATGTTATTATTTACTACCGGTAGAGTAGACTCTCATTAAATACTAAGTATAAACACTTTTTTTTGAAAAAAGATTTTCCCTACCTATTGATTTACTGGACTGAATTTATTTTAAACCCGCTCGATCCTTAGAATAACCCCTTCACAGGATCGGAACAAAACCAAATTAGGGGTATCATCATTTCAATCCATCGCCGACTCACTTATAGTTACCGGACACGGTCCTCTGCCCACCACGCAGGCCCATACAGACTTTATCCATCTTTGAGGACGTTATGGAAGACTCTTGAGCAAGCAGGTTTCCTTACAATGTTTTCCTTCACCGTTAAAGCAAGTGATATTTAAATGCTTAAATCGCACATAACTCCCAAACCTACGAAAAAGAAAAAGATCCGGGACCTCTCAAAAAGAGAGGAAGGAAGTCTTAACACTAGGCTATTAATCAATATTACAAAGTTATACGAATCATAATTCGAACATTTGCCTTTTAGTTTTACGTAAATTAATTAAATTAACCTGTCTGCCCATCTTAACATGTATTGAATTGTAAGTACGAAACGAACTAGTGGTAGATTCATTTATACTATTCATAGACGCGAAAGCACTTGTAAAAGTTTATTTAAGGTGGAAGACAAGGGTCTGCCCGCGAAATTCAAATTTAATTTGGTTTTTCGCAATTTGTAAACTAATACGACAAAGTAGGCTTATGGCCTTCTAATTGCGCCAGTGGAATTATCATCTTCACAGATTTACATAAAAATCTTTACTTGAAAGTGACCATCAAAATACTGAGTAGGACGTGAGAGTTACTCACTAATTAGTCGATATTTTGATTAATTTCTTAAAATGGACACTTTCAAGTAAAGATTTTTATATAAACCTGTGAAGATGATACTGCCATTGTCGCAATTAGAATGCCATAAGCCTACTTTGTCGTATTAGTTTACAAATTGCGAAAAACCAAATTAAATTTGAATTTCGTGGGCAGAACCGTGTCTTCAACCTTAAATGGATAGTATTTCTGTTCTATCAACCTCCTTCGTGCATTCTCCATCAACGTGACACTGGCGAATCAACTAGTGCCCAGTTGGCACTACTAAAAGCCATTGCCTGGGAATTGAATTGAATTTCTGTTCTATTCTAATCGGCTTTGCTTCAGCTTTCCACAAGATAGATAATTTTGTAACATTTTCTAAAATTTTTGTTTTGAAAAGAGCAACTGCTGATTTTCTTGCTGGCTCTTCTCAGCAGAATCAGCATTCCGAACTGGTGGTAGATTCCTGACTTGTCATAAGAGCTACAAGTTGGCCAACATGAAATAAATGATTTTGAATTTTGAATCTTGTTCATTTAGTGTAGAACATACCTAATTATTAGTTATATATACATAGTTGAATTACAACAATGTATAGCTACTCCAGCGTATAATTTTTGAACAATCTAAAGCTATTGGACAGCTTTTATGAGATCACGTTTAGATTCGAACCTGAATTAGCTGGCTAGACGCTATAGGGCGACGGGATTACATCGGGGAGCCTTTATTAGAACACGTAGTATCGACCCTTTTGTTTGAATCGGACACAGGTAACGGATTTTTGCCATTTGTAACTTTTCAAATAAACTAACGTTACGTGAGGTTTATTAGAAAAACTGAGAATTTCTTGCATTATCTAGTAGGAGCTTTTACCCACGATTACGTCTGCAACCAACCAATTTGAAATGCTTATCAAACTATTAGTGTATGTGTATTAGGTTTACTTATTTTCACTCCAGATCCTCTTCGGAATAATAGTAAGAAACATTTTCCATATTTTTAAGATAGGCAATATCGCAATTGTATAACAAGTACTATAAAGCTACATTTTTAATTTCACACCGAATGTAATATCCAACCTCTGCTTATTTGATTTCAGGGTTTTATAAAGGAGATACTGAATTTGTTACATCTGTGAAAATTGGAATGCTCCTTTATATGTACATCTTTTCATCTGACTAAATAGGAATGGTAATTTTTGGGTAATAAGAAATTTCGAATATATTCGTCACTGTCTCATTAACATAGCCAATTTTCTTTGATAGCCGTATCGTCTCTCAATGTAAATGGCTTTGCCTAAGATGGAAATAAATTACTTCATTTTGAGAAAATCTTGATAAATACTAACCTGTGATGCGACGTCCATACGCTTGTGACATAAGCCTCAATAGCCCAAGGGTTAAAGTGGACTGAAACTGAAAGGTTGACGGTTCGATCCCCACCCGTTGCATTATTCCACCACTCGTTGTACCCACTCCTAACAAGCATTCCGTTTATTTGGAGGGAAGAGGAAAATTTTAGCCAAGTTCAGATATTTTTATAATTATTATTGCTCTTGACGATAGTCAATGATGGAAAGCACTGCGTCGGTGGCGCCACTAACGCGCGCGTCACTGAAGCACAATCTCTAAACTAAATTGACAGGTCTGAATCCAGTGATGTCCTTTTCCGCAAGCAGCATTGTGAAAGGGATAGCATGAGATGTAGACCTGTTGATTTAGTTTAGTTTAGAGAATCTCTGCACTAAACTAATTTGACAGTTCTAAATCTAATACATATCCTTTTCCGCATGGAGAATTAGGAAAGAGATAACATATTTAGAGATTGGGTACGACAGAATTTGGCACATCGTCAAAATTGAATGTGCTGACGAGGGGTAATTTTTTTTAAAATTAGCAGACTTTTTTTTAATTTATAGTCACAAAAATACCTCGTCTTGATAATAGGTAAGCCTTTTAAAACAAATTCTATTTTAGGTTATATTTTAGTAAGTTTCAAAGCACAGAAAGGTATTTTCGTCAGAAATACATAACTTTTGCCGAATTCGTTTGAGCGTCCCACGCGAAACTTGACAGATTTTTAGATTAAGGACCAAAAATGTTTTTGGGTTGCGCATCGGCTTGATTGAATAAGTTATAGCATAACATGAATATCTTTCCTTTCATGTTTCACGTCGTTGACGTATTGGCAAAGTTGTCAGCAATATAATTATATTTGAACATGTGAGATATAAAATTGCCGATAATAATATTATCTTCTTCTAACGCAATCTCCCAGCGGAGGTTGGCAAGCTGATAAATAAAGTACAACTAGCCTTAATAGATCTATTTTATTTTCAAAGGCTCTGAACAGTGACCTAGAGCTCAAGTTGAGCCATTTGCGAAGATTTTGAAGCCTAGATATTCTTCTTCGACCAGTCCTATTCATTACTAGTGGACCCGCCCCGGCTTCGCACGGGTAGGTTACGAACACAATGGTATAAAACCTAGTCTTTGTCCTTTATGTGAGTGACTTTTGCTGCTATCCGTGAAGAGTTATGTCCTCTATCTCCTATGATATTAATTATCAGAGCTTTATCAAAATTAGACAAACCGTGTCTAATGGCATGGTTTGATTGAAAATTGAAAATCGGCCAAGTGCGAGTCGGGCCTCGCTCTTTTAGGGTTCCGTTAAAAAAAATTAAATTAAAATATTTCCATGTACCCATGTAATTTTCTTAATTTAATTTTAATTTAATTTTTTTAATTTAATTTAATTTTTATCGACCGAGCGAAGCGAAGGTCTTTGAGTTAACTAGGGCGATTTGCACTTGTCCGTCCGTCCGTCCGTCCGTCCGTCCGTCTGTCAGAGCCTTATAACTTTTGAATTACTGAACGTAATTACTTCAAATTTAGATATAATATGTAAACCGATGGCCTCCAGCCGAAAATGGCTTAAAAAGTTATAAAAATCTTTATTTCAGGGGGGCTCTCATAGAAGCGAATGCGAAGTAAAAAAAAAAATATCGCGTTACATAAAATTGTTACGTATCATTTTAAAGATAATTTTGAACTGAGTACAAAAATAATTTTTTTTTAATTTTTCCCTTAAAATTGACGAAATGGGGGGCTTTCAAAGTGGCGATTTTATACGCTCGCTTGAAGACGCTCTCTAGAAAAATCCGCTATGGATTTTCAAACTGATTTTATGTTTTTAGGTCACTTATATCCTGTACTTGAACAACAAATACTAAAATTATATGAATATTATAAAGAAACGAGATTATTTAATTTTTAATGGGCGTCAGTAATTCATATAGCATCAACATAGCTTCACAATAATGCTAATAGATGGCGCAGTCAGTAACTATTCCCATGGAACTACGAGTTAAATTCAATGTTTGATAAATAATTCAATGTTTTCACTAACGTTCCCTAACCTTTACGGGCTACCTATAAGTTAGGTGATTGATGTTTTCTGTCAACTTATTTATCACGATCCTGTACGGGACACCTAAAAGGATATTGGGACGGATGTTAGGACTTAGGATTGTATTTAGGAGCTACCTACGTTAAGAGACTCCTACTTAGGGGATGATTTAGGTATGTTTGGTGAAAACGGGCATAATAATAATGTCAGTTTTGGTTATCATGTATCGATTGAATGAATAATCATGGGATACCGTTACCGCGAGGTCTCAGTTCGGGGCGAACCACTAGTTATTTGTTGTTATAGCGGCAATAGAAATACAAAGTATGTGAAAATTACAACTGTCTATCTATTACGGTTTACGAGATACAGGCCGCTGACAGACGGACGGACAGACAGCGGAGGCTTAGTAATAGGGTCCCGTTGGCACCCTTTGGGTACGGAACCCTAAAAACACCTACACATTAATTATACGATATCACCATTTATCATGTGATATTGTTGGTGATCTGTGTGGCGACGTAAGCCACGCCAACATGTTGGCGTGGCTTACGTCGCCACATTACGACACCACATTAACACCACACCACCACGTAACACCACTTACGTCGCCACATTAATGTTGCAACATTACGGAGAACTCTTCAGCAGGTTTCCTCACGAAGTTATTCTTTGCCATTATTGTAAGTGATATATTAATATTTAATTGCATAAATCGCACATAACTTTGAAAAGTTACAATAATTGCTTGTCAGACTCACTTATCGATGATAGATTCACTTGACGATTCAAAAGCACTCTGTAAAGGTTTATTTGGACAAAAAACTCTTATATCCTTTTCTATAGACGCCCAAAAAAACATTGTAGATCACAGTAAATCACAGTAACATTGAACATTATACTATGTAGGGGTTACCTCGCCATAATGTGTTTCAGCGGCAAACCATCAACATGCCACACAAATTACGGAGATACGGCTGTAAGTTACGACATTGTTAGCATTGATGATGTTCCCGTTGCTGAGAGTTCTCATGTGTGTAGAGCAACATGGTCATGACTCATGATCAACAACATTAGGGATTTGACCCCATCTTGACTGATGAAACTCTCTGAGTTTTCAGTCAGTTGAGTCGTGCTTTTTGTCATTCAATTAACAATTTGTTGAATGAGAAAAGCACGACTGGACCTATTTTTACTATCCTTATAGCCTGTATCACCACTTGCTGATAAAGTGCCTGATATATATCTAATAGATAAAATATCTGCTGGATAAATCTGTGCGATATCTTTTTGAGTTTAACTGCCAGACTGACTTATTATATACTTACGAAACAGAAATTTAAACGCTATCCGTCATTTATGTTGTGAAACAGGCCCTTAATCTAATATTATCATTACTTACCTTACCAATACTATAAATGCGAAAGTGTGTTTGTTTGTTAGTTTGTCCTTCCTTCAAGTAATGAATTGACGTGTTTTTTTCATGTGTATAGGAGGATTAGTTATAGTTATACGAGTACTTATAGCTATAGTTGAAGACTTGGAGAGTGGCATAGGCTACCTTTTATCCCGGAAAACAGAGTTCCCGCGGGATTTTTAAGAAATTAACTCCACGCGGGCAAAATATATTCAATAATATTGCTGTAAGTATATATTATGTAAAAGGGATGGATGCCTTATTGCTCATGCGCTAAAAGGATTTACCCGGCGCGGGGTATTTGACGTTTTTGTATGAACGAGTCGGATAGTCACTGGATAGCTGATTTATCTAGCACAAGGAGAACGGTGGGTTCTAGTTCATAAAACGTAGCAGAAGACTACACATATCTTGAGGTTGGGGTACATTTTGAAATGACAACCCCAGTGAATGAGGTTTGTTGCTCTATTTTCAAACTCAATTCCCGCTTGTATATTATATGGTGGGAGATTTCCGCAATTTGTGCACGTAAAATAAGCAATGAAACTAAGCTTTATCTAAGCATCTCTTTAATAAAATAATCTCTCCTTACCTACCTACCTATTACTGTAGAAAGAGTTACAATATTTTAGTAGGACTCCACATATCGTTCTTCTAACGGCTTCTTCTTCTTCCTTGACGGCTCTTCTCAGCAGAGTCTGCATTCCGAACTGGTGGTAGAGTCTCTACTTGTTATAAAAGCCACAGGTTGGCCTACATGCAATTAAAAATTTTGTATTTGCATCTTCTTTATCAACCGATAGACGTCCACTACTTTAATGAAGTATCTTGCATGGAGTTCCAAAGGTCTTGGTCTTGCGCCGCCTATATCCAGCTACCTGCGACTTGTCTGATGTTGTCGGTCCATCTATAGTGGGGGCCTGACGCTGAGCCTTCTTATAAGCCCCATAGTTATCTTTCGGAACCATAAGTCATCACTACCACGCACTGATCGAAGACTTTGGTTTTCAGGCACTGAGAGATTTTGGACGAAAGACATCTCGAAGATTTGCCGATGATAAAGGCGTTACGGTAGGGACTCAAAAATAACTTAAAATAATGCTCAATGACCCTCAGCAAGGTTTCTCAACAGTTGGGCCTGAAAATGATCACGAGTAAGACGAAAATCATCTAATAATAAACCAATGCTCATGCTCCGCTTCACCAAGTAATTGTCGAGAACTTATATTACCTAAACAAAAACAAAAAGGCCACAGTGTGCCCATAACTCAATTATTCTGGTTCGTAAAAATAAACACTAGCCTTTGAGGGTATAAGGTTCCTTCGGGAGCCATGTTACAATGTAATATAAAAGGTAGGATACAATAATAATAAATAGGCTGAGCTGGCTGAGGTGTCGATAATTTGTTACGTGATTATAGCCAGGGGTATTTTAGTTTGATCGATGGTGGCTGGAGTTTTCGAAAAGTAATATCGAGTTGTGAAAGTGTAATCATACTTATATTTTGTTATATAAAGCTTTTTATAACTTTTTGTGTTATTTTTGGCTATGAAATCTATAGATTTACATGACACTATTATTTATGACGAATATGTGATGATGAAGCAGTGATAGCCTAATGATTAGGACTGTGGTCTCCTATTCGGGGGGTCGCAGGTTCGATCCCGGGTACGCACCTCTGACTTTTCCGAGTCAAGTGCGTTTAAGCAGTTAAATATCACTTGCTTCAACAGTGAAGGAAAACATCGTGAGGAAACCTGCACATCTGAGAGTTCTTCAAAATGTTCTCGAAGATGTGTGAAGTCCGCCAATTCGCATTGGGCCAGCGTGGTGGACTATGGCCTATAACCCTTCTCTGAAAGGAGACCTGGCTCAGTAGTGAGCCGTTGATGGGTTGTTAATGATGATGATGATGATGATGGTGATTATTTATGAATTGGAAGTAAATAATTATTGCAGTTAAATCTATTGCAGTCCATCTGTATAGACACTTAGAGAGCGCTCTTAATAACCATCAACTGCATTTGAATTTTATTTCAACTTTTTCTCATTTCAAAGTTTAAAAAGCAAATATTATAAAATGTCGATCTGATATAAAACTATGCTGGCTTCCTCCTGGCGCTAAAAGTTTTATTACTTCACAGACACTTGCGAAGCGGCATCTGTCGAAGACTCGCGGAAGTTCGCCGAATGTGCCCGTTTAATTTGGAGAGAATTTTTGTTTCAACTATAAATTATATTTCAAACTTTTCAGGATCATATTTCACGCAAAAAGGCGGCGAGAGCCTAGTGGTTAAAACATTGGTCTTCTTTCTTGGGTTCGATCCCAGGCACGCATCTCTGCCTTTTTTTTGGTTTCCTTCCTTAAAAGGTGAAAGAAAACATTGGAAGGAAATCTGCATGCCTGTGAGTTCTCCATAATGTTCTCGAAGATGTTTGAAGTTTGCCATCCGCACTCTGAAAGCATGATGGACTATGGCCCTTCTCATCCAAGAGGAGATCTATGCTCAGTAGTGATGAATGCATGAATGAATTTCAGGTAGACCGATGTAATTGTTCCTTTATGTCACTATTGTTATCTAGTACGACACAAACATGCGACTCAAAGATTTGTATAAAGTAACTAAGCCTGTATTGAGTTTTATAAATAGACCCCGTGTGATTTTGCAAGAAGGTATTCTACATAGTTTTACCGAAATCTGAGTTCTCAGATATTATTAACTTTATAGAGAATGTAGGTATAGAATATTTTATTGAATTTGATCGGCTAATGTACTAATGCTCATACTTTAGGGCGATATTTTCAAAAGACCATCAAAGACCGTCCTACAGTTGAGACGATGAAGTAATCTAAAGCCTTAGATTGAAACTTAATTATTGTGCTTCAAAACCCTTTAGTTTAAAGCTGCTCCCTTTGTTACATTAAAATCAATTTACTAGTTCCAAAGTACGCGACTATGGCAGTTTGTTCAAGAACAAAGTTTACTAAGCTCATGATAGTGCGCGGGCCCCACGGAAGCATGAGTAATGCAATTCACTAACCTTTGTGTTCCCAAGCTAAAATTTCGCTGCGAATCCGTAGCACTGAAACGAGATAGATAGATGCATAATCGTCATCATCATCATGGAACCCATCAACGGGTCACCAATGAGCGCAGATCTCCTCTCAGAGAAGGGCTATATGGTTACAGGCCATAGTCCACCATGCTGGCCCACAGACAGACTTCACACGCCCTTGAGAACATTATGGAAAACTCTCAGGCGTGCAGGCGTCCTCATACGATATTTTCCTTCACCGTTGAAACATATTATGTGACATTAATTTTCTTATAACTGGCCATTACCTAGAATTTTTATGGTTTCGCGTGTATCAAACAGAAGTGGTATAGTATATCGGTGATATAACAGGCCTCCTTTTTCGGGGATCCAAGGCACGCCTCTGACACTACGAGTATATGTGCGATTTAAGCAATTAAATATAACTTGCTTTGACTGTGAGGGAAAACGCCGTGAGGAAACCTGCATGCCTGAGAGCTCTCAAAGGCGTGTGAAGTGTGCTAATCCACACTTGGCCAGCGTGGTGGACTTTGGCCTAAATCCGAGAAGAGACCTTTGCTCTGTAATGGCCCAGCGATGGTTTGATATGAATGAAAGTATGTAGTTTTTACTAGTATAATCATACGAATACGGAACCTTATTTTCGGTGACCCAAAAACCTCTCAGACACCAATGCGCGCAATCGGTTAAATTTCGGGTTATTTCTTCAGATTTTCAAACCTATATTGTTGAAGACAAACTTGGCAAAAAAGAAAGTTTCTATACTTTATGATAGCTATTATGTGGCAGAATTTCTATTTGTATAGTTTATATATTACACTAGTCGAGTCCAAAACGAACAGATTTATCACTGTCAACGAGAATAAATGAAAGGTTTCGATGGGCTGATAAGCGGGGCGTACGAAAAAAACTCTTAAATAACTCTGAAGATACAAGTAAAATACGTGTGGGTAAGTAGATATTATTTTAAGTTTGTTCCAAGGCTATCATAGTTACCTTTGTTGTCTCTACCGATGGAAGTCTAATAAATAAAAACTGCACATACTAGGTCTCTTCAAGGGGTCAGAAATGTGAGGTAGGGATACCCCGACTCCGTAGCCCGACTGCCTTTTCCGGTGCTGGGTCGCCAAAAATGGCTACTGTATAGAAATTAATATTATGTTTAGCTAAATTGGTATCGCTCTCTTTTGCCATCGTATCTCGATGTTCGCACTGCAGTTCTTGTTTTGAATACTACGGAAAGTGGATATAAATTAGCTCAGTTTATAAATCTCTAGACACAGAGAAATGACGTCAAGACCCTTGGCGTCTGTTATCCTCCTCGTGTATCTTCCCCGACACATTTAAGGATCCTTGGTAAAGCCTTTGGTAAAGATAACGATATTCCGTTATTTCCTTGTACACAAAAATAGGACCTACTCTTATTTACAGCGTGCGTCATCAGAAAAAACGCTTTTATAGGATCAAAGCTAGGAACTTTGGTACAATTCCAAGAACCATAATAAAATAATCTTACATTATGATACGCAAGACACTTATGTTCTGAGCTATCGCCAGAACCTTTTTACTTTACTTACCGAAAACATACGATATCGCTGCAGCTAACTAGAACTAAAAAGAAATAATGTACTTTATATTATATTTTTTCTTCAATAATTTGTTAATGCGGTCTCTTGCTTTTTCGTCGTTTTCCATTACTTTGAATTATCGACCGAGCGAAGCGAAGGTCTCTGAGTTTACTAGAGCGATTTGCATTTGTCCGTCCGTCCGTCTGTCACAGCCTTATAACTTCTGAATTACTGAACGTAATTACTTCAATTTTAGATATGATATGTAAACCGATGGCCTCCAGCCGAAAATGGCTTAAAAAGTTATAAAAATCTTTATTTCAGGGGGGCTCCCATACGAAATGGGGGGCTTTCAAAGTGGAGATTGTATTCGAGGCTAGATTTCTAAAACTACTTTGTTTTAAAACTTGAAACTTACACATAATTTGAGGTATATTCTGTACTTGAACAACAAATACTAAGATTAGATAAATATTATAAAGAAACGAAATTATTTGAGTTTTAATGGGCATCAATGTTTTTAACAAAACTTCACTATACTGTTACTAGATGGCGCTGCCTTTAATATTGTAAATATGCATCCCATCCACGAAAGCAGATGACGATTGACGTCATCAGATTCGGCGCGTTTTAATTTAATATAGTTAAAACTACCTTAAGGGAATTATGGGATACCGCGAGGTCTCAGTTCGGGGCGAACCACTAGTAATAATTAATGCAAATAGCTAATAATTATGCCCATAAACGTTCAATAGCCTTGTCATAAATAATAATAATATGAATGTCATTAAACATATTAATAGATGATGTTATGATAGTTTACTGTGTCAATAACTTTTTATTTAATGTGTGTATTGAAAAGCATTCAAGTGACAAGTGACAACACAAAGTAGTACCATTTATTTATAAACCGGACTATTTGTTCAGTAAGACACATTTCTCAGACGCAACTAAGCAATATTTCCAATAAAGCTTAGCAGATAATATTATTATGCTGGCAAGATTTCCTCCCGACATTACACGTGTAAGTAGGTATGTTGTAGAGATTATCTTCAATAACATGGCTCGCTTCTTCAAATTACTCTTTCATTGCCACATTCTTATGAAAGAGTTTGTAATAATTATGTAGTCATAAGTATTCGTCTTTAGTAGCAGGCCGGCACGCACAGGCGTGCTTTTGTAAGTCTTGGTGGCACTTTGTAAATACTTTCAATTACTTTCACGTTTTCGAACGTACGACGTTTGAAAGCGGTCCATACAGAACGTACAAATTGGATCGCCAAAAACATGGTTCACAAACATAAAGTTCGATGTTCGTCAATGCAGACCTACGCGCATGCAAACAAAGTTGTTGCATATTATGCAACAAAACCACATTGTACGTGCATACGTGGCTTAATAGTTAATTAATTATTATTAAATCTTAATAACTTTTCTAATGAAATATACATAAATATCATTGGAATTATTAAAATTATTTTTTGTAAGTGAATCATAAACATAATTTTTTTAGGAAAAAAAAAGTAAAATTCTTTACATAGAGAACAAAGCTTTTAAATGCTCCACTTCCGCTACAAATCCTGCTTTATTCAATAAGCTCGAACACAGTAACAAAGGAGGGTATCACTTTATCTGACCTCCGACAAATCCCTGTATGGCCTTCACAATTAATCTCAAACCCATCCTGATTGATGGCAAAGCTGAAACTCGCAAAATTGAAAATATATAACAGCAATATTTCAACTCGAGGATAAAGACCTTTTGTTTTACGACTATTTGTAATTTATTAATCTAGTTATAGTAGTTAATGCCCACCATTTCGTTCAGATGAATGTAGTCGTTAGGTTCCTTTAATTCATTCAAATACATTAGGTATCCGTAGGTAAGTCATTCAGTTACAGTTCAGTTTTATAGGCGATTTTCATATATTTATTTTTTATCTATTTTTATTTAATCCTGTTAAAAATTTTGGCTTGATACAACGTAAAAAGTTCTTTTTTAAACGATTTGTTCAGATTCAGTGATCTAAATCGATTCCAACTAATATTTGAAGAAAAAAATCATATTTTTATTGATTGAAAATATTTTACGTGTTTCGGATTTTCTTTCAGCGAAAAATTAAAGTTGCTGCTCACATTACAATCACTATGATATGGAAACTATCGAAAGAATAAAGTATCATTACTAATCATGCATGTTAAGTTACTGTATAATAAATCCACTTATGCTAGGAGAAGGTACGATAATATTATTATAGTTCAAAGCGTTCGAAGTTCAAAACAAATATTTGAGATTCGAATTTCAAACTATTATTTGGTGTTCTCCCTTCAAGAACCTTGACTTTGTAGAAACCATGGAAATAGGAATGTAGAAACATAAAGACTAGAAATCTGCAAAAATAATAAACATTTATCCACTTTACTTTGTAATGTAGCCGAGAATGTTAATTTTAACACATAATATTTTGTTGTTATATTATTTTTTTTAACTGTTTTCATAAAGTTTGCGAATTTTTCCCGCAATGCTTCCACTATTTCACACTTGAACTATGAAAAATAGACCACACATTAATGTGTCATTTGAAGTAGCAGTCGACTCTTCCACTGCAGACAAAAACTTGCAAATGGCGGTTTTCGTTATAAAATCAGAAGTCCTTTAAAATTGTTTATGTTCCGTTGAACTAACTATAGCTAACTTCAGTGACTTCAGATTGAAATGAAAATGAAAATACTCTATATTGCACGCCAATCAATACAAAACAAAAGAACATAAAAACATACATTAAGGGAAGAAGCTGTACAATAGGCACAGATTCTTAATTATTACTAGTTTTTCTGAGGGTATCAATTAGATGGTATCAATTATATGATAAGTATAGATTAGTATAGAGGGAGGGATTTGTTCACAGGTACAGATCTTTGAATGTTCAGATCTACCTATATGCGTTTTAAGTAATTAAAATATATCACTTGTTCAACGGTGAAGTAGAGCATCGTGAGGAAACCTGCATGCCTGAGAGTTCTACATAATGTTCTTAAAGGTGTGTGATATCTGCCAAACCGCACTTGGTCAGCTTGGTGGACCATCTAAAGTGATTCTCTAATGTGGATCGGCAATGAATTGAGATGAATGTATGAATAATGTTCAGTGAAGTGAAATTTTATCGAATTTGTCAACCTTTAAAACCTTTTCTGAAAAATTTTGCATTTCAAACCGACACCGACCGATTCTACTTTTTTCGATTCGATCTCACTTTATAGTAAGTGACTTTACAGTCAAAAGTTCGCTACGCTGGAAATGGGTGTATCGAAACCATTTTCTATTCCCTATCCTATTCGATTTCTACGTGGCATCGTATCGGTAGACTTAATCGCATTGTTAGATGACCTCCCTTGCGCAGTATTGAGTGCTGTGATACTAAAGTGGAGGATTTCTGGTACCATTCCCGGTGAGGGCAACTTTGAATTTTATAATTTCTGAAATGTCTCTGGTCTGGTCTGGTGAGTGGTTTCGGTCGTTACTTGTTATTACCCTACCGCAAATACCTAAGCAAATTAGCGTACCAGCACGATTGATTAAAAACCGATGAAGAGTATGAGTTTACCTAATTAAAAAACTTCTTGCGTCTTGGAAGGGGCAAATTAGTCCATTATTCCAAAAAAACAAAGCATTCCTTACTCCAAGCGGATGTTTTCACGGGCAAAAGCAAGTTTGATTATAATATTACCAAGTCGACCCAGAACAGAACTTTATAATTTTTGAAAGAATTCAAAAAGTAAAATACTTTGTTGAGAACGCAGACAAAGAATTCGCGGAGGAATTCTCTGTAAAGAAAAATGACCGGAGTTCATTTCAGTAGATTTTTATCAAATTTATCCTAACAAGCTTCTGCCTGTGGCTCCGGATACTGAGAAGTTGATTATCTTGCTTTACTGTTTCAATTCCTCAATAGCTCAACGGGCCCTTGCTTCAACGGGTGCGGTTTGAACCTTTTGAACCGTCAACCTTTTGAACTTATACTAAATATATATAAAAGGAAATATACTTTATATATTATACTAACTGACCCAGCGAACTTCGTACCGCCAGCAAAAATATTTAGGGGTGGGTCACCCTTATCATTTAGGGGTATGAAAAATAGATGTTGGCCGATTCTCAGACCTACCGTTTCGGAGGAATTTTGTAACAAACACCGCGACATGAGAATTTTATATAATTACTAGCTGACCCAGTGAACTTTGTACCGCCAACAAAAATATTTAGGGGTGGGTCACACTTAACATTTAGGGGTATAAAAAATAGATGTTGGCTGATTTTCAGACCTACCCGATATGCACACAAAATTTAATAAAAATCGGTCCAGCCGTTTCGGAGGAGTAAGGTAACTAACATTGTGACACGAGAATTTCATATATTAGAGATTAGGTAAAAGGAAAAGACTGAATGACTGACTGACTGATTTGTCAATGCACAGCTCAAACCACTAGACGGATCGTGCTGAAAGGCATACAGATAGCTCTTTATGGCGTCGGCATCCGCTAAGAAAGTATTTTTGAAAATAACATCCCAAAGGGGTTCATCAAAATGGGGTTTTGAAAAATGGAACTTAACGTGAGCGAAGCGAAGCTGCGATTAAAAGCTTTTATTATAAATCCATGTCTGCAAACAACTTTCCATCTTTCTTAAGGCGCAGTTAAGGAATTCAAACCTATTATGATATCTCTCATATGCCTAACGTGTAAATCACCTTGTGTTTGTATGATTCTAAATGTTTTGAGCAACCAAAAAATAAGTTATAAATATATTGAAATACTACAATAAGAATTCATTTTTCTTTAAATATTTCTGGACTGGTATTCCGCGGTTTTAAACTACAAATTGCGCGAATAGTTATCTTTTGTAATGCAAAAATTTTGTTAATATTATCTGCCATTTTATCTCACAGTAGATAGATGATAATCATCGAATCTATGTTAATTAATATCGAATTCTATTTCAGGATCAACAACTGTACCTAAGCTAATAGGTCTTTTGAAAATTAAGCAAGCATATTCGAGCGAAACACAAAAGCGCTCAAGATAAGCTTCATAAATCGTATCCATTTGAGAAGCCTAAAACCGAGCAGCGTCGATTATTTGGCTCGTCTAACTTCACTATATGCACGCTTCCTTTGAGAAAGCCTATATTCTATTAAAGCTCATGCTATTATAACCAGCTGATTACAACCCCGTCCGCTTGGATTTAGTTATTTGAAAATGTCTTTGATTTTCCAGGATAAAAGTGAACTATATCTTTCCCTGTGATGCAATCTGTCAGTTTGCTAAACGTCGTCATTTTAAGTTTATACACCTAAACCTCCTTGCTGAATTAAGCTATTCAATAGTTACTGAGGTGGATTTAAAAGTTTACTCAGCGGATGAATTTTGTTTGTTATTTAGTGATCATAATGAACCGCAATCCTTCAGGATCTTAATAAAAAAAGGTCACTGAGCTAAATTCGTGTTAGGACTTGACGTGTCTATAGGTGCTATAAATTTTGATCGCTCCATGGAGAATGAAGGGATTTTGAGAGGGGGAGGGGGGGGCGAATGGAGTGCCCTCATGTGAACGGGCAGCTCACGCCCCATGTAGCACGTTTCGTTTGATCTCACCGCTGCTCGCTAAACACTATTTATGTCTCGCGGGCCGTACCAAGGGCGTGGGATAGCGATATAAATGATTCAAAGGCACTTTACAATAACACAACAACCTCTTTTCTCTAGTAGTTCTTGAATGGAGACCATGGATTAATTGTTTTGTAAAAGTTCACGAAAACAAACCCCTTTTTTTTTTTGGACAAAATTCCATCGAATGCCGCGTGACATTAATAATTCACACAGTTGTAGATATCACAAAAATATTATTTATAGTAGCAGGCACAGATTTTGCGACAGCGTCGCCCCTTATAAAGAAGGATAATAATTATGGAGCTAGTCTGCTCAAGATTATTATTAAACCTGCCTTAAATTCTGTTGTGCAACTTAAATAATAAACTTTCGTCAATTGATTTAGTTTTACTATTCATAGCTATTTTCGAATTTCATTCCGATTGTCTTAGAACAATAACAAACAACTTGATTGGCTTCTATATTTTACTTGGCTTTTCTGGCGCGAAGTCTTAAATCTAAACGAACAATAGAATAAATAATTACCATAGAGCTCGGCTAATAACAGAAATATTTAATTGTTTCAGGAGACGTCAACCTGTCGGCGAAGAGTAAAGAACTATGCCCACTCAACATGTACGGTATATTGGAAATCCAAACCAGAATGCCTACCAAAAATGTAATCTTAAAATGGTTGCGGGCAAAACAAGGTAAACATAAAGAATCACCATGGCGCTAGCAAGCAAGTAACCACCAGGGAAATATGAATGCGACCAAACCAGAAATACTGGTGGCAAGAAGCCAATCTGACATTTTGCTACAAGAACCAGATTATATTTTCGAATCCGCAGGATTTCCTTTCAACGCTGCATCGGAATTTAATGCTAGTTTTGAGAATGGCACATTCAATTACACAGGGGATTTAGAAGAGCCGTGGAATGAGTATATCAAGCTACTCCATGATCGTGCAGTTCTGGTTGCCTTTTTACTGCTCTTTTCTTTGACCACTGTGTTTGGAAATATGCTGGTCATACTCGCAGTTATAAGAGAGCGTTATCTGCACACATCCACAAATTATTTTGTTACATCGCTCGCTGTGGCAGATTGCCTCGTTGGCTTAGTTGTGATGCCATTTTCTGCACTCTACGAAGTTTTGGAGCACACTTGGTTTTTCGGTGTCGATTGGTGTGACGTCTGGAGATCACTGGACGTCTTATTTAGTACAGCGTCAATTCTCAACTTATGCGTAATATCACTGGATCGGTACTGGGCTATAACAGATCCCATTACGTACCCGATGCGGATGAGTGGACGGAAAGCGGCTTTTCTGATAGCGGCAGTGTGGGTGTGTTCCGGTGCTATATCGTTTCCAGCAATCGCGTGGTGGCGTGCAGTGCGTATGGAGGAGGTCCCAGACTACAAGTGTCCGTTCACGGAAAACTTGGAGTACATTATATTCTCTTCCACGATATCATTTTATTTGCCCTTGTTTGTTATGGTGTTCACGTATTACCGTATATATCGTGCTGCGACAATACAGACCAGATCTTTGAAAATCGGGACTAAACAAGTGATGAGACCGAGTGGTGAGTTAGAATTAACGTTGCGTATTCACAGAGGCGGAACAGTGCGTAAGAGAAACGAAGTGTGTCACGGCGCTTGCACGCCCGATGAAGCTGATCAGGAACCTTTGACCGCGTTACAAAACAATGGACTTTCGCGTTCGTCGACGCGCCTAACGAACGCGACGCATACTAAGCATTTGCCAAAAAACTTTTCCCTTTCGCGGAAATTTGCAAAATTCGCCAAAGAAAAAAAGGCAGCAAAAACTCTTGGCATCGTCATGGGTGTGTTTATAGTGTGCTGGTTACCGTTTTTTGTAGTTAATCTCCTTTCGGGAATATGTTCATCGTGCATCACCCACGAGGAAATCGTCAACGTAGTGGTGACGTGGCTGGGATGGGTCAACTCCTCAATGAACCCAGTCATCTACGCCTGCTGGAGCAGAGACTTTAGAAGGTGAGTACAACATTTTTTTATCACTTGTTATAAACCTTCTGGAACCAGCCTTATCTAATTACTGTGCAAGTCATGCTTGCGTGGAATGCTGCCACGAATCATGGCACTTTCGCGCTAAAATTTTTTTCCCATTATATTTATTCTTTGCTTAAAACCATCAACCAGGCAAATAAGTGCAGTGAAGCATATCTTATTTTTTTACTCTATTGCCTCTGGGTCTTGAAATCTGAAAGGCAAATAGAACATCATCGTCATCATCAATCCATGGATCTCTACTTAGCGTAGGTCTCTACTCAGAGAAAGGTTACAGGCCATATTCCACCACGCGGGCCTAATGTATGATTAGCATTTATTGCCCATGAGGCCAATAAATAACTGCACTTTGCGTCCGCGTTCCCATCAAATCAAAAAAATAAAATAGTCCGCTATCATGTACAACATAATACGTGCAAAAAGCTAACAAAATATTAGTCCACTTTATGAAACTGAATTTGTACTAGTCAGGAATTATGACGTCGGGTTACAAAGGCGGACAGCGAACAAATAAAATGCATGGCCACTCAACTCTTTTCAACGAAGCTCGCTAAAAGTTTTTGTAGCCATTCATACAACTTTGTTAGTGCTAGATTCTATTAATATTCGCTTGAAGTACTAAATTTATACAAGTTACTCGTACATGGAAGTAAAGGATTTCTTGAAACTTTGCGTGAAACGAAGTTATTTGTTTACGCCTCGCATTCTTTGTATTGTACTGTCTGAAATGGTAAAGGTTTTAAATTGGTTATATACTCAAAGGTCTTAAAGGATATAAAGGAAGTATTTTTCGGGTTTAAAAAGGAGGATAATGTGCATACAGGTCGGTTTAAAATTTTAATAAGCTCCCAAAAAATCACGAAATCGGTGTTTTGATCGCGTGACGCATACTTTCTGATAATATAAAGTGAAAGTATGTTTGTTATTTATTTCTGATTTAACTACTGAACGGAGCTTGATGTTTGGCATAGAGATAGCTTGCATCCGAAGACGAACATCAGCTACTTATTACGCCAGACAATATCTTCGTTCAACAAGAAAACATATGTCACGAGGTTTTCGAAAATTAACACGTCTTTATTATAGGTAGCCCAAGAAGAAAGATTCAAAACTTACGTGTTATACCCAATAACGGAAATACGTCATATTGATTGTTCTTTTGAATCTAGCCTATGTCACCCGAACCATAATAAAGAATGGATCAAAATTGGCTCAGTAGTTTAGGCGTTACGATACATAGATACAGACATACGAACTGCTAAAATCCGTTTTGCCATAGTCGGGTAAATATAAAGGCCGAAACGATTTTGTGAGGCTTTTAGGTAACATAATAAACTCAACGTGATTTACGGCGGCCAATGTTCCGGCGGTCACGAATCGATAAGCCGCCACAAGCCGATCGGATTCCTAGTAATTGGCGGCTTATGTGATACAATTTTTTATATCAAGTGATTGTTTTCAAATGTGCCACTTTAATTCAACCGCCAGCGGACGAGATAAGGGTTCATCCATACGTGCCACAACCACAACACCATGGTAAAAAATAATATATATACTTAAATTATATACCTACTGGTCAATGATATTTTATAATAAATATATAACATCATTGCTACTGGTACTATCGACTCGTTCATCGGCTTTCGTAAACATTTCCTCGCGACCAGGCAATCTCTCGCAGCGGCCGTCAGATCGTTGACACCTGCCATTCTAAGTAATTTCTGTGGCTGCGACTAACAAAATTGTATGCTGACGGCTGCATCGAAATTATTCACGTAAGACTACATTTTTGCAACAGTAGTGTGGTCCGTCTGAATAAATACATGGCATAACCCATACGGGTGGGGTTCGAAGTTCATCAACGGCTCACTACTGAGCGCAGGTCTTCTTTCAGAGAAGGGTTATAGGCCATAATTCACCATGTTGGCCCAATGCAAATTGGCAGACTTCACGCACCTTTGAGAACATGGAAAGTTTGAGGATTAAAAAGTACCCTATATGCCATATTATAACCATGCAAAAATCAAATCGTTCAACCAACAAACAAACACACTTTCGCATTTATAGTAATAATATCTTCGAATAAAGGGACTCATATAATATTGATTGAACTTCACAGATGTTCTTTTGATCACATATTGTGGCTTCAAGGGGTTGTGTGGTGCGACATGTTGGTGTTGCGTAGTTCATGCGTATTTAAGAACGCGCGCGTACAGTGAGAGTGCAGAGCGCAAATGAAGCGTGAGCAAAATTTGTTTTTCCTTGAGTATCATGGAATTCCGCAAAGTAAGGCTGCTTCTATCCAATATTAGAAACTCTGAACTTTTGTGGTTCAGACGATAAGCCGTGTGGTGAATAGAGTCTGTATTATGTAACAATTTATTACTCTATCAAGTATCAGCTGACGCAAACAACACAGATATTACTCGTTTTCATGAGGAGAATACGTTTCCCGATTCCAAACACAAACATAAACAATAATATATAGCGTGTGAAGAAAGTTTTAAAAAATACTGAAGGATGAACATTGTACAATTTGTAGATACCTACTTACAATACATTATTAAGCTATTGCATAGCTTTTATCGCGGGCTTTGAACTAGGACAAACAGTTTGAGCGCGGCGACCGAATCAAGAAATTCCGTAACGAAAATAAACCTAACACCGTCGTTCAGTAAGCGTTCAACATTTTAGGGGTTCTCAAGTAGCTCTATTTGGCGCAGTGGGCGAGCGGCCGCTTTCTTTACCGTATGGTGTATGATGTCGCCGGTTTGAATCTCACTCGCGAAGTAGTGACAGTTTGATTTTCTTGTTTGTTTGTTTTTTAATTTTTTTTTTGCATAATTTTTATCATGCAAAAAAATATATTGCATAAATATTATGATTGCATAAGTTGTTAAAAAATGCTATGCAATAGCTTTACCGCGGCAGTCCCTGAGTGCCACTTAATTTTTTATACCTAATGCAACTGCGTGCCCAGCTCCGCATGGGTGCAATGTACTAAAGAAGACGATGAAAAATTACGTTCATACTTTTGTCCTGACAATTACGAGCACAACAAAAACTTTGTCCAATAGGTCGAGCCATTCTGAAGTGAAAAGTGATCTGATCTTTTATACATGCGGCAATTGATTTTTATTTAGTTATCTCATTAAATAGCTTTTTAGCTTTTGCTAAGGCTTTGGTCACTTTAACTTCCATTTTTCAAAGCCCTATTTTACCCCCTTATAGGTTAAATTTTCAAAAATGCTTTCTGCGTATATCGTGGTAGTGTATAATAGCTATCTTTATGCCGAATTTCAGGCCGATCCGTCCACTGATTTGAGCTGAGCGTTGATAGATCACAGTCAGTCCGTTATCTTTTCCTTTTATTAACCCCCGACGCAAAAAGAGAGGGGTGTTATAAGTTTAACGTGTCTGTCTGTGTATCTGTGTATCTGTCTGTGGTAGCGTAGCCGCCAAACGGATGAACCGATTTTCGTTTAGTTTTTTTATACATATTTGGATTTACTATTATAGCTTATGCCCGCCACTTCGTCCGCATGGAGTAATGGGGTACCCTTCGTCTTTCCGGGATGAAAAGTAGCCTTTGTTATTCTCCAGATCCTCAGCTATACCCAGTTTGTTGGTTGGTCCTTCAATCACACAGTAATGGAGCAACGCATAAACAAGAATTTTTGCATTGGTTTAGTTGAGGACTTAAAAAGTGACATCTTTTCCGGAAAATCAGTGAAATTCCTGCGAGATTTTTAAAAATTTAACTCTGCCTGGATGAAGTCGCGCGAAAAGCTAGTACATACTTAGGTACATAATATAATTATCACTATAATTTTCGATAGATATTCCGGTATTTGCCGTTCGCTATTCACTGATTGCGTTTCACGGGCTTGTGAATATTGTTACTGACGGGTGTCGCTTAGACTTTATTGAAATAATCAAGGAGTAAACATGTTTACGCTCACAAGTCCTTGTAAAGACTGACGCCTTTCCTGGACGCCCAATTGGCTTAAATCCACGTACCTATTATTAGTGATCTTCTTATTTAGTAATAAAGTTTTTTTCTGTATATCATTATTCTTAAAGACCTTTTTGTTAAAAGCTGAATAAATGTTTATTTGTTTATTTATTTATTTATTTACCTGTGTGATACTGGTACAGATCAACCAAACCGGTACTAAGGTTCAGCTTTCCAAAAATATAAAGCTACCTACGTTTGATAAAGAGTTTGATAGCTTGATTTGTTGGCAACAAATCCAATTGTTACGCTCTTGATGGATATGAAAACTCACAATATTGAATTTCGTTGTTTTGTTTAGTTTTAAAAATAGAAACTTACTATAAATTAATTAACCTTTATTGTGAGACTTAAAACTTGATCAACTGCGAATTTACACTCGGTTATGACTTATTATTCTAATTTAAAAACAGAAGATAAGGTTCTGCTAAGCCTCACAAATATTCCAATATTACAACTTGCTGTTAGTTGTGATATAAACTCCTTATTAACCATCGAACTCTTACTCTTAGAGTTGCAATAGTCGACGCAATGTCGCGGGCCATTTTTAGTAAGCCCTTATAGCCCAACTTCGCAGTATCATTGCGTTATAATACGACGAGCTCGCAGAAAATTAATAAAAAACAACTTAATGAGCTGTGGAAGGGTGTAATAATTCATCACAATAACCATCAAAAATGTAATTAAGAGTTAGAACCAGTATCATACTAATATACTAATACTAATATAATATTATACTAATAGTATTAGTACTAATTACTAATTTACTAATAATATTACAAATGCGAAAGTGTGTTTGTTGGTTTGTTGGTTTATCTTTCTATCACACCGCAACAGAGCTACGGATTGACGTGATTTTTTGCATGGGTATATTTGAGGATCTGGAGCACTCTCCAATAGGCTACTTTTTATCCCGAAAAATTAAAGAGTCCGAGGGGCTTTAAAAACTAAATCCACGCGGACGAAGTCGCGGGCATCAGCTAGTCTATATATATAAAAGAAAGTGGTGTTAGTTACACTATTTATAACTCAAGAACGGATGAACCGATTTGGCTCAAAATTGGTGGAGAGGTAGCTTAGAACCAGGAGACGGACATAGGATACTTTTTATCCCGTTCGACCGCGTTTCCGTCAAGTCAATATAAAACCTGGTTTAACAAAAATGCATCTGACATGGAATAAAAAAACGAAAATGACAGTGGAAGAACAAAACGTAAATGACAGCTAAACGTAATTTTGTATTTTGTTAATTATGGTAAAAACAATTATAAAAATTATAGTAATTAATAATATCATCAGTAATATGTTTTCTCTTTGAATCATCATTAACAATGCCGCGAGCAAGACGATCAAATGTTTCCTGCTACAAAGCTACGGATTGACGTGATTTATTGGATAGGTATAGTTGAGAACCTGGAGGGTGACAAAGATTTCCCGCGGGATGTTATGAACTAAATCCACGCAGACGAAGTCGCGGGCATCAGCTAGTAGAAAATAATTACAATATGACACTCACGCATTCATTCCTTGTTTTGAGCCTACGACACGGACGTTTGGAGCAAACTTTGTTAGAAGCTTCCTTTCTTAGCATTATAGTTCTATGTTATTAGCATATTTAAGGCCTAGGCCTGCCCTTAATTTAGGATCAAAAGCCTTAACTTAGCAACACTGGATACGGAATTAGATCCGGCGTTCCAGATGTTTACTGGCGAACTTAGAGTTCCTTTATGCGATTTGTATCCAGACAGAGCTATAGGCGGACACTCGTATATTAATTAGGCCTGGGACTAAGCGGCTCACTGAATCTAATGGTCACTCAATGTTGCGTAAGCTCAAGGAGGCTTATATGGGTTGGACTTTGGGGAGGTCAGATAACATTCCACATAAAAACGAGTGGACTATAATTGAATCTTCAATATAATTATGTGGTGGTGTCGTGTGATGCCGGTTGTTACGTTCCCTCAAATATGGTTGAGCAAACGGCTGGGTCATGCATCATACTCGTGAACGGGTGCCACCGGCGGGAATGGGGCTACTTTCTATGTGCCCATCTTAACATATTGTATTGAATTGTAAGTAGGTATGCATTTTTGGCACTTCTCCTCATTGTGGAAACACTGCTTACATAGCATAGTACCTATAATTGTAAACTGCTTTGAAAAGTGCAACCGCCGAGTTTCTTACAGATTCTTCTCGGTAGAAAGGGCATTCCGAACCAGTGGCAGATTCATCAGATTTCTGTATCAAAGTAAACTCTTCCTGTTTTTAATAATAGTACTTAATATGAATTTGTTCTCTTGTCTATCTCTTTTATAAATATATATCTATTCGTCTGTACTTTTATCCTCTAAATCTCTTTATCCTACTAATATTATAAAGGCGAAAGTTTGTGTGTATGTTTGTTCCTCTTTCACGCAAAAACTACTGGATGGATTTGGCTGAAATTTGGAATGGAGATAGATTATACCCTGGAATAACACATAGGCTACAAATTATCCCGGAAAAATCCAAGGTTCCCGCGGGATTTTGGAAAACCACGGATAGATGGCGCTGATTGTACTTAAATCACGCTTACATTATCCGCAGCATCGATTTTTTCATCGAAATTCGGGTTTTTTTAAATCCTGCAAGCAAGCATGCAAGAAATCAAGCAAGCAAACAAGCAAGCAAGCTTCGGTTTCAAAAAACCATAGCAAGCATCAGTTTTTGAAATTTCAAGCACAAGCGACTGCATATCCTAACGCTTACGAACGTCAAAAATTGACATTGTTACATAAAATTTAATTATTATCTATCTATACTTATAATAAAACTGTAACTGTAACTGTTCCTACAAACACTTCCCGCGGGATATTAGTGTGCTACTTTTCACATATTTATCCTTCAATTATGGGCCAACGGAGTTACAGATTGACGTGTTTTATTGGATAGGCATAGTTGAGGACTTGAAAAGTGACAAAGGCTACTTTTAACCCCGGGAAACAAATAATTACCGCGGGATATTTGTACGCTACTTTTCACATATTTATCCTCCAGTTATGCGCCAACGGAGGTATAGATTGAAGTGGTTTTCCTAGCACTGGTAAAGTTAAGGGCCTGAAAAGTGACAAAGGCTACTTTTTATCCCGGCAAAACAAACAGTGCCTGCGGGATATTAGTATGCCTCTTCACATATTCATCCTTCAATTATGTGCCAAGGGAGTTACATATTGAAGGGGGTTTTTTGGATAGGCATAGTTGAGGACCGGAAAAGTATCAACAGCTACTTTTTATCCCGGGAAAACAAACAGTTCCCACGGGATATTCGTATGCTACTTTTCACATATTTATCCTTAAATTATGCGCCAACGGAGTTATAGATTGAAGTGGTTTTTTAGCACAGGTAAAGTTAAGGGCCTGAAAAGTGACAAAGGCTACTTTTTATCCCGGGAAAACAAACGGTTCCTGCGCTATATTAGTATACTACTTTTCATATATTTATCCTTCAATTATGTGCGAAGGGAGTTACATATTGACGTGGTTTTTTGGATAGCCATAGTTGAGGACCGGAAAAGTAACAACAGCTACTTTTTACCCCGGGAAAACAGACAGTTATCGCGTGATATTCGTATGCATGTTTGTATGTATGTATGTATGCATGTATGTATGTATGCATGCATGTATGAATGCATGCATGTATGTATGTATGCATGCATGAATGCATGTATGTATATATGTATCCATGCATGTATGTATGTGTGTATGCATGTACGTATTTATGTTTGTATCCTCCTGCTACTAACTTTAACTACATTAACTATATCCTATGCTACTTATCCCACTAATGTGAAAGTTTGTGAGGATGTATGTATGGATAGATGTACTTAGTATACGGATGGATGGATGGATGGATGGGATGTATGGATGGTACATCCATCCATACATCCCATCCATCCATCCATCCATCCGTATACTTATCTTAATCCGTATACTGTTCTCTGAGATAGGGGTTGAACTATTTTGACTGTTTTACTCCATAACTTCTTCAAATTTAAACTAATTTTTATTCTTATTTTAACCGACTTCAAAAAACGAGGAGGATCTCAATTCAACGGAATCTTTTTTATGTATGTTCACCGATTACTCTAAGACGCCTGAACCGATTTGGAAAATTCTTTTTATGTTTCAAAAGGTATACTTCCCAGATCCTACCTAATACAACTACTTCTACAACTACTACAATTACTTCTACAATTACAACTACTACTACTACTACAACTACTACAACTACAACTACTACAACTACTTCTACAACTACTACTACTATAACTACTACAACAACTACAACTACAACTTTTATGGGACCATCTCGCAAAGTTTCTGTATCGATTAAAAAAAATTCAGGCAAATCGGTTTAGAAATCATGGAGATATTGATATTTATAGGTTAAAAAACACAATACTTTTTTGATCCTTTTTTGAAAATCAGTTAAAAAGTAGCCTATGCTAGGCTTATACCATCAGCTATCTGTCATTGGAAGTCCCGTCAAAATCAGTCCAGCCGTTCACGCGTGATGTTTCTACCACGGGATATAGGGAATATACATTTTTATTTATAAACGATAATAATTACATTTTTTGTTTAAATCCGAATGCGTCCTATGTTCCTGTGAGTAACGTTATTCACCGGAATTCCTGTGAGCTACGTACGATTATTTTGACTTTAAGGCGGTCCAACATCATTGGAATAAAAATAAAATCCTTACTAATATTATAAATGCGAGTGTGTTTGTTTGTAGGTTTGTTGGTTTGTCCTTCATCACGCCGCAACGGGGCTACGGATCAACGTGATTTTTTGCATGGGTATTGAGGTTCTGGAGAGTGACATAGGCTACTTTTTATCCCGGAAAATTAAAAAGAGTTCCCCGAGGGATTTAAAAAACTAAATCCACGCGGACGAAGTCGCGGGCATCAGCTAGTCAATAATAAAAGTATGGCTTTTAAATTTGAAGTTAGATCACTCTGTACCTACATCTTATTTATATAAATTACGTGTCACGTTGTTTGTCCGCGATGGACTCCTAAACTACTGAACCGATTTTTATCAAACTTCGTAACTATCTGTAATTTGGTCCAACTTAAAAGATAGGATAGTTTTTTTGGATTGGGATAGTTTATTTGTTTTATTATATAGATAAGTTGACGATACGAAGTTCGCTGGGTCAGCTAGTATTATTATAAAACCTAAAGTCTGCTTGTTAATCTAATTGTTGTTGTTTTTGTTTTTGTCGTGAACTGAAAATGGATAATCCCGGCCCCGGGAAAACAAGGGGTTCTTGTGGGGTATTCAAATTTCAAAGTCCAAATTCACGCAGTCGAAAGTAACCCAATAAGTGACCAAGTATCATCACAATTATTTATTCAACTTCATACAACATCGTAAGATCTAATAAAATACTGGTAAATCTTTTTAGCCGACTTCAAAAAAGGAGGAGGTTATCAATTCGTCGGAATTTTTTTTTTTTATGTATGTCCACCGATTACTCGAAGACGCCTGAACCGATTTGGAAAATTCTTTTTTTGTTTGAAAGGTTATACTCCCCAGGTGGCGGGAGTTTGAAGTCGGTTGTTTAAAAAGATTTTTAAGCTATTGCATAGCTTTTATCGCGGGCTTTGAACTAGGACAAACAGTTTGAGCACTGCGACCGAATCAAGAAATTCCGTACCGAAAAAAAACCTAACACCGTCGTTCTGTAAGCGTTCAACATTTTAGTGGTTCATAAGTAGCTCTCTTTGGCGCAGTGGGCGAGCGGCCGCTTTCTTTACCGTATGGTGTATGATGTCGCAGGTTTGAATCTCACTCGCAAAGTAGTGACAGTGCGCTTTTCTTGTTTGTTTGTTTTTTAATTATTTTTTTGCATAATTTTTATTATGCAAAACAAAATATTGCATAAATATTATAATTGCATAAATTGATAAAAAATGCTATGCAATAGCTTTACCGCGGCAGTCTCCGAGTGCCACTTAATTTTTTTTATATTAAATTATTAATTCCCCGTTGCACCGCGAAACAAAATAGATTCGCGTTAAAAGAATTCCTAGAAAATTCGCTTCCATTGAATCTACGAAGGGGAAAATTTCTTATTTGCTTTAAGGCGCTTTAAGCTCCCCTGAACGGTCATAAACATTTGAAGAACACGTAATTTTTTTCTTTGTGCAAAGTTTTTAGAAACTTTCTTTTCTATTTCTATACATACTGGCCAAACTTTAACCGATGTGTTTTCCGCGAATTTTCAGAGGCCTTTGAGAGTATTGTGGAGATTTCTTAGGCATGCAGTTTTTCCTACAATATTTTCCCCCGACCATTAAAGTAAATGATGTTTAGTTTACATTAGAGAATTACATAGTCTATCTGCCGCACTCAGAGTCGCTAATCGTTACTTAACGACTTAATCTTGTATTTTAAAAAGTTTCATTCTCAGAAGTTAACGCTTCGTTTATACATCAATGACAATTCAGTAATAAATTTAAGGATAATTAATTAATTAATCATTAAATAATATAATTTAATACATGCGGCTGAGTGCGGCAGTTAATTAATCATAATTTAAGGAATGACTGAGTGCGGCAGTAAAACTACTTAATTGAAGTCTGGACTTAGAATACAGCCTTAAGTGGTTGCCGTTTTGATATTTAAGCATTGGTAAGATTGATTTGGTAAGACACCACTAAGAAACTATTATAGGTGATAATAGCCATTATGTATACCTAATGCTCGGGCAATGTCATCGCAGTCCAGAACTCATGGTCACCCGAGCTTAGATAGCTGTTCACAATGTTTCCCCAGTTTGTAAACTGACGTAATTTTTACAATTTAACGGTTTTCACAATCTTACGGTGACACCATACGTAGCTTTAGTGCTTTAGGACACAATTAGATTCATGTGCGTTTTGACGACCTCCCTGACTCAGTGGTGAGCGCTGTTGTCTTATAACTGGGAGGTCTCGGGTTCGATTCCTGGCGAGGTCAATTTGGGAATTTATAATTTCTGAATTGTCTCTGGTCTTGTCTGGTGGGAGGCTTTGGCCGTGGCTAGTTACCACACTACCGTCAAAGACGTGCCGCCAAGCGATTTAGCGTTCCGGCACGATGGCGTGTAGAAACCAATGAGGGGTATGGGTTGAATGTTCACTGTCATATCCCCTTCCAAGTTAGCCCTCTACCATCTTAGACTGCATCGTCACTTACCATCAGGTGAGATCGCAGTCAAGGACTAGCTTGTTATCGAATAAAAAAAATGTGCGTGCGCAGACACATTCCCTACACTTTCCCCCAGAGTTCTTTCTACGCGGCGCGACCTGTATCTTGCGATTATGAGGCGACTCACAACGCGCCTTTAAAAAAGATTAAAACAATAATTATATTAGTTGCCGCAGCTCTTAGGACTCGGAAAGACTGTAAAATTTTAATGCATTTACGTGACTCCGTAGAACTTGCAAGCGTATCGTAGACAAAGCTACGTGTTAGCTACGCGCTTGAACAAGACGTGACCGAACAATTAATGACTGTTATGTTACACACATGATAGTGTCAATAGCTTTGTATAGGTATTTTAGTTTAGAACTTCTAGAATAAGGTAGGTATCCTCTCAGAGAGAAGGGTTTGAGGCCATCATGCTGTCCACCACGCTGTTCCAATGCGAATTGGTAGACCACACACCTTTGAGAACAATCTGGAGAACTCTCAGGCGTGCAGGTTTCTGCACTGATGAAGCATGTGATATTTATTTTCTCAGAAGCACATCAGTTCGAAAAGTCAGAGGTGCGTGCCCGGAATCGAACCTGCAACCCCCGTATTGTTGACCCAATCCTATCCACTAGGTTATCACTGCTTCAAAATCCTTACTAATCCTTACTAATATTATTATAAATGCGAAAATGTGTTTGCTTGTTGATTTGTCCTTCAGTCAAGCAGCAAAGGATCAACGTGATTCTTTACATGAGAATAGATGATCTGGAGAGTGACTATAGGCTACTTTTTATCCCTTTTATATATATATATATATATATATATATATATATATATATATATATATATATATATATATATATATATACCAGTATAGGCTACTTTGGCGGCGGTCTCAAGGGACCAATTAAAGACAGCTCCGATTTATATGTTATATATTGCAGACTTAGTATGTGTAAATTATAATCCACAACAATAGGGTCACTGACCCAATAGTTGACCAGTTAAGCGGATTTAATTCTAACTAGCTGATGCCCGCGACTTCGTCCGCATGGATTTAGTTTTTAAAACTCCCGCGGGAACTCTTTCATTATGCGAGATAAAAAGTAGCTCTCCCGGTCTGAGGAACCACTACTACATCCATTACTATACCCATGCAAAAAGTCGCATCAATCCGCTGTTCTGTTTTTTTTTTTTTTAAAGTATCCTATGTCCGTCTCCTGGTTCTAAGCTACCTCTCCACCAATTTTCAGCCAAATCGGTTCATCCGTTCTTGAGTTATAAATAGTGTAACTAACACCACTTTCTTTTATATATATATAAGATATATAAGAATAAGATGTGTTCCTTATATAATTAAATTTTAATTTGAGCGATACCAATTTTGTTGTACCGCTTCTATAACATCTACTTAAACAAACGAGACAAAAAAATATATCAATATATAAAAAGATCTTTTTTAATACCTACCTAATAAAGTGAAAATTTTATAATTCACCAAAACCTGACCACATCACACCTATAACTGACCATGTGATGTACCAATACCTGACCACTTCAAAAAGGGTACCTACTTATAAATAAACAAAATACCTATATCACCCATACATTTTTCAAAAGATAAAATCACACTTTAATCATAGTTTTTTTTAATTATTATCAGCATAATGATATGGAAACAAAAAAAATCATAGATAAGTATCGCGCTAAAGAGTACAGGTGGAGAAATAAAGTTTTTAAATATATTCTCTATATTTTTCAAATTCGGGAACATGATAAAGTCCCCGTTTATGGTGTATTAGTTGTGGAGGTTGAATTTTTTCCTTAATATCATCGAGTTTGTATAAAATCGAGTCCTCTTTCTCTGGCCACTTCCAACTTTTGAGCGACTGATGCATTGAATTTATCAATGCTCCCTCTTCACAAATTGAATCGATTTTGCCAACAAAGTATGCACCTTCATAAACAAATATTACAAAATGTCCCACCTCCAAACTATTTAAATCCACACTAGCACAAGATGCCTCTTCCTTGTTTTCTTTCTCAGATTCTGTTTTATCATCGGTTATGTGTTTTTCTATCCTCTGTTCTGGTTCCTCATCTGATATCGCTTCACTGGAATCACTGGTATCGCTTGTAATGATTCGGACTCTTTTCTTTTTTTTGTTGGTTATTTTAGTGGTCAACTCGCCTTTAATTTCTTTTTTTGTGTTTTTTTTTAGGTATTTGTTTACTTTTATTGATTTTTTTTTCTTCTCGTACACGTTTTCTGTTTTCTGTTTTTCTATTTTGTTCGTCTTTTTCATTTTCTTTCCACAGCCAATAATCTTGCCATTTTTTAGAAGTGGTGGCGAATGGCAGTCTTTCTTTTTTAGGTTTTTTTATCGGAGAATCTGAGGGCCATATTAAATGGTTTCCAAAAGCAGGACTGACTTGTTTTTGTTTCTCAGCTAAGAGAAGAAGATTGCTCGATGAAGTAAATGATTTCTTTTCAACTGCTTGGGGTGTCATAACACCAATGTTATCAGTTTGGATTATTGGAGTATGGCATTCAAAACTGTTATTAGGTGACTTCAAGATCTGAGTTGGAGTTCCGGACTTCTCTGAAATATTGAGTGTCTTTGAGACTGGAGTACAAGATCGGGTGGTAGTTTCGGACTCCTCTGGAAGATGTGCGTTTGAAACCGGAGTACAAATTCTGGTCGGAGTTTCTGCCGGTTCTGGAAAAAAATGTGTTTTAGATATCGGAGTACTACATCTGGTGGAAGCTTCGGACTCTTCTTGAAGATGTGGTGCCACTGAAACCGGCGTATTACATCTTGAGGAAGTCTTGAACTCTTCTGGTAGAAATGATGTCTTCGAGACTAGTGTACTGCACGTTGTGGGAATTTTCGTTTCTACCGGCAGAGTGATCTGGTTCTGTGGTGATGGTGATCTAACATCTTCTGAACTGGACGGGAAACCCTCCGACAAACAGTGCTGACGAAACTTTTTCCACACATAGAATAATTCCTTGGCGGTTTCCTCCCCTTCCCACTGTTCATTACTCCGTCTAAATTGTTCAACACGGCCTCGTTTCATAAAAGACTCAAACAGCAAGAGTGTCTCCACTCTGATCTCAAGTGGTGGAGTTGACACGGGTGCAATTTTTCTAGTTTCATTATCCATGCACCTTGTCAAATCTACAGCAGTGACGTCAAATGGGTAGATCCCACATCTTTTAAAACCATTCTTAATGACATCTGGAGTGACTTTGTCTTTAAAAACTTTGGCGAGCAAGGGTGCGAATCCAGCACGGGTAATCTGTCTATTCCCAGTTCTTTCTTTGAACTCGCAAACGGTATTTTTCCAGCCACTTTTCATACATTTGAATACGGATACGTCCGCTGGCTGAGAAATGTGCTTTGAGTTGGGAAAGAGAGCGTAGGCTATAATTTGATTTTCAGCACAGTACTGCGATACTTGTAACGTCAAGTGAGAGCGATGCCCATCTATTAGGAGCAAAATAGGTTTCTTTATGTTGTTCGCCTTCACCCATGGATCTAGAATATTAGCAATGTATTCGTAGTATAAAGGTCCGGTCATCAAACCTTTGGGAGATTTGCCTATCCCCCAGTTTTCCGGAACATTTATTGCTATTTCTTTTGAAATGCGAACTAGGGGGTAAACGATCATGGGCGTAACTACTTGACCTGCAGCATTGATAGTGACCATAACAGTCAGTTGCTCTTTCTCTTTTCCAGCTTTTATTTGGTAGAAGTTTTTCATGCCAACTGGCCCTAGAACTTTGCCTGACTCTGGGCATGTCTGGAAACCTGATTCGTCTGCATTAAATATGCGTTTGGGCTCTTCCAATATATCCAAAGCATTTTCTTCGACTAAATTCTCTAAGGGATTGGTGCCAGCTTTTGATGTATTTTTCAGATACATTAGCTCGTGCTGTGGAGATCCCTTCAGCCTGTTTCTCAGTTATTTCCGGGTGTCGATTGCAAAATAACGTGACCCATTTCTTGCCTGGCCGATTATTTTTGAATGGCGTCACTCTCTCGTCGTCATCTAATATTTTTTTCACCGTTTCTATTAAGGTATTTCTTTTTATCGGTATTCCCTTCTTAGCACTTGCAATGATATATTTCACTAGAAGATTTTCTTCGTTTTCTGTAAAATACGTATCACGTCCCATTTTTCTTACTCCTGGAACTCTGCCTTTTAATTTATTTATCAGAGTGCTATGGGGCACGCCGAAATGTCGTGCAGCTTCTCTGATTTTGAACCGTCCCTCTCGCACTGCAGTGATAGCAGCTTGCATTGCGGAATCAGGATAGCGCAAAATTTTCGCGCCTTCATGTTTTTTCTTTCCTAAAACGAAAGCAAAAAAGTCGCAACAGCAACCACCATGTCTTCAACAACTTAAAAACCATGCAAGCATGGCTACAAGTTGTTATAGCAGTCAGACCATCCCAAGATAACACTATACTCTGTTACGCTATTCGTTTTTTTTAAATTATAAATAAAATAAAATAAAACATTGATTAAAAAAGTATTTTTCCCAATAACTGACCACATTATTTATAAAGTTATTTATAATTTATGCAAGGTGGGCAGCTCAAAGTTAATACTTAAGGGCATTGCCAAAGCCTGACCACTTCAATTTTATTCAATGTATTATCCCGGTCAGCCTTTGGAACCAAGGTACATACTAGGTTACAGGTTTCCAAAAATTTATGTAAGGTTGATATTTATAAAGTTTCAATGAAAAAGTTGATCTCATTTGGTTATTTAACCTGACCACACTGGTCAGCATTAGGCAGTAATGCATTTGCGGTGTTCCAAAGGATGACCATCAATAAAAAAAACACATGGCGCAAGAAACCTCATAAATACTGGTAGGTGTAGCTAGAAACATAACTCAGGACCAACTCTTACGTGTAGTTAATCAATTATCATCAAAAACATTGAGGATGGGTTAGGATTTCCAAAGCAAGAACAAATTTTAAGGCTTAGTAAAAAGAGGGAACACTTACGCGGAGCCATCGTTGCAGCAGAAAAAAGTCAATTGTTTCCACCAATAGGAAGCATCTTCATAGATGACATATCAGATAAAGTGTTGCACTTGTAAAAAAAAAAAGAAATTACCATCCGGTGCTGCCATAATTTCTTATAATTGTATTATTTCTACATTTTGGTCAGGTATTGGTGCTTGGTCAGCTTTTGGGTCACTAACCCTACGATGAAATCACTAAATAGGTACAAACAAAAAGAATGTAATCAATAAACGTTGTAGTCTGAATTAACGATAAGTGGGGTGAAAAAGTAAGCGTCTTATTTTGACATTGACAGCTTTGCGTTGAGTGGAGACTGCGTTCTGAAACGGCTCAGTCGCCACACTACTATAGTATCGGCTACTTTTATAATTTTACTTTTTATCCGTGCAAAATGAGTTTCCGAGGGATTTTTAAAAACTAAATCCACACGGACGAAGTTGCGGGCTGGTTGAAAATAAAACAAACATCAACTTCTAGGTCGTGCTTTTAATAGAAATCATTTTCACAATGTGTATTATTTCGTAAAATATTATGTGGGTATTTAGAGCTCACGCAAAATGGGGGCGCGCACAAATGGTGGTGCCACAATGTGGGTGATTATTTTGTGTTTATTGTTACCTTTATGTGGGAATGACTTTGCTTTTAAAAGCAAAGCGTTGTCTGTGTTACTTACAAACTCTTTTTTAGCATTGTGGTTTTCATGTGGTTTTAGACTAAGCGGATTTGTGGCAATCGTAGACCGAAACAAAAATTTAAATATTGTCTATAAGTACTACCTACCACACGTGCAAAAAATCACGTCGATCCGTAACTATGGTGCGGCATGATTAAAGGAAAAACCAACAATTCAACAAACAAACACACTTTCGCATTTATAATATTAGTTGGGATAAACTGCATCATTTCATAAATCATGCAGTCTCATCATGCTGTCACATAAAGCTGACCGCATTTTATAGCACGCGCTGAAAGTAATGCATTTTCCGGTGTGTATTTTTCCGAAACGTGCTTTTGATTTGGTTCAAATTTTTAGTACGATCTGCTGATCGTAAGAAAAATTTGTAAAAATACTAAATATTATGTTGAATCAAAATCAATCTATAAATATAACATAGTTAAAGCCTTGATAGCTCAAAAATGGCAATGGGCCTTTAACTGAAATCTTAAGGGTCGCAGGTACAATCCCCTAACCCACCCTTTATACTAAAGTACGATCTTTTTCAGAGGAATGAGTTAGTTAAATCGTGATTTAAGTGCCTATATTACTTTTTTTTAATAAACACTACTAAGTAACGGAGGATTAATCCTACTTACTACTATACTGTTATACTTTAATGTGGATGTTTGTTACTTTTTCACGCTACAACGAATGAACCGATTTGGCTGAAATTAGTACCCAGGCTAGTAGCTATTAGTAACACATAGGCTACTTTTTATCCCGGAAAATTACAAGTTTCCGAGGGAATCAAAAAACCTTAATCCACGCGGACATCATCTATTAATTATAATTTATAATATAAATAATACATACACAATACTAATTATAATTTTCAAATTTTTAATTCACAGTCATTATTTACTCATTCTATATTTTATAAACATTTATTGTTAAGCGCTGTTTTAATTTTTTTAAGCTGGTCCGATATTCACTTTCCTTGGTGATCTAGCTATGATGATCGTTTTTAAATTAACGGTATTTTGCAATAGGTCACGGTTATTTTTATGACACCGTCATATTGTGGAAGTTATGTTACCAAATAAGAGCGGTATTTGAATTTTGAAGCCCTAGGTGTCTAGTAATTTATCGTATCGTTATCGTCGATGGAAAAGCGTCTATTTTGTTAAATGTATGCAATAAACCGGGTCACGAGAGCGTTATCACCACTAATGGTGTTTCCGTTGCTTTAATCAATTAAGGAGAACGTCATCATTAATCAAGATAGTCTACCAAAAGGCTCGTTCCCGGAAAGCGTTTCATTGAAAAGAACGTTGCCCCTTTTGTGGGGAAAAGTAAAACCTTTCGTGGTCATTTTATGTGGTTATTCATGAAACGTCTTATTCAATATTTCAATGCGTACTTAAATTTATACAGATTTCTTAGGCTTTTTTATTCATAAAAACTTGAGACTTATTAATGAATGAAAAAGAATGAATGCAGTCTAAGACTGGGTTTCTACGGCGCGGTTCGCACCCGTACCCGCAGCGGTTGCGGTACCGCTAGTACTGCGCCCGCCGCGGGCGCAAACCGCGGCGTGCAAATTGAAACTTCATTTTTCATACAAATCTGCATTCTGCGGAGGCCGCGGGCCCGCAACCGCTGCGGGCACGGGTGAAAACCGCTCCGTGGGTACGGGGGCTAAGGGTATGTTTATGCACACGCGGTGCGTTGTGCCGTGTGCGTTGCCGACCGCGGTGCCCGCCGCATTCAACGCAAACGCTTCTGCGTGAACGCTCTCATACTTGGCCATATTATGTATGAGCTTACCGCACAACACGATGCACCACGCGCCGCGCAACGTCCTGAGTGTCCAATCCAGTGGAAAATCGCGAGCAGTAGCTCACGTAGGGTTGCCATCTCTAAAATTTGGCAACCAGGACAAGACGCGTGAAAACCCCGGATTTTAGAGCACAGAACCCGGACAGGTCAACAGGTTTTTTAAACATAGTCAGTGTAATAAAAAACTTACAATCTAATAAAAATTTAGTCATCTTTTATCATCATTTTAAATGGACTAAAAAAACAAAATCTTATTACAGTTTGTTACAAATTGTTTTAATAAACAGTTCGAATTTTTTTTCTTAAAATAAAACACAAATAATAAATACTCTAATATGAAAATAAAACCTTATTAAAATATTAAACTTAACAAAATTTAATTAAATTTTTAAACAAAAATCTTAAAAGTACTGAGTCGCGGCCGGCCCAAGACTTTATATTTTTAAACCAGGACTACAAATGAAACCCCGCCCGGACGCTCCCCGGATGCCCTCTAAACTAGGACAAATCCGGGGAAACCCGGACGGATGGCAACCCTACGCTCACGCAATGTCACGTATTTGAGTATTTTTATGATTGTTGCTGTTGTGCTATTGGGGTATATGCTATATTTTATGGAACATATTTATTGTGTAACAATATTAAGTATAATTATATTATATTTTAAACGTATGATAAGATTTTTGACATCAGATTAGTAAAAATATATTATTTTTAAGAATATAATATTTTTTATGTAAGATTTATAATTTTGAGGTAGGAAACAAAAAGTAATAAATATTCATAAGCTTCCGAGAAATATGGTTAACCATGCTGAACTTGTTTATTTATGTTATTTATGTGTTAATAAATTAAAATAAATTTTAATAAATGTATTTGTTACAGTTCGTGAAATTGTTGGTCTATTTATAAATTCCCTGATTGATATTATGAATTCAATGCTTTAAAAATCGCCCTTTTTACAGATTTCATGAGTTGACAGCGCTTTAAAAATGTTATAGGGTTATATGATGTAGAATACCAGAGGTTTTTTTAAAGTGATTTATATGAGAAATTTCAAATCATGACGTTATCCCAATATTAACTTTCGCGTGCAAGTCTAAATGCAGATTGTCTATATAGGCACACTTAATAAAGAATAAACATAAACAGATGCGCATATAAAAATAGTTCCATTTCACGTCGCATACCTACATTTTAGAATAATCTTTCGATCTACATTCCAATTATTTCGGAATGAATCAATTTTCAATGGTCAACACTGTAATAAAATTTGAATTTCCATTTCTCTTCCACTTTATTTCGTGCAGTGAAATATGGATTATGGAAAAGATACCTAACTTACATTGGAAACAGTAAATTTGGTTAATTCAACCCTTGAATTAATCTGATTCACTGAACTGAAGTGAAGCTTCAACTTCGCGTATGTATATCAGGATCTGGCAAAGAGTTTTTTTTTATATATTCGGAATACCTACTTTATTTTTCGTGACGTGACGTGAGGTACTAAAATTTTACTTCCACATATAATGTAGGCACGACCATTTTTGCTAAATTAACAATTAGCTTTCTACATCTTAATATATAAAAGGAAAAGGTGACTGACTGACTGATCTATCAACGTACAGCTCAAACTACTGGACCAATCGGGCTGAAGTTTGGCATACAGATAGCTATTAAAACTTAGGCATCCGCTTAGAAAGGATTTATGAAAATTCAACCCATAAGCAGGTAAAATAGGGGTTTGAAAAATCGAACTTATCGTGAGCAAAGCCGCCGGCAAAAGCTAGTAATATATGTCATGTTTTGTTTTGCTTCACGCCACAACTAATGAACCTGAGGCTGAGGTATGGAGATAGCTCATATACAGGGTTAACAGATACATTTTAACCAAAAAAATTAAAGTGTTCCCGCGGGAATTAAAAACCTTAATCCACCCGGGCGAGGTCTCGGGCATTTTCGATGAAAGCTCCCAAGCGGCTTGAATTTTCCGACATTGTCAACAATTATCGTCATATTTCAACTAATTTACACAAAACCTTACCAAATTATACAGTAAAACCTTCCTCATGAATCACCCTATCTATTGGTGTAAACCGCATGAAAATCCGTTCCGTAGTTTTTGAGTTTATCGCGAATAGACAGACAGACAGACGCGGCGGGGGACAATAACATCCTTATATAAGGATTTTTCGGCGTTCATCATCATCATCATCATCTCAGCCTGCGGACGTCCACTGCTGAACATAGGCCTTTCCCAGAGAACGCCACCACACCCGGTACTCAGCCTTCCTCATACAGCCACTTCCCGCCACCCGCTTTATATCGTCGGTCCAACGTGCTGGAGGGCGTCCCACACTACGCTTACTAGTTCGCGGTCTCCACTCCAGAACTTTTCGGCCCCATCGGCCATCGCTTCTGTGACAAGCATGGCCTGCCCACTGCCATTTCAGCTGGCTAATGGTTTGGGCTATGTCGGCGACCTTGGTTCTCTTACGGATCTCTTCATTACGAATCCTGTCCTTAAGAGAAACTCCTAACATAGCCCTTCCATAGCTCTCTTAGTGACTTTAAATTTGTGGATCAAGCCTTTTGTTAGTGTCCACGTTTCAGCGCCATAAGTGAGGATGGGAAGGACACATTGATTGAAGACTTTCGTCTTCAGGCATTGAGGTATTGACGATGAGAAGACTACTATTGCACATTTCAACATGGAAAGTAGTTATTGTGACATAACTGTAATATAGTTAGACTGAGTTTCCACGGCGCGGTTTGCGCCCGCGGCGGGCGCAGTCTAGCGGCACCGCAACAGCTGCGGGCGCGGGTGCGAACCGTGCCGTGGAAACCTAGTCGACTTATGGTATTGCGGAAGATTTTTTGTAGATATTGATGTCCTCTATAAAAGTGTAGTACATCACTTTGCTCTATTGTGAATAGTTTTTGCAGCGTACGCGGGATTTTTTTTTTGGTATTTTTTTCACAATCGAAGTTTTCATACAGATTCACCTATGTTCATCAGAGATAATGTAGGATTCTATTGCTGAAAGAAATTTTTCAAATCGGTCCAGTAGTTTCGCAGCCTATTCAATTCAAACAAACAAACAAATCTTTCCTCTTTATAATATGATGAGAATAGATATAGATTAGTATAGATGACGTAATTTCTTGAGATAGTAGCGAGTTAATTAGAAAGCCAAAACAAAGGTACACGCACTATGAAATTGTTCTATCAAAAACATCGTAGAGGTGTAGACAGTTCGTTTAATCTACCCAAGCTGATTACTAAGAGGTTTCCTCTGCGGTTTGTACCAAGTTTCAAGTTAACTTTGATTTCCGATAGTATGTAGGTACTTATAACCATTGTGTAATCTATACGGAGAAGGGTGAAGGGGTAAAGGAGCAACAACGTTGTGTGAAACAAGCATAACCACAGAATATATTATTATAATAGTATGGCATAACTTATTACTTAAGGTTTGAAATTGACTTTTTTACCTTATACCTATATGCGTGTGATTTCATTTCATACAAGCTTTTATCCTGTCCCGATGTTTGTCATCAACGATGTTTGTCATCAAATCTTGCAAATTAAATTTGATCCACTTCCCGGTAACCGATTGAGCTGAAATTTTGCAAACATGTGTAAATCGCGTGACAATGCAATATTATGATGAGATGGTGCTGATATGATGATGGAGCTGGAAGGTGGCCATAGGAACTTCGATCATCGAAATGTCATCGAGTTTGGGCTCGTTTGAATTGTCTTGACGAGTAGTTGCGTCTTTCAATGGTAACCAGGGTCTGATGATGGAGCTGGAAGGTGGTCATAGGAACTCTGTAATGAAACGACGCAACCCCATTGAGTTTCGGCTCGTTTGATTCGTCTGACGAGTACCTTGTTTTGAGATGGTTACCAGGGTCTGATCTGATCAGGGTCTGATGATGAAACCAGAAGGTGGTTTTGGTAACTCTGTAATAAAATGAAGTAATACCATAGAGTTTAGACTCGTTTGATTAGTGTTGACAAGTAGTCTGGTCCTAGATGATATTCAGGGTCTCATGAGTCATGATGAAGCCGGAAGGTGGTTTTGGCAACTCTGTAATAAAATAACGTAACCACATCGAGTTTGGGCTCGTTTGATTCGTCTTGACAATTAGTCTGGTTCTAGATGATAGCCAGGGTCTGACGATGTAGCCAGCTACTAAAAGCTTGTTTTTTAAAAATAAAAATTTTAATTTAATTTTTTTTTATAACTAGCTTTTACCCGCGGCTTCGCTCACTTAAGATCGATTGTTCAAACCCTTATTTCAGCCCGATCAGTCCAGTGGTTTGAACTGTGCGTTGATAGATCTGTCAGCCTTAAACTTTTATATTTTAATTAGATTTATTCTTAACTCCACCATAGTATAGAAAATAAAATAATTATAGTATAATAACTTTGGATTAGACCATTCAACCCAATGCAGGCCCTGTGAAGTCCGTAGTAAAATTTTTAAGAGGTTAAAAAACTTACCTTAAATAATGTGACTACCAGTGACGACCTCGTTGAAGACAACATGGAAGACATGGCAGATTGTTGTTTATTGTTTTCAATTAATATTCTTTAGTATGTTATGGTATTTTATTTTATTTGCACCTTTGAGTCCTGACAGCTACATTACAATTAAATGTTGGCGCTTAACGCGCCATCTTGGTTTCATATGACGAACTAACTCGACATTGATCAATGCAGTTTTATATTCCATTTTTAGGGTGATAGTGTACTAATAATAAATAGATGGCGTTGCTTAAAATGTTTAAAAATTCCAAAGAAAACTCTGTTTCAAGGACAACAGCTCTATGACGGCTGTAATTTCGACTCAAATTATTATCAAAATTATATCAGTTTGTAGCAAAAAGTGTGTGTGTCAGCTCCGAGGCACGACTGGAGTTTACTCCTTACAACGTCGTAATGCATTCGCGGCGCTCGCTGCGTCTAGTCGCCGCTCGGACCCGATCGGTACGCGCTCGGCTTCCCGAAGCGAAAGCTCTTTCGCACGAAAACCAACCTTATTTACTCAACGTTAGGGTAGAAATTTGCATCGTTGTGAAAAACGTAACGAGGTCACGGCTTCCCTCGGAAAGCTCTTTCGCACGAAAACCAACCTTATTTACTCAACGTCAGGGTAGAAATTTGCATCGTTGTGAAAAACGTAACGAGGTCATTGATAAGTAGATTTTACTCCTCGAATTTTTCTCATACCGGGCGCCTAAAATCGATTCTTAAGGAGTAAACTCCAAAAATGTGTCACTAATGAAAATATTTAGGTTACATAAAAAATAATTAGGTACTTAAAACAGCTGTCATTCAATTCAGAAGACTTTACTCCGCCTTTTTGCCACGCTTTTAAAACAACGGTAGCTGATAAAGCATTTAAATAAAAATAGAACGATTTCGAAAAATATATTTGAGTACATTTTAAACCACAAGCCTTTGAACATATAATATACTCAAAGCCACAAGCATAATTGACCGAGCGAAGCGAGGTCTCTTAGTTTACTAGAGCGATTTGCACTTGTCCGTCCGTCCGTCCGTCCGTCCGTCCGTCTGTCAGAGCCTTATAACTTTTGAATTACTGAACGTAATTACTTCAAATTTAGATATAATATGTAAACCGATGGCCTTCAGCCGAAAATGGCTTAAAAAGTTATAAAAATCTTTATTTCAGGGGGGCTCTCATAGAAGCGAATGCGAAGAAATTTTTTTTTATTTGCGATTCATAGGTTTTCTGTGTATCATTTTAAAGACAATTTGGAACAGAGTACAACCGTATTTTTTTTTTTATTTTTTTCCTAAAATTGACGAAATGGGGGGCTTCCAAAGTGGCGATTTAATACGCTCGCTTGAAGACGCTCTCTGGGAAAATTTTCTATATATTTTCAAGTTGTACTTATTTTCTTACTTCACTTGTATCCTGTACTTGAACAACAAATACTAAAATTATATGAATATTATAAAGAAACGAGATTATTTAATTTTTAATGAGCATCAGTAAATTTCACATAGCTTCACAATAATGCTAATAGATGGCGCAGTCATTAACTATTCCATTGAACTAGGAGTTACGACTACGATTTATCCCAAAAACAGTTTTGCGTCGACCATTATTATTTAGGTACATAATATAATAACATATTATTCAATTAAAATTATTCTTTAGTTAAATATCATTTTGTATATTTTCTATTCGCGTCGATAGATGACGATTTGTACAGATGCCCCTAACCCGTTTTCACTCGTTAGTACCTACATAATAATTCAATGTTTTCACTGACGTTCCCTAACCTTTACGGGCTACCTATGATAAGTTATGTGATGATTACTGTCAACTTCTTTATCACGATCCTGTACGGGACACCTAAAAGGACATTGGGACGGATGTTAGGACTTAGGATTGTGTTTTGGAGCTACCTACGTAAAGAGACTCCTACATAGGGGATGATTTAGGTACGTTTGGTGAAAACGGGCATAATAATAATAATAATGTCAGTTTTGGTCGTCATGTATCGATTGAATGAATAATCATGGGATACCGCTACCGCGAGGTCTCAGTTCGGGGCGAACCACTAGTAATAATGTCAGTTTTGGTCGTCATGTATCGATTGAATGAATAATCATGGGATACCGCTACCGCGAGGTCTAAGTTCGGGGCGAACCACTAGTATACCCTATTTTGTCATGTAAAGTACTTCGATAGGGATTAAGTTTGACGTCGCCATGCGGATGCGAATAAATCGAAATAAAAAGAACCCCCATGATTAAAATGCCAAAGTTCGTCTTCAATTTGGGGTTACCGCACTCGATCTCAAATGTATTTAAGAATACGGAAAGTACAATTTGAGCGTCGACTGAAGGCGCCTCCCAGTAATTTCGTTTGCGCCAGTGGGTAACACGATAAACTCCGAAGCGACGCGAGAGTCGGGCCCTTCCTAATAAAATATAAACAATCGTATAAGGCTGTAGGTTTTCCAATTTAGCTTATTTATGATTTAAAATAATATCTTCAATAAGTCAATGTATAAAATAATAACTGCTTGACGTACCTCTTTTGCGGAAACACCATCTTAAAAATCCTGATTTTTTCGAAAATGTGTCTACAGGTTTCTAAATTTTCATTATCTCAGTTTTTAGGGTTGCGTACCCAAAGGGTGCCAACGGGACCGCATTACTAAGCCTCCGCTGTCCATCCGTCCGTCCGTCTGTCAGCGGGCTGTATCTCGTAAACCTTAATAGGTAGACAGTTGAAATTTTCACAGAGTGTGTATTTCTATTGCCGCTATAACAACAAATAATAAAAATGTGGGATGTCGTTGAATAGGTCCTTCAAAAATATTGTGAGTGTGGGAACACCCAGTTTTCGATTTAGGTTCCGTTCCGTTTGTGAAATTTGATATTTTAAAGTGCTAAATTTTATTAGAGTCAAGTGTTCCGCCCTCTGCCAGCTAAATGGTTGTTTATAGGATACATGAAAAAATTCACAGCAGTAGTATATATAATGAATTTTAAAGGAAAACTATCACGGCTGCGTAGGGTTCATAAGTTAAGGAGTTATATCTGTTTTTTCTAAATGAGGTATTACACGTAGTGTAAGTTGCATATTTTGTAGTATATTATAGTATTTAAACCATGGAACTCAAAATATATTCAACATTCATAAATAAAATAAAAGCACTATCCTAGGTCAGCCATAATATTTGTGACTTGGAACTACGGAACCCTACACTGGGCGTGGCCCGACACGCACTTGGCCGGTTTCTTTTATAATGACCAATTTGTTTTTTAAAGATAAGTATCTATTATTATTATTTATCGGTATAAAATTGCCTGAAATTTAGATTATAGTACGTAAGATGCTAAAAAGTTTCGACAAAATATTATACTATCAAGTTCAAGCAATTTACGAAAAAGGCGTAATAAGCTGTATAGAAAAAGATTAATGAGTTCGCTGTTTCGTTACAGAGAATAATCCTCGGATCGCTGTTATTTGATTAAAAATATAATTTTGTTCTCTTGGAAAAATATTAAAAAAAATTCAAACCCTATATCAAATTCCACGCTTAGTTGAATCAAAAAAGCAAGTATGAAAGTAATTAAGTTTTGTTTTTATAAATTATCAATATTTACTTTGTTGTAAAGCCAAGAGCAGAAAAGTGTTATAATAAAGCCTTTAATCTTAACCCCAATGAGTATAATTATACATAAATTATGGAATTGTTTACTTAAAGATTAAAGCTCTTTAATATCCGGGTACCTATTTACTTTTTAGTGACTCACTTTGACGGTGTAAATTAACTCTTTAGTACTCTTAGAAAGCATAAACTAAGTTGATTTAAATTAAAACAGCTTTTTATCACAGTTTTCCGATCTTTGAGGTAGGTGAATATACTTTGAGGTAGGTGAATATACTTTGAGGTAGGTGAATATACTTTGAGTTAGGTGAATATACTACGCACACCGCGTATTTTCCCTTATATTACGCCCCAATCTAGTAATTAAATGGCGTCTGCCAAAAATAGCACTGCGTGTAGTTTTTATGTTATTATTTAAATTTTTGTAGGTTTTGGATGGAAGCGGTGATAGTTTCTTGTAATCCATGAGGGGCTTACTATTAAGGCAATCATTATTACTTATTTTTAAGCTATTGCATAGCTTTTATCGCGTGCTTTGAACTAGGACAAACAGTTTGAGCGCGGCGACCGAATCAAGAAATTCCGTAACGAAAAAAAGCCTAACACCGTCGTTCAGTAAGCGTTCAACATTTTAGAGGTTCTCAAGTAGCTCTATTTGGCGCAGTGGGCGAGCGACCGCTTTCTTTGATGATGTCGCAGGTTCGAATCTCACTCGCGAAGTAGTGACAGTTCGCTTTTCTTGTTTGTTTGTTTTTTTTGCATAATTTTTATTATGAAAAAAAAATTGCATAAATATTATAATTGCATAAGTTCATAAAAAATGCTATGCAATAGCTTTACCGCGGCAGTCCCCGAGTGCCACTTAAGTTTTTATTTTTTCATTAACGCCGTGAAAGATAAAATATTATTCTAAGTTTTTTCTTACAGCGAGTCTAATAAGTTTGCATCGTCAGTTCCAATCATGTTCCGAACAACTTTAAATGGATTATTATCGGAGGCGCCGAACATTCGCTGTTCGCTACAATGAGATTATGATTAATAGAATTTGTTTGCTCCACGTCGCTTAGAATTGGGCAGTTAGATTAAGGGTCCATTAGACGATCGGTTATTTTTTTATCAATTTTAGACCGTATTTAAGTGGATATAAAACTCTGAGAACTTAGAGATGTGTACCTGGGATTTAACCCTTTCCTAGGCAAACTTTGATTACGATAATTATTTATTTATTAACTTTCTTAGCTACCTAACCATGTATTTTGCTATGTTTTTTGGTGCCTTGGAAATAGTTCTCTGGCTTAATAGTAATAAGCGTTTTTTGTATGTACCTACCTATTGTGTAAGTAAGTATGTAATTAAGTACGATGTAAGGCGCTGGGTGCGGACGGCATTGAGGCCAAACCTCTGTGGTTTTTTCAATGCCCTCGAATATTATCTTTTGTGAAAATACAATTATTTTGAACTGTAAATAGATGAAAAAAAAAATTGATTGTTTATTGGGAAAAAAAAAACCCGACCCCGAAAAGGAGGAAAAAATCTTAACTTAGTCTATCACCACAGTATTTATACCTGTAGTATTACTTTACAGTGCAAAATCTCAATAGCTCGACGGTCGCAGCTTCGAATTCCACCCGTTGCACTAGTGTCGTATTCACTTCTAGTAAAAATTTTCCGCTTATTTGGAGAAGTCAACGTTATTTTTTAAATACTTTTTTTCTTATAAACCCTTAAAATTATGTACCTTTATACGGCTAGCGTATAGCTGTTCATTTCAAATTATATTTCAATTTTAATTCCGTAGACACCTAATTATTCCATTTAAGTAAGTTAGGACGACTTTTCGCTCACCGGAAAAATTTTATCTGACTAATGAAAATAAAATTACGTGACCTAAACATATTTTTATTTTAATTTGAAGGAACCGCCAAGGGATACGGATAATTTTCCGTGCCACTTGGTCTGGTAATTGCGACCGCACCGCTAGGATACTAAAGTGCTCGTGGAAGTGATATTCATTACAGACACTCTCATTTGGTATTAGTACTTGTACGTTGACAAAATAAGAAAAAACGCACACACTATTTGCCCCTTTACTAGAATACTAATAATAATGTCCTCCCGACCGAATCCGATCAGGGCGTCCAACCTGCTCAGAGATTAGCCATCTGCGCGGGAGATATTATAGTGCCCAAGTGTGTGCGAAGACACAGGTGCACTCTCTATTCCCTCACTCTCATAGTCCGATGGGACGGAAAATCCGACACGACCGGAGAGAGATCAGGCGCAGGACCGACGGCTTTACGTGCTCTCCGAGGCACGGGGGTGACTCACCGCCAACTTCCTAACTCCGGGCTAGTAATGAGAATTTCTTGACAGAAAAACCCAATACAATTTTTTTTTGGCGCGACCCGGGAATCGAACCCGGGACCTCGTCATCCGTAGTCGAACGTGCTAACCACTAGACCAACGAGGCAGTTACTAGGACACTACAGTGCTGGTGGAAGTGATAATCATTACCGACACTCAAATTTGGTACTTGTTGGTATACGTTGACAAAATAAAAAAAACACACACACTATTTGCCCCTTTACTGAGTGATATCACAGTGCTGGTTGAAATTATAATAAAAAACTAATATTTAATTAAAAAATAATATTTAATTATATAAAATAATATTTAATTAAAAACTTACAAATAATAAAAATATTTTTTTCGGACTAATAGGTAGAGATAAAATTATTTAGGTACTCTATCACTGATGAGATGTGCTCTCTATTTTGTGTGTACTGAAGATGTATGCTTATCCGATTTTATATTAGAACGATTACAACCGTTAAAAATATCAAACTATTTATAAACGGTTAAATTTTAACTGTTTAAAAATACAAAAATATTTTTAAGCTATTGCATAGCTTTTATCGCGAGCTTTGAACTAGAACAAACAGTTTGAGCGCGACGACCGAATTAAGAAATTCCGTAACGAAAATAAACCTAACACCGTCGTTCAGTAAGCGTTCAACATTTTAGAGGTTTACAAGTAGCTCTGTTTGGCGCAGTGGGCAAGCGACCGCTTTCTTTACCGTATGGTGTATGATGTCGCAGGTTTGAATCTCACTCGCGAAGTAGTGACAGTGCGCTTTTCTTGTTTGTTTGTTTTTTAACAATTTTTGTGCATAATTTTTATTGTAAAAAAAATATATTGCATAAATATTATAATTGCATAAGTTGATGAAAATGCTATGCAATAGCTTTACCGCGGCAGTCTCCGAGTGCCACTTAATTTTTTAATTTACAATTTAGGTGTGAGCATTTTAACCGCTCCAAATTATTATTCGTATGTCAAGGTCATCTTTTAATAAATTAAATAAATGAAATGAACTGTTTCAATCGAAACCAATCTTCGGCTCTCATTTCAATACCAATTAGATTATGTATTTTATGAACACTTTAAACATTAGATAAAAAATATACCTACGAGAAAAATTCTTGTTAAACAACTTTTAAGACCTCTGGGCCCGTGTATAACTCTTTGGGTAAACAAAACTCGGACTTCTTATATTAAAAGCAAAGATTTGTCATTATCAATTTCTATGACCACCTCCCTGGCTCAGTGGTGAGCGCTGTTGCCTTATAACTGCGACGTCTCGGGTTAGATCAAAGATCAAAGGGTCAAAGACGTGCCGCTAAGCGATTTAGCGTTCCGGCACGATGGCATGTAGAAACCAATTAGGGGTATGGGTTGAATGTTCACTGCCATGCCCCTTCCAAGTTAGCCCGCTACCATCTTAGACTGCATCGCCACTTACCATCAGGTGAGATCGCAGTCAAGGACTAGCTTGTCATCGAATAAAAAAAATGATGTGTATTAAATTAATTAGTTGCTTAAAACCAGTTAAGTAATTAACATTAATCGTTTTTAAAAGCAGTTATCCACTTTCCTTATGTGAAAAGAATGCGCCTTTAAAAAGAATGCTACTAACATCTGGACTCCGGTCCGCAGTATACGATTAGATTAACGGTCGCAATTACGTTAGCAAGTGGGATGGAAAATTATCCGTGGCCCCTCAACGGCTTCCGTCAAATTAAAAACGTCCATCCGGAACTTAACTGAAATCTATTTCATGGGACAGTCTGACCTAATAGGGGTCAGTGATGGAAGATTATACGGTGTTTAACGTAGGGTTAGGCCACATTTAGCTACTTAGGTTGGAATGGATTTTTCCCTAATTTTTTATTATAACTTATATAAGTAAAAAGTTAGGGAAAGGTTCCACATGTAGAAATTGTTTAAAATAAAATTGAAAATGGAAAATTCGGTCTGTCCAGCTGGGATTCGAACCTCATCGACTTTGAACTGTTATGCGACTGCCGGAGCCACTAGGCTACGGAAACACAATGTTATATCGCGAAAATACCGAACACAATATAATCGAAAGGAACTACGTTCCATCCGGGTGTCCCTTGACACCTCTCAAGTTTTTTGCGCGGCGCAATGGAGTGGTAATGTGATGTGTTTATCAGTCTATGTATGCTTGTTTGTTCCTTCGTGGCACTCAAGAGACCAAACGCGTGGGCCGATTTTGATAAGTGGCACGTCATTAGATTTTCCTTGCCAGCGCGAGTGTCAACGAGAACATAACAATTTGAAAGTTCAAAATGGCGGATTTTGGACGCCATAATGTGGGGTTCTAAAATTTTTTTTCTTCAAATCGAGTGGGGTATCAAATTAAAGGGTTTGAAAAGGTGATTACGGAAATATATTTATATATATTATTAAGCAGTTGGGTTGTATACTTATATACATACATATTTTATAATAATAATTTACACTTGTTGTTTTAAATTTTTGTTACATGTTGTTTTCTTCATCATTATCAACCGATATAATATTGTGACGTAGCACATAATTAGGTCTAGTTCTTGCAATTCACGAGGGCGACTGACTTATGGTTGTGTATGTGTCGTATCTGTATAAGTGTGAGCGAGCGCAGTGTGAGCGCCTGCCCGCTCCCACCTAGGCTTTGACAGGCACGCACACTTATGCAATGTGCATGTACACGAAGTAACCACGAGTAAAGCTCACTCGCCTTCGTAAATTGCAAAAACTGTCTCTTCTATAAACTTCCACGCACCTAGGCTTTTAACTTTACACGCGCATAATTCAAAAATTCTTTCAGAACATAAGATCATCATAATATTAAATTTCCTCACGAGTATCAGACCCCCTTCGAATTCTTCACATAATACATCCATCTTTTGTCTCGCAAAAACTCAATATCAAGTGTCGTAAGCCTACAAGAACTATTGTTGCAGTAAGAGTGGAGAGTAAGTAGTACCACTTACCAGGGCTATATTGTCACAAAGTCTTACATTGTAACTTAATACAAAGATATTAGGTAGCTATTTTGTCTACTTTATTACTATAGATAATTCAGTTGACGCGTTAAGTTATTCACTTATTTACTCGTTGACTAATAAAAATAAAAAAATATTATCGCAGTCGGGGGACGTTCTGTGGAACACATTTTAAATTTGGAGTTTCCTAGACTGCGATGACAATGTTTTTATTTGTTTAGTCAACGCGTAAATAAGTGACTTTTCACTTTAATATAATATGTACAGACTAACTAATACAACCTGTTTACTTTTTAGTTCGTTTTTCTAGCAGGGCAGTCGTGTTTTTAATTTTTTTTATTATTTATTTTTTATTTCACACTTTTTAGTGACGATGCTTATCTATTAAATTAGCTAAGCCAATAAACAACAATCCCAATAAAAACATAGTCACTTAAGTACCTAAAGATTGGACCATAAAAAATACTGTGATCAAATTATGACCAAGTTCTTTGCTAGGCAGACTTTCAAAAAGTCCTGGCCATTTAGAGTACAAGAACTTGATCTCGGTTTATCTCAGTAGGACCTTTAAGAATAGGTATTAGGACCTAATCCATACTGCGCATCGTACACTAAAGTAGTGCAAATGACTGCGACTACGCATCCGGGAAAAACTAAACGAACATGGTCATCAAATCAATTTTTTTAAATGTTACTAGTTTATGTCACCCGGAATAAGCTAAGGATTCTAAGGATAACTCATTCATCAAAATCGGTTCAGGCGTATAGAAATTACGGTGGAATATAAAAACTCACATACATATTACATGAACCCTGAAAACAATATACTCCTCTTTTTCATTCAGTCGTATAAAAAGACCTGTATAAATAGGTTCCTGTTTCCTGATATTGTCTGTTTACGTTACCAAAACTTTTTATTACGAAAAATAAGAACTTTTATAAAGGGCTGTATTCAAAACTGCCCGGGTGTATTTCGTGAAATTGTAAAGAAGTTGTTATTTATTCGTTTAATCACGAATTTCAGCTAATTTAACGTAAACTTTGTGCACGCAACATAACAGAATCGTTTATTTCCCTTGGAGACTTTAAAGCCCCTCCCTTAAGATTATTATGTTAGCCCTATTACTTACTTACAAGTGTTTTCATGAGTGGATGTATGTGTATGTATAAATTATAATAGATACTATTCTTTTTTCCTCGCCACCTCTTCCTACTGCTGATATATTACCAACAGATAACAATATTATTTTATCGTTAACTATACCCAAAAAGAGTAGTGAAGTACTGACAGACAGATATCAAAATATACACAATAGGTCCTAGAGATATGAAGAAGTTAGAGCTGTAGCTTTAGTGTACTAAAGAGTGTTTGTTTTTATATTCGATGAGAAGTAGCCTATAATATAAGTATTGATAGTCTAGTGGTTAGTCCTGTGGTCTCCTATTCGAAGGGTCGCAGGATCCCGAGCACGCACAACACCTCTGGCTTTTCTAAGTCATAAGCGTTTAAGAAATTTAATATCACAAGTTTCAACGGTGAAGGAAAACATCGTGAGGAAATCTGCACACCTGAGAGTTCTTCATAATGTTTTCAAAGGTGCGTAAAGTCTGTCAAGCATTGGACCAGCTTGGTGGAATATTATATAGCCTGTAACCAGATAACCCTTCTCTGAGAGGAGACCTGCGCTCAGTAGTGAGCCGTTGATGGGTTGCTGATGATGATGACAAGTAGACCTCGACAGCGATCTCACCTGATGGTAAGTGGCAATGCAGTCTACCATTTCAAGAAGCTAGTTTGATAAAATTTACAACTTGGATCGAAAGTGGGCACTTCTGTTTTAATAGTTCGATACAGTAAAACATTGCAACTGATCGTTAAGACTTTAAAGGGGTTTTAATTTCGAAATAGAATTTTAAAGTAGTCGACTACAAGATTTATTGGGTATGTAACATTTTACAACTCCATTGTGTTCTATAGTAGCAATATTCTTATCTATTCCAAAGATTTTAGGAATACGGTAAACGGAACGCCAATAAAGCGGTCTGGTGAAGCCAATTTAGCGGATGAAGTATAAATAGAGAATAATTAACGAACAAGCGGATTACCTGATATACTGTGATTACTACCGAGTACTTACCGACCATCAGCATCTGCAATACCGGATGAACTGCAAACCAAATTAGTTGGTCTAACTCTAGTGGGCTATCTCATACGGTAATCCAACACAACCGGAAAGAGATTAAGCGCTGGACCGGCTTTAAGTACGCTCCAAAGGCTCCAAGTCATGGGACTGACATTATTATTTCTGCTGTCTAATCTGTGACACGGCAATCTGTGTTACTGTAATAAGCCGTTTGGATGTCTGAAATCCTCTAAGTTGGGCTTGAGTATATTGACACGCACATGATCGAAGCTATCAATGGATCACACTTTTTTTTATCTGGACACCTGCAATCTACCAGTACCAGGTTGACACTACCAACTTTCCGGTATGCCTCCGGGCGACCACTGAAAATTTCTGACAGCAAAATTCTATTTTTTTCCTGACTTGGGTCTCAAAACTAGAACACCATCCTGAAACAAAGAGTCTACCCATTAGACCAACTAAGAACTAACAAAAAAGATATTGGAACAAAAAAATGCGTGTGTCGTGGAGCACTCGGTTTGATCGAAGTTCCTTTTAATAATAAACTAATAATAAAAATAAATAAAATATAAAATAATAATCTGAAGTCAGGATTCGAGCCCCCGAATCGATAGTTTCACTCTTTCATTTAGCCGCTACGCCACCAAATTAATTGTAAATTATTATGTACAATAGTTCTAAGGATTTTTGCATGTACACGTTTTGGTTTATTTGTAAGTGTATATTGTTTAAATTGAAATTAATTATTTAATTAATTGAAGTTGTGACGCAACGTGCGTAATAAACGAAGGCAACACATAAAGGTCATGACGAAAAAATTCTTACACTTATTTTGGCTTAGGCCCCATCCACCAAGTACGTACCTTCTTATAAGGAACTTAGTTCCAAAAATCTACCCATGACCAATTAAGGTCCTAAAATAAAAAATCTAACCACCAGGCCAACTAAAATCTAACAAAAAGATCCTGAAAAAAAATCTACCCATTAGACCAACTAAGATCTAAATTAAAGATACAATTAACAGCATGGTAGAGCTTTTGCTATAGTTATATTAGGTCTTTACCTATGAAATTGCCTTTCTTCAGTACTGGTCATTTCAAATAAAAAAAAGTTTGTAATGGCTCTGTATTCTAAATTCAAATTAATTTTGTTTTAAAACCATGACATTCTATTTACAAACTCAGTCTTTTGTTTTTTGATTAGCGTTGTATTTTCATTACATTTGAACATTTTTCGTCATAATGGATACTTTAAAAATTCGTGTAATTATGGAATATGAGTTCCGTCGTGACACCAACGCGACACAAACGGCCCGTTACATCAAAAACGTTTACGGAGAGAACTGTACAAACGATCGCGCAACCCGTTATTGGTTTTCCCGGTTCCGTTCTGGAAATTTTGACTTGAAAAATGAAGCTCGTGGTCGTCCGGAGACTTTGGTTAACAATAATGAATTAAAGGCGAGTGTGGAAGCTGACGAAACTCAATCTACAGCTGAGCTAGCAGCAGCTTTTGATGTAAGCATCAAAACAATATTGATCCATTTGCGACAAATTGGCAAGGTAAAAAAGCTTGATAGATGCATGCCCCACGACCTTAACGATCGCCAGCGCAACGTACGCGTCGAGACCTGCCTTGCGCTGCTCAACAGGCAAAGAAATGAAGGAATTTTGAAACGAATTGTTACGTGCGTCGAAAAATGGATTCTGTTCGACAATCGAAAGCGCTCAGCAAGTTGGTTAGACCCTGGTTCAGCACCAAAGCAATGCCCTAAACCAAAAATGACCCCTAAAAAGGTGATGGTCACTGTTTGGTGGTCTAGTGCGGGTGTGATTCACCACAGCTTTTTACAAAACGGCATGAGCATTAATGCAGATGTGTACTGTGAAGAACTGGAGAGAATGATGGAGAAGCTTGCACATCTGCAACCAGCTTTGGTCAATCGGTCGTCCCCACTGCTCCTTCACGACAACGCGCGACCCCATACTGCGCAACAGACAGTCTCCAAGCTGCAAGAGCTGGGGTTGGAAGCTCTCCCTCATCCGCCATACTCACCAGACCTTGCACCTACCGACTATTACTTTTTCCAAAATTTAGACAACTTTTTAGTGGGTAAAAAATTCAATTCCCGAGAGGCAGTACAAAATGCCTTTGAAGAGTTTGTTGCCTCCCGTCCAGCTGATTTTTACAAGAAGGGCATCAATAAACTGCCAATGCGTTGGCAAAGATGCGTCGATTGCATGGGTGATTACTTCGAATAACAGAAATAAAAAAGTTTGAAAAAATAAGTAGGTACTTTCACTTATTGCATACAAAACGACAATTTCATAGGTAAAGACCTATTATTTTTACAAGCTTTTATTTAGCTTGACCAGTTTATTTTTATTTGTTTGTTTGGGTCAAATCTTGCAAGATGAATTACAACCACTTCCCGGTTTCCGATTGAGCTGAAATTTTGCATGTAGGTGTAAATCGGATGACAATGCAATATTATTGTGACATGGAGCTGATCTGATGATGGAGACGGAAGATGGCTATCGGAACTCTGTAATAAAACGATGTAACCCCATCGAGTTTGGGCTTGTTTGATTCGTCATGACAAGAACTCTGATCCTAGATGATATCTAGAGTCTAATGATGTAGCTACTAAAAGCTTGTATTTAAAACTAAAATTTTTAATTTACACTTGTTCTATAGATAGCACGCTGAGTCGGTACCTGGAATAAATTAAGGCGTGCAAACAACCAGATTCATTACTCGCGTAACACCGGCGTGGTCACGCCCACCGGTTTGATCTGCTCCGTGAATTTGCTGCTGCATACTGTATTAAAGGTTGTGAGCGATTGGTGGGAACAGGGATTACAACGCAGTCAAGATCACGGACGAACTGGCAATGTTATTAGAGCTCAATAGCCCAACGGTCAAAGGCGCGGACTGAAAACTGAAAGGTCGTTGGTTCAATTCGCACTTGTATTATTATTACACTGGTATTGTACCCACTCGTAGCAGAAGCTAGAGGGGAGAGAGGGCGCATTTAGAGGGGAGAGCGGAATAGTCAAATACGCTGTTTGAATTCTTATCATAATTTAGCGGAAACACAGTCGAAGGAGGTGTATGGAGGAGGAGGAGTAGGAGGTAAATGCGAAAGTGTGTTTGTTTGTTGGTTTGTTGGTTTAATGGTTTTTTTGGTTTGTCCTTCAATCACGCTGCAAGAGGGCTACGGATCGACGTGATTTTTTGCATGGGTATAGTTGAGGACCTGGAGAGTGACATAAGCTACTTTTTATCCCGGAAAATCAAAGAGTTCCTGAGAGATTTTAAAAACTAAATCCACGCGGACGAAGTAGCGGGCATCAGCTAGTCGAAGAATAAAAATGGGAAATGGAAGTATGGCGATGACTATTTTAATTCGATGACAAACCCATGTGTGCGATCTCAGCTGATAGTAAGTGATGCAGATTGATGACCAGATGCTGTCTAAGATGGTAGCGGGCTAACTCGGAAAGGTTAGTGCAGTGTAACTTAAACTACCCCTATTCCCCTACATGGTTTCTTCAGTTTTATTTATTATTGAGTAGAGTTGGTACAAAATTACCCAATACGTGCCTATTTTATTTGTGGAAACTCTTTTTTCGCTTGAAGAGCGGAAACGTTGAACACGCACATAAAATTTGAAACCCAAGCAAAAACAGTGCCACAATGTTTCTCACGGCTTTCCCGTGGTTTTTGTATGGACAAAGCGTAAAAACCGCGAGAGATAAGTCTCGCTAGTTTTTCTGGAGCTGCTGACAAGCAAAAGCTTTGTTAACAGATTTATCTCGATTCTATATCACTCTATTTTCATTACAACGTACTACCTACTGCTATTATAACAAGTGCGTAATACTCAAACTAAGTACTAAATAAATTAGGTACTGTTATATTATAATAATCCCCACTGTAAAATCGTTAGTGGTTCGCCCCGAACTAACACCTCGCGTCCTATAAGTTCATGTCTGTTACTTTTGAAGTTTTTAATGTATAGCCGTTTTTGAGATAGAGCCTCGACATCAATCTTTACTTTGCAAGCTCCCATTTCGTCAATTTTTGAGGAATTTTTTTTTTATATACTCTGTTCCCGAATTATCATTATATATCTTATGTAACGCCTTAAAAAATATTTTTATTCGCAGTCGCTTCAGATCGACTCAGAGACCTCGTTTCACTCACTGCCGCACTCAGAGTCATTCATTAAATTATGATTAATGAATCATTGACTTGTGATTAACTGCCGCACTCAGCCGCATGTATTAAATTATATTATTTAATGATTAATTAATTAATTATTATTAAATCTATTACTGAATTGTCATTAATGTACAAAAGAAGCGTTAACTTCTGAGAATGAAACTTTTTAAAATGCAAGATCGTCGTTAAGTAACGATTAGCGACTCTGAGTGCGGCAGTTAGTCAATAAACGGAAAGTGTTTATTTGTTGGTTTATCCTTCAATTACGCGGCAACTGAGCATCGCATCGGCTTGATTTTTTGCATGTGTATTTGTGTATGATAAAGGTAGCTTTTATCACTCTCCAAAGTGATAAAAGCTACCTTCTACTAAGAAGAACAGAGGGTTTCCGCGGGATTTTTTAAAACCTAACCCTACACGGATGAAGGAACGTGCAAATGCTAGGCATAACGTAATGTAATAATACTAAATGCATTATGTCATCAACTCAAGTGCACAACAAATAAAGTCGCTATACCTAAGTGTTTTCTTTATAAAGTTGAGTATTAAAGCAAGCATGTTTCGGAATACCTCATCAAAGTATCACGACTGTGTGGTATTTACTTCCTTCCACCTTATCTCTACTGAACATTCCCTTTCAGTTCTACTCAGAATACAAATGTAGCTTGATCGACGTCGTTATAAGGCTCGAAGGGAGCTATAATAATATTATTATTTTGATCCACTAAAGGCCTAACAGTCCCGACTTTTTGCACCATTCAGATGCTTTTTTGCTCATTAAGATGTTGGTTCTTGGTATGTGTATTGTTATTATGGAATCATTGGAAAACCTTTGAGTATTAAACCAATTGAATACGCTTCCTGTAGGTACAGGAAAGACTCATTCAAAGACGAAACTCAGTCAGTGTTTAATTTCCGTCGAAAGCAACCGCGTATTGTGCAGTCTCGTAAAATCGCTGACTCGGCCAGCGTCGCCCGCGCCGGCCGAACCGCGTGCGTCATTATGACCCAGTTACCTTGATTCACAGTAACTAGGTTGTTTATAAAATAAAATATTGCATTAAAGCCATACTAGCTATATACTGCAACTATGGCTTCACAAAAAATTAAAATAGAAACTGAAACTGAGCGACTTCTTTTTAAAGCGTTTAATGAAAAGAAGGCAGAAAACCAAGAGCTTCACCTCGCCATAAAACATTTGAAAAAAGAAATTTCGAACCTCCAAACGAAAATTAAACAATTATCGGAACCAAAACCTACTGAAGCCTCTGGCTCTAATCAAAAAAGCTCTTCCGAAAAGGTTGAATATTGCACTGATGAGGAAGAGCTCGCTGAAGAAACGGAGTGGATAAGAGCGAAAAGCAGGAAAAAAAGGAAAATGAGCACTTCACCCACTCAGACTCAAGATCCTGAAACAGAAATTGATCAGGAAGAAAGAAAATCTAAGAAAAAGAATCCACAGCCTCCACCGATTGTTGTATCTGGTGTATCAAACTACCAATCGTTTTACGATTTAATAACTGCAAGTCAGCCTAATGTCAGTCAGTCTGACGATACATTCACCGTTAAGATGATGGGTAAGGAGACAGTTAAAATAAACGCAAGAACTGAAGATACCTACAGAACCATTAGCAAGTTTTTAACGCAAAATAATTGTATTTGGCATTCCTACGAAAACAAGCAAGTAAGACCAATAAGAGTTATGGCAAAAAAATTGCATCATACATGTCAGCCGGACAGAATCAAGGAAGACCTCATACATAAAGGCTTCAAAATTGAAGATGTAGCAAATAAATTAAGATGGCAGAGCAAGGAGCCTCTAAATATGTTCATGCTCACATTTAACCACGATGAGGATATTAACAAGATCCACAACATTAAGTCTATCCTAGGATGCAAGGTAGAAATACAGCCAATAAAAACATCAAAGTTAATACCTCAATGTAAAAAATGTCAAGCGTACGGGCATACACAAAAATACTGCTCTCGAGAAGCAAGATGTGTAAAATGCACCGGAAAACACTTAACTAAAGATTGCAAAAAACCAGCAAATGAGAAACCAAAATGCGTACATTGCGGTGGACCACACCCAGCAAATTATAGAGGATGCATGACAGCAAAAGAAATGCAGAACATAAAGAATAACAACGCTAAACGATCTACTGTCCCACACCTACAGAAACAAACATTTGTAGGGAAAACAGAGGGTAATAACAATATGACTAAAAGTCAAGAAAACTTATACAATGCACCAAAAAAATTGTCTTATGCTCAAACTGCAGCAAAACCTAAAACTAAAAATGAAAAACAAATAATTGACACCTTCGAAAATAAATTAGATGTCATCTTGAAATACATGTCTTCTTTTGATGAACGACTAAAACAACTTGAAGGTTGCACCAAAAAAGCTACATCAAAATCAAAGCAATGAATAAAATTAACACCCTTAAAATTACGGCTTGGAATTCTAATGGGCTACTTCAGCATAAAAACGAACTAGAAGTAGTCTTAAATATGGAAAATATTGATGTGTGTTTAATATCGGAGACTCACTTCACTAAAGAGTCATATATTAGAATTAAGGGGTACAAAGTATACCATGCATTGCACCCTAATAATACAGCTAGGGGTGGAAGTGCTGTCATTATTAAAGAAAATCTGTACCACTTCCAGGGAAGTAAGTACGAAGAACACGAAATTCAAGCTGTGGCTATATGTGTAAAAACAAAATTATACCCAATTATAGTATCGGCTGTATATTGCCCTCCAAGACACTCATTAAAGAAAGAAAAATATATAAGTTTCCTAGAACAATATGGAAATAGATTCATCGTAGGAGGTGACTTTAATGCTAAGAACATCTACTGGGGATCGAGACTAACCACAACGAAGGGAAAAGAACTGCTAGAAGCAGTTAAAAAATTAAAATGTAATATAGCTAGCACTGGAAAGCCTACATATTGGCCGACTGATCCAAATAAAATTCCAGATCTCATAGATTTCTTCATTTACAAAAATATATCTCCAAAATACTTGAAAATTGAGGAGCGACATGACATGAACTCTGATCATTCTCCAATACTATTAACAACTAGCTTTTGCCCGCGGCTTCGCTCACGTTAAGTTCGATTTTTCAAACCCCTATTTTACCCCCTTAGAGGTTGAATTTTCAAAAATGGTTTCTTAGCGGTTGGTTAGCTCACGTTAAGTTAGATTTTTATTGGTAATTAAAATCCAACCTAAAATATATCTCCGTAAAAAGCCAACATACCAAGTTTCATGGATATTACTTGAAAACTAACATTTTTGCGAAACACGTATTTCTTATTTTTTTATCGAAAGCCCAAAAATTAAAGTTTCATGGATATTACATGAAAAATAATTTGATAAATGACGGACTTTTATACAAACTTTCAACTTCTTTCAACATCTTGGGGTTGGAATTTTCAAAAATCCTTTCTTAGCGGACGTCTACGTCATAATAACTATCTGTGTGCAAAATTTCAGCCAGATCCGTCCAGTGGTTAGAGCTGTGCGTTGATAGACCAGTCAGTCAGTCAGTCAGTCAGTCACCTTTGCCTTTTATATATTTAGATGAAAGCTAAAGTACCAAGTTTGATGGATATTACTTGAAAATTAACTTAAAAATCTGGACTTTTATACAAATTTTCACCCCCTATTTGAAATCTTTGGGGGTGGAATTTTCAAAATTTGCGAAACACGTATTTCTTATTTTTTTATCGAAAGCCCAAAAATTAAAGTTTCATGGATATTACATGAAAAATAATTTGATAAATGACGGTCTTTTATACAAATTTTCAACCCCCATTTAACCCTCTTGGGGTTGGAATTTTCAAAAATCCTTTCTTAGCGGACGTCTACGTCATAATAACTATCTGTGTGCAAAATTTCAGCCCGATCCGTCCAGTGGTTAGAGCTGTGCGTTGATAGACCAGTCAGTCAGTCAGTCAGTCACCTTTGCCTTTTATATATTTAGATGAAAGCTAAAGTACCAAGTTTGATGGATATTACTTGAAAATTAACTTAAAAATCTGGACTTTTATACAAATTTTCACCCCTATTTGAAATCTTTGGGGGTGGAATTTTCAAAATTTGCGAAACATGTATTTCTTATTTTTTTATCGAAAGCCCAAAAATTAAAGTTTCATGGATATTACATGAAAAATAATTTGATAAATGACGGACTTTTATATAAAACTTTCAACCCCCATTTAACCCTCTTGGGGTTGGAATTTTCAAAAATCCTTTCTTAGCGGACGTCTACGTCATACTAACTATCTGTGTGCAAAATTTCAGCCCGATCCGTCCAGTGGTTAGAGCTGTGCGTTGATAGACCAGTCAGTCAGTCAGTCAGTCACCTTTGCCTTTTATATATTTAGATGAAAGCTAAAGTACCAAGTTTGATGGATATTACTTGAAAATTAACTTAAAAATCTGGACTTTTATACAAATTTTCACCCCCTATTTGAAATCTTTGGGGGTGGAATTTTCAAAATTTGCGAAACACGTATTTCTTATTTTTTTATCGAAAGCCCAAAAATTAAAGTTTCATGGATATTACATGAAAAATAATTTGATAAATGACGGACTTTTATATAAAACTTTCAACCCCCATTTAACCCTCTTGGGGTTGGAATTTTCAAAAATCCTTTCTTAGCGGACGTCTACGTCATAATAACTATCTGTGTGCAAAATTTCAGCCCGATCCGTCCAGTGGTTAGAGCTGTGCGTTGATAGACCAGTCAGTCAGTCAGTCAGTCAGTCAGTCACCTTTGCCTTTTATATATTTAGATAAGTGAAAAAATCCTGTATAAAGAATCTACTTTGACCTTAGTAAATAAAAACACCGACTGGGAGAGCTTTAAACAAGAACTGAATGACATAATAAAATTAAATGTCCCATTAAAATGTCCAGAACAGCTTGATGAAGAGGTCAATCAATTTGTTGTAGACATACAACAGACGGCCTGGAAAAATACTCCATTATCGAAAAATAGAATTAGAAAAACACCATACCCGAAACATATTCTTAGCCTTATAACTGAAAACAGAAAGAAAAGAAATAGATGGCATCAAACTAGATCCCCACTAGATAAAAGAATATTGAACAACCTAACAAAAAAAATTAACCGTGAAATCAAAAAATATGAAGAAATTACTACAAATAATTACCTTCAAAAGCTGACGAATGACCGCAGCACAGACTATTCACTCTGGAAAGCAACAAAGAACATGGACAAATCAGTCATTCATATTCCCCCGATAAAGGAAGAAAATGGTGAGTGAGGCGATAAGTAACACTCAAAAAGCAACAAGATTTGCAAATTACTTAGAGGACATATTTAAGCCACACGAGGGACAAATAATGAACATCGAAACGATTACGGGCATCCAAGAAGATGAAGACATCAAGCTTGCAACACCCAAAGAAGTAATCAGAGAAATTAATTTTAAGTTGGGTCCTAAGAAAGCTCCAGGATACGACTTAATTACGAGAGAAATTTTACTTAATCTTCCACGAAAAGCCATAGTTAAACTTACCACATTGATTAACGCTTAGATATTAATTTCTTAGAATAGACTTTCTGTTTACTACTATATACTACAGATTGAACTTGAAATTGAATCAGCCAGTGTATATATAACTAGTAGGCCGCGTGGGTGCGCGGCCCGCAAGCGGACCGCGGTTTTTCTATCGTCAAGTGGACTTTCAGGTCCTGATCATTTTCTATCAAATAACCACTCTTCCATCTTTTATACTCTCCGAGATAGACCAAGACGAAATTTGTATGGCCGCCATCTTGAAACCACCATTTTGAATTTTTTTTCAGCTCACTGCCAATTGGATGAGATTTCGAGTGTTTTTTGTTTGAGCACCTCCCACCTATCTTTAATACCCTGGCCGTGCTCCTCACCCACCTTCCAAACCCTCGATCATCCATCATATCTCATCATTTGTCAGAATGCATTTTGCACCATAGATATTACTTTCTTAGAATAGGCATTCTGTTTAATTAGGTATTGGTTGTTTGAGTGATATTTAATTTTATTTTATTATTGTTTAAGTAAATTTTCCTTGATATATGTTATTATTTTAAAGCAATCTCTTCTTACCTTACTGGTGGGTAAAAGAACCTGTATGTATCATTGATACACATTAGTATCTTTTGTTATTAATTTATTTATACAATATTTTTATTCTTATAAGTATTTATATTGCTATATATTTGTATTATATTTGTTTTATTTGTATTAACTGGATATTAGTGATAACAATAATGATAATTCAGACGATAATCTTACTTTTTACTCGGCGTCTTCAGATAGTTTTCACAGCTTCTCCCAGCCACTTAAATCCTTCCTGGACTTGACCTTTTCCCCTTTTCCCAAAAACTTCAATGTTATTCACATCAATGCCCAGAGCATTCCATCACACTATCTAGACTTACTTGATTCCTTTGATAATAATAATATTCATGCCATCTTAGTTTCAGAATCCTTTCTTAAACCGTGCTTACCTTCTTCTTCTTATTCCTTACCTAATTTCCACTTAATTCGTAATGATCGCACGGGCAAAGGTGGAGGCGGTGTTGCGATATACCTTCGTAGTCAGATTCCTTTCACGATTTTAAACAAATCCCCTTCGCTATACTCCGATTCGGTCGAGCACATTCTTCTTGAGGTTTTGTTTGGTAGTACTAAATTACTCCTTGGCGTATTTTATAGTCCTTCGCTCCATATCGATTACTTCCAAACCTTCGAAAATCTGTTGGAACAGTATGTAACATCTGTTGACCATACCATCCTTATGGGCGTTTTCAATACTTGTATAATAAAAAACGATTATCGTTCTAGACGCCTTGTCAATATTGTTGAGAGCTCTGACCTACTTTGCTTCCCACTAATGCCACACACTTTTTTCCAAATTGTACTCCTTCTCAGTTAGATTTAATGATAACCTCCTCCGTCGATCTTGTGGATATCCATGGTCAACACCCCGCTGAGGCCTTTTCTTACCACGACCTCATTTACCTTTCATTTAAATCCGTCCCCCTAAGGCCAAGCCAACCATAGTTATGCGTCGTAGCTTTAAGAATTTCGATAATATTTATTTCATGTCCGACCTCAACAATATTGACTGGGGCACTATAATTCAGGCAGAAACAGTTGATGAAAAAGTCGGGTTATTCAACTCATTCCTGACAGATCTGTTTGATAAGCACGCTCCGCTTCGCCCAATGAAACTCAAACATTTACCAGCCCCTTGGCTGACGCAAGACATTAGAGCCTTGATGGCTAAGCGGAATGCTGCTAAATCAAAATATAAACTACGTCCAACTGAGAATAATCGTAATAAATATAAATCATTGCGTAATCACTGTAACAAGGTCTGCAGAGAAGCCCAAAGGAATTTTATTTTTTCATCTATTGAAAAAAGCCCTGAAAGGACTTGGAAATTTTTGGAGACTCTTGGGATTGGGCGTCAACAACAAGTTACTCCAGACAATTTCGATCTTGATGCACTTAACAAACATTTCACCTCAATCACTCCCATTGACAGTCAAGCAAAAGCCTCGACACTAAATCATCTTAGATCACTACCTACCTTATCTTGCTCACAGTTTCGATTTGATCCTGTTTCCAAAGATGACATAAAGAAACATATTCTCGCGATCAAGTCGGACGCTGTGGGGTGTGATGGTTTAAATCGCAAGATGATTTTACTTCTTCTTGATAATGTCTTGCCTATTCTCACCCATATCTTCAATTTTTCCTTCGCTTCCAATAAATTTCCCAGTGCCTGGCGGAACGCTCACGTTATCCCTATTCCAAAGATTAAAAATCCAACTTCTTATACTAACTATTGCCCTATTTCCATTATACCCTTCCTTTCTAAAGTTCTCGAGCGTATTGCCTGCCAGCAACTTAACCTCTACTTAACTAAGAATAACATCCTTAGTCCGTTCCAGTCTGGCTTTCGGAAAGGGCATAGTACTACCACGGCTCTCGTCAAAGTTTGTGATGATCTCCGTGACAATATGGGCCAACAACTTGTCTCTGTCATTGCTTTACTTGACTTCAGTAATGCATTTAACACTGTTGACTTTGATTTACTGTTAGCTGTCCTGGAATCCGTTAATATTTCCTCTAACACTATTTCTTGGTTTGCTAGCTATCTGTGTGACCGCCGGCAGTGTGTGACTCTCAATAATAAATTCTATTCTCTACTATCACTTGCAGCTGGCGTTCCACAAGGTGGTGTCCTTTCTCCGCTCCTCTTCGCAATCTTTATTAATACTGTCACTCAACTTCTCTCATCATCATTTCATCTGTATGCCGATGACTTACAAGTTTACGTTGCTGCTCCTGCCCATGACATCAATTCGGCCATTCACAGGTTAAATACTGAACTACAAAGGATCTGTGAATGGAGTAAATCCTATGGGCTCAGCATTAACGCTGGTAAATCCCAGGTAGCTGTGATTGGCAGTCCTAAGCAATTGTTTAAGGTGGACACCAACGCTTTGCCCCCCATTCGAGTTGATGCGGCTCATTTGGTACTTAGCGGTACTGTTAAAAATCTTGGCCTCCTAATCGATAACACTCTCTCCTGGATCCCACAAGTGTCGGAAGTGAGTCGCAAAATATTTGCAACAATTGGTTCGCTAAAGCGTTGGAAAAACCTTTTACCAATTAAAACTAAAACTTCTCTAGCTAATTCCCTTCTATTACCGTTACTCGATTATGCTGACTGCTGTTACCCTGACTTAACGGAAGAACAACTTAACAAGCTGGAGCGGTTACAAAACCTTTGCATCAGGTTCATCTTTGGTCTGCGCAAGTTTGATCATGTATCCTGCTACCGTGCCCAGCTTGAGTGGCTTCCGATAAGGCAGCGTCGTGACATGCACATCCTTACTCTTCTCTATTCAATTCTTTTTAATCCCGCTACTCCTTCTTATCTTAAAGAACGCTTTTCTTTCCTCAACAGTGTTAATGCACCTGGCCGCTATTTGAGATCGCACAACGATAATCGCCTCACCTTTAACACCTGTTATGCCCGCTCCTATGGTCAGTCCTTTACCTATAAGGCTACCTTTCTATGGAACTCCCTCCCCTTCGAAATAAGACACTCCAAATCACTCCCTATCTTCAAACAGCGTCTGAAAAGTCATTTTCTTTCTATGAAACCATAAGTGTATATAGTGGATATTTATGTATATGTATATTTATATACATATATATATTTATATGTATATTTACATTATATATATATTTATATATTTACTTTATTTCATATATTTTTTTTTGTTATGTATGATATACATGTAATATTATATTTATCTATTGCTTTATATTATGTCATATTATTTATTTTACTATAGTCTATAATAACAATAATAATAATAGTCTATAATGCTTATAAGTTTCCTCGATCTTAGCTTGCACTATCCCATTTTCTTTGGCGTTTTCCTCTCCAGACAAGGGTTGCCTGGAAGAGATTGCTTTTGCAATAAGGCCGCCTTTGCACCTAGTCAAATTTCGGGTGCGTAGTTATTAGTTTTTAAAAAGTAAAAAGAAATTGAAAACTTTATTTAAAATTAATTATAATATTTATAAAAACTAAAATGTCTTAACGCTAACGAGCCAAGTTAGGGACTGCTCTTCTATTGTTCTCGTTTCCCATGGCGCGCTGCATCGCCGGTGGTCTTTTTCAGTAGAAAGAGTTTCCCAATCATTTAACAAAGGTTACGCAATGTTGCTTGTCGACATGAGAATCGGTATACTTAACTCCTCCCTCCTTAAGTTCAAAGTCAGCAGAGGGATGATTTTCCGTCTGCTGAATTTGACGGAAAAATTGTAAAGGGATGAATTTATACATTAAAAGAATACAAATGCTTAGTGCTAATATTACATATAAAATTAGTGTTCCGACGCTAACACTTTTCACATTTATAGAGCTTTCACTTTGATCGAACACATTCTCACTATCACTTTCCTTTAAACTGTATGCTAACTGTTGAAGATGCTGAAGGTTAACGCCATCTAGGTTTAAAAGCTTCTTTTCAGGTAGCGGGCTTGAAGTAAGTATCTCGGGGAAGTGAATAGTTGATATTCTGGGGTAGTTTATAGTTCTACCAACAGTTTGATGTCTTCTCAGTGTTAATCCCTTTACTTTAAAGCTGCAGGTGTCATCTATGGTAAGTATGTAGGTTCCTTTTATATGTTCACGAGTTTCTTCTGTGTTACATACTTTCAAGAGGAGTGTTTCAAATTTGCTGTATAAAATCCATTGGTTATATTTGATGGGTTCTATTTTTATTCCAGATGTTTCAACTAGAATTGGGCTACAAGCGCTAGTATTTTGGGATAGTAGCATAAGTGCCTCTAAACAGTCATCTTTCATCAGAGGTTCGACTTCTATTTCGTGGCATAAAAACATGAATTTGTCCATTTCTTTGCAGGGTTGAGCGAGCGATATGGTTTTCGAACCTTTCACCAATAGGTAAGGAGTTTTAGGGATTATAAGGGATGTTTGGTTAAATGAATTTGTGACGGGAAGAGGTATCATTCGGAAGTAGCTATAAAGATCCTTTTTTACAAGGGGAATGTCCAAAATAAAAATTATCTGATTTTTCTTAGAATAAGCTTTAAGTTCGATAGATTGCTCTATTAACAAAAGATTATCCAGATTAACAGGATATACAAGCTTATCAGTTACTTCAATATCGATTAACAAGCTATACAATTCGGTTGTATCAATTACAGACTGGTGTAAAGTTCTTAACTTACTAAAAGCTATAGCTGTTTCAATTTCATCTATTTTAACATAAATCATTTGGAAGTTATTCAAGAATAATTGAAAAGTACTAATTAAACTAGTATCGCTTATTACTTGTTTTGTGTTATTTATCCATGTCTTAATATCGGAAATTTCCTTGTCTAGTTGAATTAAATTATTTTTTGAGAAACCAGTAATATTAACGAAAGATTGCACCATTTCAGAAACTATGGTTATTTTTCTTGATATCCTTTCCTGTCGCGTCTGTAGGTTCGTGATTAACTCATCATACCTTAAAGCGTCGCTATTGTCTAAATTTCCGGTAATAATTTTAATGAATGAACCTAAGGGATTTAATAAGCCGCGTTTAACCCTACTAGTCGGAATAAGCTGCCTACATTTGTCCAATGTAATATTTAGGAAATGATCTGTTTGAGTCTTAATATTAGTTATATCGCTATAGTGCGTACTATTACCAAAGTATTTTAATAAATTTTTATTTAAGTGCTCATACATTCTAACATTATAATCTAAGTCTTCCTTTAATGAAGTTAAATCTAAAACCTTAATATAAGACCAATTATCGTCTACTATAAATGCTTGGCCTTCTTTTACAGGTAAGATACCTGGGTTATGTTCCATTTTCTGTACTAGGGCCTGGATCATGATGGCTGGAATGAGCAGAAGGACGAACCTGTGGAGGACGTTTAATATCTTTAAGTGGAACTTTAGTATCGCGATTTTGGGTTCTTACAGGTACAGTATTCCTGAAGATATCTCCAGTCACCTTTGCCTTCTGATAACGGGGTTTATCCTTGCTACGTCGAGTATTAACACCCTTTATAAATATTTCATCGCCATCATTCACGTCGAATGATGTTTCACCACCACGTTTTTCTCTAATTCTTTCCTTTTGTCCTATCATTTTGTCTGAAAGATGTTTATAAAGGAAGGCTGTTCGCTTAGCATGGTCTCTTACCAATTTCTGCGTGTACTGTTGATTGAAATCTACGTTGAATGGATTTGAGGAATCGGTATGGCCAAAAACTACTTCTAGGGGTGTAAGACCTGTAGTCGAGTGTATCGTTTGATTATATGACATTATCGCGTAAGTCATAATAGAAGAAGCATCTGTTAATTTGTGCTCGTATTTAGCTAAACGATATATTTCTAGTATGGTTGAGTGGAATCGTTCTATTAAGCCCATTGAGTTAGGGTTATGTGGTGTGCCTATGTGAAGCTCGATTTTATAGAAATTTAAAGTTTCTTTTAATAATATATTATTGAATTCGGTTGCGGGGTCACAATTAATTTTATTAGGTATACCATAAAATGAAAAGTACTTAATTAGGGCACGGACAACTTCAGGGGTAGATCTGTTACTAATTTCTATTGCTTGCCCTATTTTACTAAAAGCATCGATAAGGGTTAAGAAATATTTTCCTTCTATTGAGAAAATATCCATAAAAACTTCTTCGAAGGGCTTGGTTTGAGTTTGGGTAAGCTGGAGTTTAGGCTTTAGAGGTTTACGATCGTATTTCATTTTCTTACACACTTCACAGGCATTTATTACTGATGAAACAGTTTGGTCCATATTATTCCAGTAATAAGTGCGTTTTATTTTCATGAGGGTTTCTTTTATTCCCCTATGACAAGATGGACCCTGGTGATATTTTATGACAATATACCTCTGTTCATTTTCGTCTGAAACGTAAACTACTCTTTTGGTGCATTCGTATATTTTGACTGAGTCCTTTTTAAACAAATCCATAACGCATTTTTGGAAATCCTTACGATGAGTATCGCTTTCAAAATAGATAAAGTGCCTAATTTTTGGGTTTATGTATTGTTTCAGGAAATCCTTAATTAACTCCGGATTTCCTTCAGGCATGTGTGCTTCAAAAACCTTTTGTTTATCCCGAGAGAAATCTTGAACTACGGTATGATTTCTATTCCAAGTGAATATGAGAAATTGGTATGGTTTTGTGTCAATAGCTTCGTTAAGTACGGGGATGACTTCACCGTCCATGTCTAGGGCAGAGAGGGCAGTATCGGTTCTAGAGCTACAAGTTATCGTACTTTCAGATGGGGTACGAATGGGAAAAGACATATTCGAACCGTCAGAGTCTGGAATGCGTATAATACTGTCGTTATCTTCTCTCTCGTCATCACTACTGAGGGATATGGTGTCAACGTTTACTTGTAGGGAACTATCGTCTTCTAATGCGTTCAGTTTTATCCTTGAAAGTGCGTCTGCGTTAGTATTTTGTGATACCTTTTTGTATACTATATCGTAATCGAACTCTGATAATCGCAGTTTCCATCGTGTAAGCTTGCTATTAGGCTCTTTTATAGAGTTTAGCCAGGCTAAAGGTCTATGATCTGTGTAAATACGGAACTTTCGACCATAAAGGTACGGGCGAAAAACTTTTACGGCCCATACAATAGCAAGTAACTCGCGTTCAATTGTACTATACCTACTTTCGGCATCATTGAGGGTGCGACTTGCATAGGCAATAGGCAAATCGCTACCAATATTTCCTTGAGAAAGGACAGCACCAAGGGCAAAGTTGGATGAGTCTGTCGTTAAAATAAATGGTTTGTTGAAATCAGGGAATTGTAATAACGGGGCATTAACTAAGAGTTCTTTACACTTATTAAAAGCTGCAATATATTCTTCAGTGAGTACAACCTTTCTTCCCTTCTTAAGACAAGATGTGAGGGGGTAAGTTACTCTTGAAAAATCTTTTATGAATTTACGGTAATATCCAATAAGACCTAAAAAGCTTTTAATTTCCGTTGGTGTTTTGGGGATTGGTATATCTAACACTGCTTTTATTTTATCGTCATTTGGCTTAAGGCCGTCTTTTGTGATTGTATGGCCTAGATAAAGAACTTCCTTCTTTAAAAATTCACATTTATCCAAGGTAGCTTTTAAGTTAGTCTCCCTTAACCGATCGAATACCTTCCGTAATTTTACTATATGCTCTTGCAGGCTGGATGAGTAGATTATGATATCATCCAAGTAGACTAGGCAATGGATACCCTGTAAACCGCGCAAAACATTGTCCATAGCCCTCTGGAAGGTGGCTGGTGCCGTTTTCAATCCAAAAGGCATACGGGTAAACTCATAATGGCCTGCTTGGGTGGTAAATGCCGTTTTATGCCTATCTTCCTCTTTTACTTCAATTTGGTGATAGCCACTAGCAAGATCAAGTGTACTAAAGTAAACAGATTTACCTAATTTGTCAAAGAGGTCTGTGATATTCGGCAGTGGGTATTTATCATCTGTGGTTATTTCGTTTAATCGTCTGTAATCTATTACCATTCTGTACTTAGGTTGGCCTGATGCATCCATTTTTTTTGGAACTAAGTGAACCGGGGCACCCCAAGGAGAATACGATTCGCGAATCACATTATCCCGTAACAATTTATCTATCTGATGTTGTATTTCAATATTTTGAGCAGGGGGGTGCCGATAGGGTTTTATGTAGATCGGATCTTCATGTTTCGTACGGATGGAATGTTTCACTTGATTCGTGAAAGATAGTGGTATGTCTTCACAGTAAAAGATATCGCGGTATTCATAACAAAGATCAGCGATTAATTGACTTTCCTCCGAGTTCATGTGGTCTAAGCGAAGCTTTGATAAGTTTTGTTTCAGTAAAGCATCGATTTCATAATTTTCGCGGATTGAATTCACTCTACATGCATTATTTTCAAATTTAGTAACACTAAAAGGTTTGTTAATGGTTAAAGTAATAGTATTTTCAGAAGTATTTTGAATTACCGTTGTAGCGAATGAGTTTACGCAGTTCACTAAGGCACTGGGCATGCGTGCGCCCTGTCCGAAATCTATGAAGTTTAGTATAGCTTCCCCGTTCTCCAAAGTAGTTGGTAGCTTTACACGAGTTTCGGTTCGAGGTTGTAAGGTCAACTCGTATGGAGCTTTGTATACAATAGGTATGTCAGTGTCACGCGTGTGTAAAATTTGATTTTTCATGTCCACTGTAGCATCGAGTTGTTTTAATAAATCTGATCCTATGAGACCGTCGTAGCGGTTGTCTACGTCGTAGACGTAAAATTTATGAATAGAGTTGCTTTTAAAAGTTTTCAAAAGAGGTATGAGTATCACCTCACTATGTCTACTGCGGGCGTGAGTACTTATGACTTCAAAAGGCTCTGCATGTTTAAATCTTGAGAAATATTGGTCTGCCTTTTTAGGGCTTATAAAAGATCGAGAACTCCCGGTATCGATCATGAACTTAGCCTGAATTTCAGGGAGTTCTATATGCGGCAATTTTAATATGCTATCACAATTAAGACGTATTATCTCGGACCTGGGTTTTTCGAGGCTGTTGCGCAAAAATTTTCGTCAACATTTGATTCTGGGTTTTCGCAAAAAGTCTCGGTTTCTAAACTTGGATTTTCTGTGAAATAAGGTTCCGGGATTCCTTCGTTGTAATTAGAATTTGGGTAGGTCTCACAACAACTATCGTAATAATAATTTTCGCTTATGTCTAGGTCATTGTTATAAAATACATTTTCCGGAATTTCCATCATATTTTGCCTTATTTGTGGAGCGGTACGCATGGATACGTCGGTCGGCATGGTGTTGTTCTGTGGCCTTGGTATGCCGAACTTAAATTGATTTGAATTTCCAGGGTGGACTGGGTTATTCACTTGTCTATTGAAATTCTGGTAATTATTATTGTGTTGTAAATTTCTGATTTGACCATGACCTTGTTGAGGTATGCCAAATTTAAAATTCTGTTGTTGGTTCGGAATTCCAAATTTAAAATTATTAGATTGCGTCGGGGATCCAAATTTAAAATTATTATTATTGGACCTCAGTTGGCTTTGAAAATTAGTTTGGGGTCTGAACCCTTGATTAAATTGGCTAGGCATAGTGAACCGATTTTGAAATGGATTCACTGCCGTTCTAAAGGCTGTTTGTGGGGTGCTCAGCTTATTATTGAGAGGGCTCAACTGATTTTGATGAGATTTTTTGTTATTTTTGGAGTCATACTGGAATTGAAAATTAACTTCCTCGGTGACGTATTCCAAAGCTGTTTCTAGTGTTTTGGGATTTTTTAATCTAACAATGCGTATTAAATGCTCTGGTAAGTTGTATAAGAATACGTTCAGCGACAAGTTATTATAGATGATCATTTTGGACTCCTTGAGCGAAACATCGTCCAGCCTATTTACTTTCGAAATTAAAATGCTTCTGATGTGCTGGATACGTTTACAGAAATCGGCATAAGGTTCACCGGATTTTATTTTTAATGACTCCATTTCGATGGCAACACATTCTTCTGAACGAGGGTCACCGAAATGCTGTATTAAAACGTCTTTCAGTTCTTGCCAACAATGAATATCCTCCCTTTCGCTAATTAGGAAAGCCGCCTTTCCTGTTAGCCTACTCGTTATTACATGGAATAAATAGAGCTCCTGGGCTGGACTATCTGACTGTCTGAAGTTGTGAATGATGTATTCACATTTTCTTAGGTATATGTTCAATAAATTTGCCTCTCCATCGAATTTCGGAATCAGTTCCGCAATTTCGCGGGGGACAATAGTTACTTTTTCCATTTTGATTAGATAATAACACAAAATAGTAAGATGTTATAATATTAGCAATTAAAATATAAAATATTAATGCAAACTTTTCTTTTAAGATTTTCTTTTTAAATTAATTTAATTATAATATAATCATTAAAATATTAATAAAACTTTTCTTTTCAACTTTTCTTTTTAATTAATTCAATTTTACAATTTCACGGTTATCCTAATAGTAATTCCTAAATAATGCCTATCTAGTGCATTACAGGACTAATAAAAATCAGATAATCGGTGATTTTGGACCGAACTATCGAGTACGTTTCAATTTCCCTTTTTATTACGGACAAAAATAGCTACACCAACAGGTATAGGATGGGAACACAGGAAAGCGAAAAGTTCTACTCACCCTCTGTGCATCAGCATCCTCCCGTTCAAGGTAAGTTATTTCTTCCAGGAACACCGCCACTTATGACTTATTTATTTGATTTATGGTTCGTAATTTCGCTAGCCGTAAGCGAAGTCGATTTTGGGACCTCTGGATATACAGCTTCACGAAATATCCTACCGGCTGCGCCAGTCAAATTTCGGGTGCGTAGTTATTAGTTTTTAAAAAGTAAAAAGAAATTGAAAACTTTATTTAAAATTAATTATAATATTTATAAAAACTAAAATGTCTTAACGCTAACGAGCCAAGTTAGGGACTGCTCTTCTATTGTTCTCGTTTCCCATGGCGCGCTGCATCGCCGGTGGTCTTTTTCAGTAGAAAGAGTTTCCCAATCATTTAACAAAGGTTACGCAATGTTGCTTGTCGACATGAGAATCGGTATACTTAACTACCTTGTACTTATTTTCTTTTGTTGTATTTCAACCATTGTTTCTTGTTGTGCAATAAAGTATTTTCTATTCTATTCTAACGCTGCATTTAGACTTAAGCACGTGCCTGACCTGTGGAAAGTTGCAGAAGTCATTATGATAGCTAAACCGGGAAAGCCTCCTCATGAAGTGACATCATATAGACCTATCTCCTTGCTGCCTATTATGTCAAAGCTGTTTGAAAAACTCTTACTTAAGAGAATGAAACCAATTCTAGATACTAAAAACCTGATACTAGATCATCAATTTGGCTTCAGAGAGAAACATTCAACAATTGATCAAGTCCATAGAATTGCCAGTATTATAGAGAAAATAATTGAAGAAAAAAAAGTGTGCTCCACTGTATTTCTTGATATTGAAAAAGCGTTTGACAAAGTCTGGCAAGAAGGTCTCATTAATAAAATTAGAAATATGCTACCCAAGGCGTTTGGAGATATCTTAGAATCTTATATTACAAATAGAGCATTTAGAGTAAGACAAGAAGAAGCCTACTCTGAACTTAAACCTATAAAAGCTGGAGTTCCGCAAGGAAGTGTTCTAGGTCCGGTCCTGTACCTATTATATACCTGCGATATCCCAGAACTCGAAAATAATACCATTGCCACTTTTGCTGATGATACAGCTATTATGGCTATAGGAGAAACGCACAGTGAGGCAGTGGAAAAGTACAAACAGCGCTAAATAAGGTGTACAATTGGACCAAAATATGGAGAATAAAGTTGAACGAAGCAAAATCAGTACATATTGATTTTACTAATAAAACAGGAAATTATCACGCTGTTTTCATTAATGACAAACAAATTACATACGTGGATACAGCTAAATATCTAGGAATGACACTTGATGTGAAGTTTGTAACTGAACTAAGTACCCTACGAAAATCTCTACCCTATAATTCCTATAAATCTTCCTATTTTTAAATTATGTCTTTAGAGCGGCACGCTATGATGGCCGGTTTGACGTTTGTCCGCTCATGAAGTTCCGTTAATTGATAACGACTTTGAAGGAAATAATTGTATTACGTTATTGACGATAGTGATGTGCAGAGATTCATAAATTTTATCGAATGTAGTTTTAGGTTTAGGACTCAAAATTTATTAATTTATAAATTTTAAACCGGCCATCATAGCGTGCCGCTAGTATAGTGGTAGAACCCTTTATAATGTTGTGATCGTATTAACCCAAGAACTTTTAGAGCGTCAGAAGTAATGAGTTCATAAGACCTAGGCGACATATGCAAGAGTTCGTGTATTAGATTTTAGGGGGTTCCCGTATTGGTTTTATATTAAAGAATATTTAAAATCCAGTATGAATGATACCGGTTTGCTCCATTATCACGAGACTCAACACTGAAGTCGAGAGACACAATTATTTCTATGGGTAAACATCAAAAGAACCTACATCGCAACTTATGTACCTCGACATTCAACATTACATTGAACGTCTACACTACACATCGTTGCTTCAAGTTCGTTTGAGTCCATAGGCAACGTTCGAAATTAAGATGGCATCATTTCATTGTAAAAAAAAATGAAATGATGATCGTTGGCTCCCTGCACGCCAAACGATGGTGAGCTCCTACCTTTTGTGGTACATCAAGGACCACTCAGTTGCGTCCATTAAAACAATAATGTATTATTATAATAAATGACGCAATGAGATCGCAGCTTGGATTTCTTAAACATACATATATTACTTTGGGTAATTATTTTCCAATAATCAGGAATGTTTACAAGTCCCTGAAATACCATCAAACCATGAGCCCCCCCTCCACACTGCCATCATTCACTCACACACGAATGTGCGAGGCTTTTTTAACCGTGGTGTGCTCCACAAGACTTTTTTATAGTGGTGTGATCCACTGAGACTTTTTATAGAGGTGAGTTCCTCTCATATGTATAGTTTGTTGTATACGTTAATAGTTATACTGCGTGAAGTCACCACGGAGTGGTGAAGGACTCTAATAACGTTAGGGTCTAGTTCGAGGTTGGTGTCGGACGCCTAGACCAGACAAAACCATAATAGCAATTGCCATCATAAGCTTCATCCTATCTCAGCATCCAACAGTTGGTTGTCACCACGAAGTGGTGATAGGCTCCAACTTAACGTCAGAGCAAGTTCGAAAGTAGAATCAGACACCTGGACCAGACAGCTCGGACTGGCAAGTTTATTAGCCCATCCTAAGCTTATCCTATCTCGGCATCCAACCTACAGGTTGACACAACACTCAGCATAGAGCATCGCGATATAGATCAATCTTCATCTGAAATCGTCGGTCGCTAGCCCAAAGACAGGTTCATAAAGCACCAAGGCGCTAGAGCTCCCCATCTCTTAAGCAGCTTCCAACGTCAGATTAGGTATCACTCATATTAGATTTTGTGTATCGCCCCTTGTATTTTATCAATAATAATTGATATAAAGTATGTCTCTACATACCACTTCACATTTCTCATAAAACAGTATGTGCATGTTTAAGTCTCTGAACATATGCCCCAAACACGGACAATGTTCTTTCTTATACATATAGGTACGATCCGCGCGTCACGACGCTGCGGTCGTCGCTGCCTTCCCTTACAGTATATCGTTCTACAGAATAGCGTCAACGTCAAATTGAAATTATATGACATGAAAATTGAAGTTCCTAAAATTATTATTTTTATGATCTCATGTGAAAGTGCATCTCGTAACTTAACTACTGTACCGATTTTTATAAAATTTAATCAACAATTTTTAATACTATCAAACATGAAAAATTCGTTTGTACGAAGGACTAGGGTCGTTACAAGTTACGCTGGAGGACTCATGTTAGACAAAAAGAAAAGAACTTGACTTAAAGTATAAAAAGTTGTATTGGTTACTGGGAAGACATTCCTCACTATCAATACACAACAAGTTAATTTTATATAAACAAGTCCTGATGCCGGTTTGGACCTCAGTATATAAGATCAATCTCACAATCTCTTAGTATATAAGATAATAATTTATAAGTTTAGGTTAAATTAAAATTACGCATTAGCCAACTAAGTTAGGCTAGATTGTAATCGAATTGAGCACCACTTTGGTACTCAGTATCAGGAAAAAAAAAAAAAGACGAAACTCAAAGACGGATTTTGCGTTCTATAAATAAAGGTTTTGATAGATTTGCAATACAAAAACTATCAGCACCTCAGGTTAATTCCTTGCTTAAACGTTACTATATGGTTCAAAAATTTGGTGCCTGGAGTTTATGTTAGATTTCATAAATAATACAATATAATATACCAAACTAACCAATATTATGGAATGATAATTATATTTGTGGATGTGATTGAAATGCGGCGAAAAAGCGCCCTCTACGCGCCATTAAAAAAACCGTCCGAGTGCGAGTCGGACTCGCGCACCGAGGGTTCTGTACTCCAGAAGTAAAAGTAAAACGATAGTATTATATTAATTTGCTTATTCATCGTTAACTTTGTTTGTAGAGGTTTATTGTTAATATCATAAAAACTATGCTAGTTAGAGCGATGGTTTTATTTTTCCTGTAAAATATACGTAAATTTTTATTAACCATAATTATTTCTGATTTTTCGATTGGTAAACTTCTGAGATAAGGCCGGGGGGGTGGGAGACATTTTGCACGATTAATCAAAAACGATTATATATAAAAATAAATAAAAATCTTTTTTATTCCTTTCGATTTATATTCATGTCGATAGCTTTAATAGTTACTAAAATAATCGACTGTGACAGACGGACGGACGGACGGACGGAGAAAGAGTTACCATAAGGGTTCCATTTTTACCATTTTGCTAAGGAACCCTAAAAATATCAGACAGTTGAAACCTTTCCTGATTCAAGATAGTACAAACAGTACGCGTTAAAACATTTCCTCTCCGCAATTTGTATTTTTTCGGCTACCTCTTTTCAAATGCGCCAGATTTCAATGCTTTTGTGCGAAATCCCCAGGGTAAACCAACCCTTAGCCAAGGTTGGATAAAACCTACGAATTTCTCGCAATGTAAATCAAAAATTATATTAATTGAAATCTTTGGTGGCACTCATAAAATAGAAGACAAATCCTTTGGTGGAAGAACAAGTGATTATAAACTATTCTAATCCTTACTAATATTATAAATGCGAAAGTGTGTTTGTTTGTTGGTTTGTCCTTCAATCACGCCGCAACAGGGCTACGGATCGACGTGATTTTTTGCATGGGTAAAGTTGAGGACCTGAGAGTGACATAGGCTACCTTTTACCCCGGAAAATCAAAGAGTTCCCGAGAGATTTTAAAAACTAAATCCACGCGGACGAAGTCGCAGGCATTAGCTAGTATTAAATACTTAATTCGCAATAACTTACAGTCGTACACCGTAGATCTTTATGTGTGAGGTACAGTTTGATATATCGCTGAATCGTGCGTGCGGGGCTCCTAGCAATTTGTGGTATTGTCGATTGACAAAAAGCCGTCGTTTGCCCCGGGACCACTCCATTAGACCCGGAAAAAGTCGCAAGACGTGTTTTCCCGGATCACAATACAAAATGTAGCGCAATTTCTATTTCTATCACTTTGTGCGCGATTCGTGAATCGCGAGCAATATTGTTTTGAGACTTCGCGATGTAGATTTATCACGGTTACGTTTTCAGAATTATTTTGATCGCGATTGTCTAGTCATCACATCACCTCTGCGTAAATTATTATGATTAGCTTAAGTCTATTAAGGTGGAAGACACACTTCTGCCCGCGAAATTCAAATTTAATTTGGTTTTTCGCAATTTGTAAACTAATACGACAAAGTAGGCTTATGGCATTGTTTTGGTAAAATAAATTATCTGTTTTAGCATTTAAGTTATTAACTAAGTAATCAATTTTAATATCTAATATTATTACTTCGCACACCTTTGAGGACATAATAACTGTCAGGTTTCCTCACGATATTTCCCGTCATTGTTGAAGCTTGTGATACTTAATTTCTTAAATGCACATTATTTAAAAAAGCTAGAGGTGTGTGCGTGCCCGGCATCGAACCTGTGACCCCCTCCGAATATGAGACCGCAGTACTAACCACTAGGCTATCACTGCACAGGTGTATGAAGTCTGCCGATCTGCACTTGGCCAGCGTGGTGGACTAAAGCTGAAACCGTTCTTATTCTTGATAGGTTGAGCTGAATGAATGATGATGAAAAAAAATATGAATGTTATGTAAAATTTAATATAAAAAAATATTTTTAATAACCGACTTCAAACAAACCGCGCCACAATACAATTTATTGTTGATATTTTAAAAACAATAAAAAAAATATTAAAAATCCAATAATGTCGATATTAAAACATTCACGTTTAAAATAATGAAAACATGTCAAAAACAAGTAGGTTTTGATTGCAAACGAAATTATCCGCTTTATTTTCCCTAGATATTTTCACTGATATTGACTTTGAGTTGCAAACTTTTTGATTAAATTACAGATTCTTTTATCCACAACGTCACTTGCAGAGATTCTCAGCAAAAACGTTCGCGCACAACCTTTGACTTTGAGTCTAAAAAGTTTCCGAAGTGTCACTCACTTTCGTCTGCTCTAAAAGGCTCAGTCGACACAGAGCGGCGGTAGCATGTATAAATCATAAACGTATTATTAGTGCCGATTACACCAACGTCGAAAGACGTTTACCTATTCAGAATATTTTATTCTAATTTGAAATAGCTGAGTAGGTGTCTTTCACATAGAACTACTGTTTTTACATTAACTTAATTAAATTAACTACTTAGAACAAACTTTTTATTATTATTATTTATAATACTCTAGCTTTTGCTCGCGATTTTCTACGTAAGTGTCGTTCGATCCCACAAGAATCCTTTCTTTTTCCGGAATAAAAATTATCCTATGTCACTTCTCCAGGTCCTCAACTATACTCGTGCAAAAATGACGTTGTACCATTTGTTGCGACCAAAATGGCGAACCGAAAACGTAATTGCGACCATAGATCATAAAGTGGTCTAAGGTCGCAATTAACGTCTACAGTCCTACTAACTTATCTGGCCAAAAGCGAAACTTATGTATTTGTGAATGAAATAATCATAGATGTAGGATCAGTAGCTTAGCAGCTACTAGCTACACCCCCCCCTCCCCCCTCCCAACAAACAATAGCTCAATAAACGAATAGAGTAATATAGAATCATGGACCTAATAAATAGTACATACCTTTAGTCCGTTAACAGTTATTTTACATACAGCCATATTTTGTCAAAATACAAAGGCTTGTTGGAGGTTGTCAGAGGTAAAATAACTGTGAACGGACTGGTAGTCGTAATTCCTACTTCCATGGAGTAGTATGTATAGAGTAGCGACGGTGTAACCGGGCCAGACAAGTCTGTGGGACTGTATGTCGCTTTTACTGTGGTGTACCATAAAGTAGATCGTATTTATAAATATAAAGTGAGGAAATCTTTGACCTACCTGTTATACAACTGTTACCTCTCCTTTTCAATTTACCCCACCAAGAGGGCCCGACCAAATTGCTTTTGTATTCTATTTCCCAACCGTCTGAAATGTATCGAAGATTAAATCCAAAGTTTTACTCGAAATCTCGATTGGATTAGGTACTTTGTAATTGAAATTACTTATTAACTATTTTATTACGATATTGGAAGTAAAATTCTCAGATTATTTGATTATTATTAGATCTATAGTAGACTCCGTTGTGAAATAGGTAAAAATCGCTTGTCCATGGAGAATGCGAAATTGAAGCGCATTTAAAAAATTATAGTTTTTTGTGAGTCTTCTTCTCTCTTATAGTATGAGTATATCATATTTTATATATTATTATATATATAATATACTCATATTATATGAGTATATCTCATGGAAGTAGCTACATTTTCAATACGTTCATGATCAAGTCATGAATGCGCGCCAAAAATTGCCGCAGGTACCTTAAAATATTAAAAAATGACAGAGAATTGGTTTGAACACGTGTTCACAAAAAATATACTTTTATTGAAAGTAATTTTCATACAATTTTAAACGGTTCCAACCAAAACTAACCAAATACCTGCAGTGTTTGGTTAATTTTGGTACAGCTGGAGTAGCTAATCGGTTAGATTAGTACACTAGCGGCACGCTATGATGGCCGGTTTGACGTTTGTCCGCTCATGAAGTTCCGTATTAATTGATAACGACTTTGAAGGAAATAATTGTATTACTTTATTGACGATAGTGATGTGCAGAGATTCATAAATTTTATCGAATGTAGTTTTAGGTTTAGGACTCAAAATTTATTTATTAAATTGATTTCTAAAATGTATACAAGTGTAGAAAAATCAGTTTGCACCATTTAAGGGGTGAATGTACTTGTGAATATGAACAATTTTCACTATGTGGACAAACCTCTGAAATCGCAAAAAAATATCAGCTGTTTCATACAAAAGGTAAAATTTTTATTTTTATATGATATATACCACAACTCGGCATTTGGTTTTCTAAATTGAAAATTTTTAAAAATGGAATCTAATACGATCGTCACATAGGATCGCTGGCTAGCACAACTACTACCTCCGGCAAACTCGCGTCAATGCTCAATGCAAAACAAAGCAGTTTCGAATTGACGTTGCTTCGAAAAGTATAAACTGTCAGTGCAATGCGATTGTGATATAGTTTTGACCTGGCTTTGGATTTCAAATATTGATACTGCATTACTGTTGACCCTTGCTCGTTAATTTGGACTCTGTTCAAGCCCTTTGTTGTGGATTTCGTCGATATGACCGAACGTACGCAGAGAACTGTTCTAAATAGTCAGACACGTGAGTTCGTAATACGCCTTCGTAACTATTTCGATCGTGAAGCTCAAAATGGAGGGCCAATTTTACCTATAACGTCAGTGGTTGAACGCGTAGCTGATGCGCTTAATATTGGACAACGAACTGTTAGACGGATAACTAAAAAAAAATATGGCGAGACTGGCACAGAAGAAAATAAACTTCACACACCAAAAAAGAGAAAACGAGCAAAACCAGTCGTAGGCATCGATAGCTTTGATGCCGATGCTATCCGAAGACATGTTTACGGCTACTATTTACAGAAGGAGTATCCAACAAGAAAAAAGTTGGTGCATTCACTGAAGGAAGCTGGATTATTCTTCGGTGGGGAAAGTTCTTTAACGAAGATTTTGAAGACCATTGGATTTCGATACAAAAAATGTAACAAACGCAAAATATTGATGGAAAGATTTGATATAGCGATGGCAAGGTATACTTTTTTACGGCAAGTGAAAGAAATCAAAAATTGGCAAAATGTTGTGTTCTTGGATGAAACATGGCTTAATGCTAACCATACTGTAGGCCGTTCTTGGAACGATGACACAGCAGCATCTACTTCCAAAGTTCCTGTAGGAAAAGGATCGCGACTTATAATTTGTCACGCCGGAACCATCAACGGGTTTGTCGAAGGTTCTCTCATGGCTTTTGCGTCAAAAACCACTGGAGACTATCATGAAGACATGAATGGAGAAAAGTTTACTGAATGGTTTACCTCAATGTTGTGTAGCCTCCCTGAACCATCTATTATAATTATGGACAACGCCCCATACCACTCGATGCAAATTGACAAGCCACCTGCCCAATCCCAAAAGAAAGCTGATATCGTCGCATGGCTTCGTAAAAATGGCGTAGATGCAAACATGAATATGTTAAAAGCGGAATTAGTACGTCTTTTAAAAGAAAACAAACCAACCAAGATCCGATACGTCATTGACGAAATAGCATTAGAACATGGGCACAGAGTTATACGGTTACCGCCTTACCATTGTGAGTATAATGCGATTGAGTTGGTGTGGGCTCAAATTAAGGGATATGCTGCAAGACACAATACAGAACCCCCATTTACCACAAAAAAAATGCTAAAATTATTAGAAGAAGCTTGTGAACATGTGACTAAAGGAGACTGGGAAAAGGTTGTGAATAGAACTGTTAAATTAATAAGGGAAGATTATGAAAGAGATGTGAAAATAGATAATATTATAGAAAACGAACATATAATTATTAATGTAGGTGATGATAGCAGTGACGACAGTGAAAATAGTAGTATGGACGAATCTGATTAATTATGGCCTTTTGTGGCACCTTTTTTGGTATCTTTTGTATTCATATGTTTCTTGTGTGCATATAAAGTATGTATATTCATTTTCATTCAAATATTCAGTTCGTTCAAATAAATTAAATAAACATATTCATTTTTGTTTTATTAAACCTATTTAATCAGGTACAAAAACAAAACTTAATTGTTTTTTGTTCGAGAATAAATTGACATTCCACATCACTATTGTAATGTGTCAAACCGGCCATCATAGCGTGCCGCTAGTGTAAGTATAAATGGAATATTCCAACAAAATTTAAAAATAAAATATGCCAATTATAATACGGAGGGAGTGCTATATTTTAGTTTCACAATACCTAACATTTATTCGACAGCATCCGAAACTAGATTTTCTCTGTTATTCTGATATCGTGTCCGTTAAGTTACGCAATAACTCGCTTTTATTGATAAATGTGTTATTCTGTGTAGAATAAGGGGAAAACAAAACTGTACATACTACCTACTATAATGGTCCAGGAGCCAGTAACATTGCAAGTTGGATTAGAAAATTTGTTGCGCAAGAGTAAGATATTTTCTATCGAATGCACTGAAAAACATCTTTATCCGTGAGGACGGTAAAACAATTTCTAATTAAAAAAAAAAAACTTATAATATTGAACTATCAATTTGAATAAAAAATTTTCGTATCCGCATGAGGGTACTTTCAATGTTACCGGCTCTCGGTATAATAATGTTTGCGAGCATTTCTAAAGCAGTCTCTACAACTCAAGCCGAAAACTCGTAGGTAATGAATGGTAGGTCGCCTATTATTTTCGGGAGAATTTAGTTAGACTTAGGGCCGATTTCACCAACGTAAATAAGTCTTATCCGAGCGTAAATTCGATTTTTTGACAGCATTTTCAATACAAAAACTGTCAGAACGCCTAATTTATTCCTGGGTAATACGTCTCTCGACGTTGGTGAAATCGGCACTTAAAGTGCCTACTTTCACCAACGTTTATTCGAGGGATAAATTGGGCGTTCTGACAGTTTTTGTATTGAAAATACTGTCAAAATATAAAATTTACGCTCGGATAAGACATGACGAACTTTCGACTAAGACGAACGTAAAGTTCGTGAAATCAGCCCTAAGTTGAACTAAATTCAGATTCCTGGACAAAAAAACTTTCTTTTTCGTTTCCGTTCATATGAGAGTGCAGCTCAGTGAAGTGAAAGCATTTTTTTCAATATAAGTATAATAATACCTTTAAAAAAATCGCTTGTATCCTGTTCATTGGGTATTTGACTGTTGTGAAAATTTTGATATTCATTATTTACAATCGAAAATGTAACAATGTAAGAATAACATTTGTGATAACAGAAAATAAATCGGCCCAAATACAAATAAGTTATAGAGCTTTAAAATTTCATGTTAGACAGAGAGAGCGCTAGTGAAGTGTGATGTCACAATTCACCAGCTCCATACACGCTCCATAGAAAATTTCGTTTTAGAAAGATACAGATACGTCACAGTAAAACAGCATATAATTCCGAGACCAATAAAGATATTTAAAAAATCGGCCAAGTGCTCGCTATTTTAGGGTTCCGTATATATGAACAAATCAGTTTTTTAAAACTAAATACATATTTAGATATTATTTCAGTGGTTAGAAAGTAGGTACTAAATAAATTAGCATATGGGGAAAAAATGCTGGTTTTTTGGTCACAACTTACAAACCGCATCATATAAATCGGTGTTTTCAGTATTTGTTGTTTAAATACACTATAATTATAGTACATAATATACAGAAATTTCAAATTCCTAAGTAATTTAGTTTTTGAGATAGACCCCGTAACTAAAAGGGTCTAAAATCGACAACTTTGACGGCCCCCCATTTCTTCATTTTTGTAGCTAAAAAATAAAAAAATATATATTTGAACTCCACTTAATAAGCTTTAGACAGTGACACTCCAAATGCCAGGGTAAAAAAAATAAAATTTTATTTCGACTCCTTTTCCATGTATCGGAACCCCCTTTATTTTCAATTTTTTTTTATTATTTGTTGGTATAGCGGCAATAGAAATACACTCTCTGTGAAAATTTCAACTATCTACCTATTACGGCCTACGAGATACAGCCCGCTGACAGACGGACGGACAGCGGAGGCTTAGTAATAAATAGGGTCCCGTTGGCACCCTTTGGGTACGGAACCCTAAAAAGAGAAATGGCATTGTGTTATAATATTTAAAAACGTTATTTTAAATAAATAAAAAAATATCAATCAATACTCAATTCTGGGGCTTTCCCTAGCTACAGCCGTATGTATATAAAGGCTACAACCGCCAATTAAGAATATAAATCTCGAATTTTCCAGTCGATGCAGTAAAATGACATTTGGCAGGTAGCCAGCGTTCGCTATTCTTCTTTCAATAAAATCGATTAAAGAGAAAATATCGAGTTGTCTGCATCTAATATGAATGATAAATAATATGGGCTTTGTATTTGTAACAACATACAATGAAAAACGTGGACAATGTATTATTTATCTAGCTTCGTTAGATAAAAGTTTTATTCATTAGGAACTTTTTTCCACATTACCCGGAGTGAAAGCTTGCCTTGATCACTCTTTGCTTGGCTCTCTCCATCGCCCATTGAGTGACCCAGAGCTTTGTTATGAGATCCATAAATGCTCGACTGGCTACCCCGCACCGGAGAACGCAGCGTTAGGAAGATATTAATAAGATATTAAAGCAATGGTCAGAGGTGCGATTGTCTAAAAGTTGCCGTTTTAATTTAATTGTAAATATTATTTATGTGTGTAGCAATAAAGAATGTATCTATCTATCTATCTAAACGTATAAGAATGCATACACGAAATTGTGCTCTAATCCAATGCTGTTATGGTTTATTTTACTTTGACGCTAATGCCATCAAATGAATACGATTTTGATGGGCAACTTTTAGACAATCGGGGGGCTGAAGCAAGACACTGGCAGTAGCTGGAAAAAAGCAGCACAAGTCAATATTTATACTAGTGGTTCGCCCCGAACTGAGACCTCGCGGTAACGGTATCCCATGATTATTCATTCAATCGATACATGACGACCAAAAGTGACATTATTATTATGCCCGTTTTCACCAAACATACCTAAATCATCCCCTATGTAGGAGTCTCTTTACGTAGGTAGCTCCAAAACACAATCCTAAGTCCTAACATCCGTCCCAATGTCCTTTTAGGTGTCCCGTACAGGATCGTGATAAAGAAGTTGACAGTAATCATCACCTAACTTATCATAGGTAGCCCGTAAAGGTTAGGGAACGTCAGTGAAAACATTGAATTATTATGTAGGTACTAACGAGTGAAAACGGGTTAGGGGCATCTGTACAAATCGTCATCTATCGACGCGAATAGAAAATATACAAAATGCAGCAATTAATAGTTTATTGAAGTTTGATATTTGACTAAAGAATAATTTTAATTGAATAATATGTTATTAATTATTATATTATGTACCTAAATAATAATGCTCGACGCAAAACTGTTTTTGGGATAGATCGTAGTCGTAACTCTTAGTTCCATGGAATAGTTAATGACTGCGCCATCTATTAGCATTATTTATTTATTTATTTATTTATTTATTTATTTATTCTGTACATTTTAATACTTAAAAACTAAACTTAAATATAAAAAGGACGTGTACAAGGACATCTTATCGCTACAAAAGAGGATCTCTTCCAGATGCCCTAGATGTGAGAACAATTAAGAAATGCTTTGCTGATGCTTTAGGTAGGTACAGAAATCAGATAATCAAAACTTATTAATAAACTTAACGATATAAACAATAATAATATATAATAAGTAACATATACATACGTCTTACATACGTAGATATAGATATATAAATAATACCTATTACATAAATAATTACACAAATACATAATATATAATTACATAAATACATAATATATATAATATATATTTATACTATACATTTGCAACTGACAAATAATCAAAAATGAAGAACTAATAATTATTATTATCCAAAGAAGAAAGATAGTGCTGTTTTAGTCTAGCCTTGAATACGCTGAGTGAAGGGTTGTCCTGGAGCAAGTTCTCCGGGAGAGAATTCCAGAGACGCGCAGCCTGGATAGCAAAGAATTTGGAGGCGAAGATCGTATTGTGTGAAGGTACATTGAGAGCTCTCAGTGTTACACAGGAACGGATCGGACGAGCTCTGGGAGGAGCTACCTGGAAGCGTTCCCGTATGTAGATAGGGGTAGAAGATTGTAGGATTTTAAAAAGCAAGGTGAGGATGTGAACATTCCGGCGAAGGCGAATAGGGAGCCACTTCAGTTGACGTCGAAAGGTGGAAACGTGGTCGAATTTGCGCAGTCCGAATATAAAACGGATGCACAAATTCTGAAGCCGTTCTAATTTGTTGAGTAGCTCCTCTGTCGCATCTAAGTAGCATACGTCGGCATAGTCGATAAGAGGGAGGAGAAGAGATTGTGCAAGCATTATCCTAGTAGGCAGAGGCAAGAAGTACTGCAATCTCTTTAGAGAATGGAGCGAGTAGTGTAACCGTCTACTAATCTCATTTATATGCGCGGACCAAGAAAGGTTACAGTCAATTATCAGTCCCAAATTCCTAGCCTTGTCGGTTAATGGAATGGGAATACCATTATAAACAATCTGAGGTAAGGAACTGAAAATAACCTTGCTGCGCATCCTACTGCTGCCAATAATGAGAGCCTGTGACTTTTTTGGGTTGACGAGCAGACCGTAAGATTCTGTCCAGGTCTTTATTTGTGCTAGGTCAGTATTGACGGCATCTACTGCAAAGGCAAGGTCATTTACTGTTGCGTGCCTGTACAGCTGCAAATCGTCTGCATATAGATGGTAGCGAGAAGAAATAACTTTAGAGATTTCATTTATGAAAATAGAAAATAATAATGGAGAGATTACGCCGCCTTGAGGAACACCAGCAGTAAGATGAGCCCAGTCCGAAGAAGCTTCTTCAGTGCAAATCCTCTGCTGGCGACCGTGAAGATAAGACTTAAACCAATCTACTACGGAGGGAGAGACATTCAGAGAGCGAAGGATAGCAAGCATTACATCAAAGTCTACTGAGTTAAAGGCATTACTGAAATCAAGTAGTACGAGAACAGTAAGCTCTTTGTTATCCATAGCAAACCGGATATCATCAGTCACTTTGAGCAAGGCAGTAGAGGTACTATGATATGGACGGAAACCAGATTGGAGAGGGTTGAGAAGATTATTATTAGATAGATAAAATGATATTTGCTTGAAAACTATGTTTTCTAGAACTTTAGAAAGGATAGGCAAGATAGAGATTGCACGGTATTGCGTAAATGAAGAGGGATTACATGATTTGGGTAAAGGAATAACATTAGCCATTTTCCACGTGGTGGGAAAGGTTTTAGAGGCTAAGGAGAAATTAAGAATATGGGCAATGATCGGCACTATAGCGTCAATTACTAGTAAAAGCATGTCGCGACTAATACCATCAACACCCACAGCTTTAGAAGAGATGGACAGGATACCTTTCTTAACGTCACCCTCCGAGATAAGATCGAAAACAAAGGACTCACAATTAGGTGGGGCTACTTGACAAAGTTTGAAGAGCAGAGAATTTTTCCTATTATCTGTGATAGTGGCAGGAGGAGTAGAGAAATGTTTATTGAGAGAGTTCAGGTCGACAGAATGACTAAAAGATTGAGATAGTTTTCCCACACCTAGTGATTTTAAAAAACCCCAAGTTTGACGTGAAGTGAAGTTCTTAATAGAGGAATGTATGTAACGGCGTTTTGCATCCCTACACATTTTATTGCAGCGATTCCGCAGCCGCTTGTAGGCAGCAACATTAGTCTCATTGGGGTCCTTTCTACAGATCCTCTTAGCTTTATTTCGTTTTGACATAAGAGATTTGATCTCCGCAGTCAACCATGGTGCTGGTAGATATTTGACCCTTACAGGACGGGCAGGAGCATGTGAATCAAATAGTCGAGTAAGGGTCGTGTTTAAAATTTCGACTTTTTCATTGACCAATCAATCAGAGAAAAATCAGTATGGAGATCTTGCAAATTAATACCTCTGAGGTTGCGTCGCAGAACAGTCTTACCCCTGCGTCTAGGAACTGCTAAATTATAGCGCAGAAAAACAAGATCATGATAAGAGAAAGGAGCATTTAATTGATCATAGGTCAACACATTTTCCGTTTTTGACACTATAATGAGGTCCAGCAGAGAAGGATCGGAATTAGGCGAAAAATGTGTTGCAGACAAAGGTAGAAGAGAGAGGTTGAAAGAAGAAACTAAGGATTTCAATTTGTGAGACCTAGAGTTGTTCTTGATGAGGCAAGTATTAAAATCTCCCATAACAATCACATGATCATAGGTTGGGCATAGATCCTCAAGGAGAGATTCAAAGGTGTTGAAATAATTTATATTTAGAGAAGGACTATACCCAACACCAAGAAGTAATTTGGCATGGTGAGTAGCAATTTCAAGGAAGAGATATTCAAGGTTTTCGGAGTACAAGTTAGGAGACTGTCGCAATACGTTAAAAGTTAAAGTATCTCTTAGGTAGATGCACACTCCACCACCACCTTTACCTATACGATCAATGCGTATTAATGTGAAACCGGGGAGATCATAGAGGGATGAAGGAAGAGAGGGTTTTAGCCAGGACTCAGATACCAGGATACCATCAACTAGCACGTTGCCAAAAGATGCAAGAAGGTCGGAGTGGTGCGCCGGAATGCTCTGTGCGTTTATGTGCACCAAGTTAAGACAAAGAGAGTTTTTTTTTTTTTTTTTTAATATTCAGGGTGTCCCCTTTCATAAAAAGGGTCCTTTTTTTTCTATTCCTATTATAATCATTTTTTAAAATTCTGGTTTTCATCCGTACTACTTAATCGCAGAAAGGTGTGGTCATGCTTCAAAGCTCGGAGCCCGGAGTGTGCAAAATAGGAGAATCATTCCGGCTTTTGCCAGGAGCAGAGCGACGCGATTTATATGCAAGTGCCATCTATATATGCTCACGATATAAGAGGCACTATGCATCTCTATCGGTCGCTCTGTCCCTGGCATTAGCTACTCTCGCTATTTTGCTTGCGTACTCCAGGAACGCATCTCTGCCAGAGGCCTCGCCCAGTATGGTGGGCACGGAGTCTCTGCACAGTTTCATCCGCAATTCTTGCTGTAGGTCCTCCCGGGCCGCTTCGTGTTGAGGACAGTCCATCAGAAGATGTATAAAGAGTTCTTCACAAATATAGATCTAAGCTCAACGTCAAGGGAGTCATTGCTGTCAAGAGAACTACTGCTGCACGCACTGCGAAAGTCGTCTGATGAAGAGCATGATAGAAATTCGTCATTACTGTTGTCATCGCATAAATCGAACATAATAATTTACTTATAAATATTATAAATAATAAATAAATAATAATAATAAATAAATAAAATAATATATAAATATGCTTACAGAATAAATTTAATATTGAATGTAGCTTCAATCTATACCTCAATTGTTCCCACATCCCCTGGCTGAAATTTAAATAATAATAAACAAGCAACACACTACAAAAAAAACCGAAATTGTACAATCATTAATAAAATAGTAAAATAGGTAGTTATGACACTAAAAGCAAGTAATATAGTACTAAAACAAAAACGAATATAGGTATAATAGGTAGATATGACACTAAAAGCAAGTAATATAGTACTAAAACAAAAACTAATGATAAATACACAACTCTTTGACAATAAAGTGACTGTTCTAGGCATGTTTTACAAGGTTTTATCAGACAAGCAAAAATTATAGGACGGCTATGTGACAACTTCCAGTCGTAATTCCTAGTTCCATGCGCAGGCCTGTGTGTAGGTAGTGTGTAGTCGGCCTTATGATCGTTTCCGAGCACAGGTAATAAGAATAACTTTGACAATTGAACCGCTAATAAATAATCTATGATCTATGGTCCATTATTTGACACCAGTTGACACTGAAAACCTGCAATGCAAATTTATTTACCATGACACAACAACTTATTTATGACTCATAGAATATAGAATATTTATAGATTACTTGGCCGGAACCTTGATGGCACGCCGTGTTTTAGCTTGCTTCAACTGCGGCTGTGGGTCTTGATCCGGAGTATTAGCCTGGGGAAACTTAGTTACCAAAGACTGGAGTTCAGCCTTGGTGGAGATTTTCCTACGGCTCCTATCGGGCAGAACAATGAAAACTACTCCGTCAGCGGTCCAGCAACTCTTCATTCCGAAATGTTTACGCGCAGCAATAAACAAATCCTGCCGCGGCTTCGTAAGAAACTCGCTGATTGTTATGCCGCTGCCTTTAAGCCGAGTTTTTGAGGCCCACACCGTAGTCTTCGCTTTTAAAGACTTAAAGCGCACCAGGATGGGCCTGGGCTTATCTTTCTTCGTACCAATACGATGACACAGTTCGATACTGGAGTTGTCGAAGTTGATGAGTTGCAGTTGATCACGCAATACACTGCATGTTGAGTCCTCAACTTGTTCATCGTTGGTCTCTGCAACCCCGTGGAGCAGCAGCACCTTCCGTCGCGAACGCATCTCCTGCTCATCCACGGCTGTTGTGAGCAGCTGGAGTTGCTGACGCAGCATTGCCAGTGTTTTCCACATGAGATCTCTGAATGTGGAAAATTCAGTAGCTAGCGAAGCAAGGTCTTTAGTGGAACTCGAAGATGGTGATTTTGAGGATGATGATGAAGATTGGGCCCCCGACAAGGCCTTGTCGAAGCTCAGCATGCGAGATTCAAACAGTGATGCAAGATCCTCCATGTTTTTCTGTAGTTGCGAGTGCACATCCATGTTTGTTGTGAGAGTTGCTTGTAAACGTTGAACAAAAGGTGAAACTTATTTGCGCCAGGTAATGTGGGTTCAGTTTAGTTAGTTAATTATATCATAAGCACTATATACTTTAATTAACAAATAAAAAACTAAATAAAATTAGAGCACTGATAAACTTAGGTGTGTTTTCTTCACCTACCCACAATGTTAATTGTGAAGCTATGTGAAAATTACTGATGCTCATTAAAAATTAAATAATCTCGTTTCTTTATAATATTCATATAATTTTAGTATTTGTTGTTCAAGTACAGGATACAAGTGAAGTAAAAAAATAAGTACAGGTTGAAAATATATAGCCGATTTTCCCAGAGAGCGTCTTCAAGCGAGCGTATTAAATCGCCACTTTGAAAGCCCCCCATTTCGTCAATTTTAGGAAAAAAATTAAAAAAAAAAATATGTTTGTACTCTGTTCCAAATTGTCTTTAAAATGATACACAGAAACCCTATGAATCGCAAAAAAAAATTTACTTCGCATTCGCTTCTATGAGAGCCCCCCTGAAATAAAGTTTTTTATAACTTTTTAAGCCATTTTCGGCTGGAGGCCATCGGTTTACATATTATATCTAAATTTGAAGTAATTACGTTCAGTAATTCAAAAGTTATAAGGCTCTGACAGACGGACGGACGGACGGACGGACGGACAAGTGCAAATCGCTCTAGTAAACTCAGAGACCTCGCTTCGCTCGGTCAAATATGGCGACGTTTGCAAGACGTGCGATGTCAAGCAGTGGCCGTTAGTCGATTGAGTTGAGTCTTGTGAAATGCCTCGTGAAAATCGGTTCAGCCCCTTCGGAGAATAAGTTTGGTAAACATTATTTGATGCCGAAATATAAATAACCATTTGAGCAGCTCTTTCAAAATCACACTGTAATTTTAGTTATTTATGTATGTATACGACGACGTTAGGTAATCCTACAATTTATCGCACAAAAACCTTGCACTCTAAAAAAACACTGCAAAATACTACCCACTAAAGAAATGAATACTCCGCCACATAATCCTGGAACTCCACTAGTTTCTCCAAAAGTATAACCTAACAAAGTGGTGTCACTAGATTAAACTAAGATAGTCCACCGATTTCTTAACCTAGTGATTTATTGAATTGGCATATTCGGGTTCGGCCTCAGGTTTTCTCAGGTTTTCATTTTTGGTTCTGATATATGAAAATAAAAATGAAGTAATTCATCATCTTTTCATTTCCGAAAGCTTTTAAATCTCGTGTGCTTACATCGACGGGAACGTCGATCTAGAGTTATTTGAATGTCTAATTAAATTTCAAGACGTACGCTAGATAGTTGAAACGCTCCTCAAGAAACTAATGAATTTAACTATTCGTAATCTCGATTTACATTTAAATTTTTATAATTATTGTAAGAATAGTAGAACCACGTGGAAAGTATACTATTTGAAACAAAAAAGAATTTTTCGAATCGGTTCAGGCGTCTTCGGGTAATCGGTGAATATACATAAAAAAAGTGTGTGTGTCAGCTCCGACGAACGACTGGAGTTTACTCCTTACAACGTCGTTATGCATTCGCGGCGCTCGCTGCGTCTAGGCGCCGCTCGGACCCGATCGGTACGCGCTCGGCTTCCCGAAGCGAAAGCTCTTTCGCACGAAAACCAACCTTATTTACTCAACGTTAGGTTAGAAATTTGGATCGCTGTGAAAAACGTAACGAGGTCACGGCTTCCCTCGGAAATCTCTTTCGCACGAAAACCAACCTTATTTACTCAACGTTAGGGTAGAAATTTGCATCGTTGTGAAAAACGTAACGAGGTCATTGATAAGTAGATTTTACTCCTCGAATTTTTCTCATACCGGGCGCCTAAAATCGATTCTTAAGGAGTAAACTCCAAAAAAAGATTCCGATGAAATAGAAACCTCCTCCTTTTTTGAAGTCGGTTAAAAAGACTTCTCTTAATGATTTTAATATGTAACAGACAGACGGACACTGAGCTTCCGTAAACAAGTCGCCTGAACAATTTGAAAGCAATGTTTATTGTTTTCCATTAAAGGAGATTCGGCCATTTAAATTAATGACTTCGTCTTTGTAACCAAAAATCAGGTCGCGCTTTGAACGAACGTCTGGAATTGTATTGTCTAAAATATATTAATTAAATATCATGCCGTCCAAACCAAATCAAGATGAAAGTTAAATTAGTTTTCTTGAAAGGAATTTAAAAAATTAACAGACTGCACAGAATACATTAGGTGTTGCGTGCCATCGCACGTAAACTTAGACTATAGATTTAGGATTGGTGGTCGCTTCGCACCTACTAGATACCGTCGGCGTACTAGTAAATTGCGGCAATTCATAGCACGCCTGAACTAACGTACCCACATAGCCACGTAGCAACCAATGTTTGACGTTTTCAAACAAACTATGGTATTACGTTGCCGCATCTAAGAAGTGTTTGTAAGAAGGGTGGTACAATAGCGCTACCACTAAGCTAAGAGACTAGACTAAGCTACCAATTCTAAATCTTTGAATTAGACGTACTCCCAGCCATAGACTTGGTATCAGCAGCATATCAGCAGTATAACTTTGTATTTGTCAGTATGGACCATGGAACTAGGAATTACGACTACGTATGGACAGAGAATAGACATCTATTATTATTATAATATATATAGCTCGATTACCACTCACTGACTCACTCACTCACTGATTGACACGATTGTTCTCCTAGAAAGAGACGGAAAACGATATAATGATGTAAGGGAGATATGTCCGGGTGGGATATTCGAGTGGGGAAAAATTATGACATTTCGGAAAAACAAGATGGCGGCCGACGTGAATCTTGCAACTCTTTTGTTTTCCAACCGATTTCTTTGAAATTTTGGATTATTGTAGAAATTAGTAAACGATTAACAGAAAAAGTGAAAAAAATTAAAAAAACAAGATGGCGGCCGAGCTGTGACGTCACAAATTTCCGACCCCTCTCCTGTAAAATTTTGTATGAAAAAATTTTTTTCACCCATGGTGTCGTATAGAGCTCAAAGAATGTGACTCGGAGAAAGGTGGAGAGAGCTGATGAGTGAGGAGTTCGGAGACGGGCGAGGGGCACGGCCAGGGTATAGAAGATAGGTGGAGGGTGCTCGACCAAATGTCATTCGAAACCTCGAGCAGTTGCCAGTGAGTTGAAAAAAAATTCCAAAATGGCGGAAAAAAAATGGCGGCAAATTATGTCCGTCTCTCTCTCGGAGACTATAAAAGATGGAGGAGCGGTTTCTCGACAAAAGATGATCACAACCCGGAGGTCTACCTGGTGAGTAGGAAAAAAATTCAAGATGGCGGATTTTTTTTCCCCCCATACAAAATGTATGGGGAATATTGAAGGGACTAGAAGTTGGGAACTGTGCAAGACATTGATTTTGATAGGTTCATAGGGCTTTTTTTCTTTTTCTTTTTGTCATTTTACATTTGTTTTTTTTTCTCTTTTTTTTCATTTTTTTTTCTTTTTTTTCTTTTTCTTTTGTGAATGAGGAGCACAGCCAGGTTATTGCAGATAGGTGGGGTGTGCTCGAACAAATTTTTTGGCAAAAGATGACCAGAATCCGAAGGTCTACTTGATGAGTAAAAAAATCGCGGCCCGCTTTAGCGGGCCGCGCACCCACGCGCCCGACTTGTAGTAATAACACTTCCCGCGAGCTGCTTTAGCAGCTCGCGCACCGAGCGAAATAAATAAAGCCGAACAATCGCGGTCCGCTTTAGCGGGCCGCGCACCCACGCGCCCTACTTGGAGCAACAACACTTCCCGCGAGCTGCTTTAGCAGCTCGCGCACCGAGCAAACGCTAGTTATTATAATATATATAGCTCAATTACCACTCACTGACTGATTCACTGACTCACTCATTGACATAATTGTTCTCCTAGAAGGAGACGGAAATCGATATAATGATGTTCGGGAGATATGTCCGGGTGGGGGATTCGAGTGGGGAAAAATTATGACATTTCGGAAAAACAAGATGGCGGCCGACGTGAATCTTGCAACTCTTTTGTTTTCCAACCGATTTCTTTGAAATTTTGGATTATTGTAGAAATTAGTAAACGATTAACAGAAAAAGTGAAAAAAATTAAAAAAACAAGATGGCGGCCGAGCTGTGACGTCTCAAATTTCCACCCCTCTCCTGTAAAATTTTGTATGAAAAAAATTTTTTTCACCCATGGTGTCGTATAGAGCTCAAAGAATGTGACTCGGAGAAAGGTGGAGAGAGCTGATGAGTGAGGAGTTCGGAGACGGGCGAGGGGCACGGCCAGGGTATAGAAGATAGGTGGAGGGTGCTCGACCAAATGTCATTCGAAACCTCGAGCAGTTGCCAGTGAACTGAAAAAAAATTCCAAAATGGCGGAAAAAAAATGGCGGCAAATTTTGTCCGTCTCTCTCTCGGAGACTATAAAAGATGGAGGAGCGGTTTCTCGACAAAAGATGATCACAACCCGGAGGTCTACCTGGTGAGTAGGAAAAAAATTCAAGATGGCGGATTTTTTTTTCCCCCCATACAAAATGTATGGGGAATATTGAAGGGACTAGAAGTTGGGAACTATGCAAGACATTGATTTTGATAGGTTCATAGGGCTTTTTTTCTTTTTTTTCTTTTTTTTTTCTTTTTTTCTTTTCCTTTTGTGAATGAGGAGCACGGCCAGGTTATTGCAGATAGGTGGGGTGTGCTCGAACAAATTTTTTGGCAAAAGATGACCAGAATCCGAAGGGCTACTTGATGAGTAAAAAAATCGCGGTCCGCTTTAGCGGGCCGCGCACCCACGCGCCCTTCTTGTAGTAATAACACTTCCCGCGAGCTGCTTTAGCAGCTCGCGCACCGAGCGAAATAAATAAAGCCGAACAATCGCGGTCCGCTTTAGCGGGCCGCGCACCCACGCGCCCTACTTGTAGCAATAACACTTCCCGCGAGCTGCTTTAGCAGCTCGCGCACCGAGCAAATGCTAGTTATAATATATATAGCTCGATTACCACTGACTCACTGACTGATTGACATAATTGTTCTCCTAGAAAGAGACAAAAAACGATACAATGATGTACGGGAGATATGTTCGGGTGGGGGATTCGAGTGGGGAAAAATTATGACATTTCGGAAAAACAAGATGGCGGCCGACGTGAATCTTGCAACTCTTTTGTTTTCCAACCGATTTCTTTGAAATTTTGGATTATTGTAGAAATTAGTAAACGATTAACAGAAAAAGTGAAAAAAATTAAAAAAACAAGATGGCGGCCGAGCTGTGACGTCTCAAATTTCCACCCCTCTCCTGTAAAATTTTGTATGAAAAAAATTTTTTTCACCCATGGTGTCGTATAGAGCTCAAAGAATGTGACTCGGAGAAAGGTGGAGAGAGCTGATGAGTGAGGAGTTCGGAGACGGGCGAGAGGCACGGCCAGGGTATACAAGATAGGTGGAGGGTGCTCAACCAAATGTCATTCGAAACCTCGAGCAGTTGCCAGTGAGTTGAAAAAAAATTCCAAAATGGCGGAAAAAAAATGGCGGCAAATTTTGTCCGTCTCTCTCTCGGAGACTATAAAAGATGGAGGAGCGGTTTCTCGACAAAAGATGATCACAACCCGGAGGTCTACCTGGTGAGTAGGAAAAAAATTCAAGATGGCGGATTTTTTTTTCCCCCCATACAAAATGTATGGGGAATATTGAAGGGACTAGAAGTTGGGAGCTATGCAAGACATTGGTTTTGATAGGTTCATAGGGCTTTTTTCTTTTTCTTTTTTTTCATTTTACATTTGCTTTTTTTCTTTTTTTTTTCTTTTTCATTTGTGAATGAGGAGCACGGCCAGGTTATTGCAGATAGGTGGGGTGTGCTCGAACAAATTTTTTGGCAAAAGATGACCAGAATCCGAAGGTCTACTTGATGAGTAAAAAAATCGCGGTCCGCTTTAGCGGGCCGCGCACCCACGCGCCCTACTTGTAGTAATAACACTTCCCGCAAGCTGCTTTAGCAGCTCGCGCACCGAGCGAAATAAATAAAGCCGAACAATCGCGGTCCGCTTTAGCGGGCCGCGCACCCACGCGCCCTACTTGTAGCAATAACACTTCCCGCGAGCTGCTTTAGCAGCTCGCGCACCGAGCAAACGCTAGTTATAATATATATAGCTCGATTACCACTGACACACTCACTGACTGATTCACTCATTGACAGGGTTGTTCTCCTAGAAGGAGACGGAAATCGATATAATGATGTTCGGGAGATGTGTTTGGGGGGGGGATTCGAGTTGGGGAAAATTATGACATTTCGGAAAAACAAGATGGCGGCCGACGTGAATCTTGCAACTCTTTTGTTTTCCGACCGATTTCTTTGAAATTTTGGATTATTGTAGAAATTAGTAAACGATTAACAGAAAAAGTGAAAAAAATTAAAAAAACAAGATGGCGGCCGAGCTGTGACGTCTCAAATTTCCGACCCCTCTCCTGTAAAATTTTGTATGAAAAAAATTTTTTTCACCCATGGTGCCGTATAGAGCTCAAAGAATGTGACTCGGAGAAAGGTGGAGAGAGCTGATGAGTGAGGAGTTCGGAGACGGGCAAGGGGCACGGCCAGGGTATACAAGTTAGGTGGAGGGTGCTCGACCAAATGTCATTCGAAACCTCGAGCAGTTGCCAGTGAGTTGAAAAAAAATTCCAAAATGGCGGAAAAAAAATGGCGTCAAATTTTGTCCGTCTCTCTCTCGGAGACTATAAAAGATGGAGGAGCGGTTTCTCGACAAAAGATGATCACAACCCGGAGGTCTACCTGGTGAGTTGGAAAAAAATTCAAGATGGCGGATTTTTTTTCCCCCATACAAAATGTATGGGGAATATTGAAGGGACTAGAAGTTGGGAACTATGCAAGACATTGATTTTGATAGGTTCATAGGGCTTTTTTTTTCTTTTTTTTCATTTTACATTTGTTTTTTTTTTGTTTTTTTTCATTTTTTTTTCTTTTTTTTTCTTTTTCTTTTGTGAATGAGGAGCACGGCCAGGTTATTGCAGATAGGTGGGGTGTGCTCGAACAAATTTTTTGGCAAAAGATGACCAGAATCCGAAGGGCTACTTGATGAGTAAAAAAATCGCGGTCCGCTTTAGCGGGCCGCGCACCCACGCGCCCTACTTGTAGTAATAACACTTCCCGCGAGCTGCTTTAGCAGCTCGCGCACCGAGCGAAATAAATAAAGCCGAACAATCGCGGTCCGCTTTAGCGGGCCGCGCACTCACGCGCCCTACTTGTAGTAATAACACTTCCCGCGAGCTGCTTTAGCAGCTCGCGCACCGAGCGAAATAAAGAAAGCCGAACAATCGCGGTCCGCTTTAGCGGGCCGCGCACCCACGCGCCTTACTTTTAGTAAAACACTTCCCGCGAGCTGCTTTAGCAGCTCGCGCACCGAGCGAAATACTAGTTATATTATATATATACATACTAGTGGTTCGCCCCGAACTGAGACCTCGCGGTATCCCATAATTCCCATAAGGTAGTTTTAACTATATTATATTGTTATTAAAACGCGCCGAATCTGATGACGTCAATCGCCATCTGCTTTCGTGGATGGGATGCGTATTTACAATATTAAAGACAGCGCCATCTATTAACAGCATAGTGAAGTTGTGTTAAAAACATTGATGCCCATTAAAACTTAAATAATTTCGTTTCTTTATAATATTTATCTAATCTTAGTATTTGTTGTTCAAGTACAGAATATAACTCAAATTATGTGTAAGTTTCAATTTTTAAAATAAAGTGGTTTTAGAGATCTAGCCTCGAATAAAATCTCCACTTTGAAAGCCCCCCATTTCGTCAATTTTAGGAAAAAAAATAAAAAAAAATACTTTTGTACTCTGTTCCAAATTATCTTTAAAATGAGGTACTGCAACCCAATGAAATGCAAAAATTTTTATTTTACTTCGCATTCGCTTCTATGAGAGCCCCCCTGAAATAAAGATTTTTATAACTTTTTAAGCCATTTTCGGCTGGAAGCCATCGGTTTACATATCATATCTAAAATTGAAGTAATTACGTTCAGTAATTCAGAAGTTATAAGGCTCTGACAGACGGACGGACGGACAGACGGACGGACGGACAAGTGCAAATCGCTCTAGTAAACTCAGAGACCTTCGCTTCGCTCGGTCGATAAGAAAGTGGTGTTAGTTACACTATTTATAACTCAAGAACGGCTGAACCGATTTGGCTGAAAATTGGTGGGGAGGTAGCTTAGAACCAGGAGACGGACATAGGATACTTTTTAATATTATAAATGCGAAAGTGTGTTTGTATGTTGGTTTGTTTTTCAATCAAGTAGCAAAAAAAGCTACGGATCGACGTGATTTTTTGCATGGGTATAGTTGAGAACCTGGAGGGTGACAAATGCTAAGTTTTATCCGGGAAAATCAAAGAGTTCCCGCGGGATTTTAAAAATGAAATCCACGCGGACGAAGTCGCGGGCATCAGCTAGTAGAATATAATTATATTATGTTAAATAAAAAACGTATAGATTGTTAACGTCACACTTACGTCACACATCACACACATATCGTCAGAGCTTGCGAAAAGTAGAAGATACATTGTTCAGATGCTACGCCATTTACAAGAAGTTCAATACAACTACAGGAAGAATCTAATCTGTACCCCCAATTCAGAACCTTACGATAACATAATTATCGATCGATTCGGTTTGTTATCGACAGAGAAGTTGTCGAAATCGAAACCGAATCGAACCGACGTAGATATCGTTCGATATCTTCTATCAAACGCTATTCACAACAACCTTATCGAATAAGATTTTCCGAACGTCCGATAATTTTAGTTGGTTAGTTATCGAAAGCTACAGGGCATCCGGTATCCTTTTGTTTACGTACTGTGTTTACTGGTTTTCCGTATAAAATGATTATGATGAATGATTTTGGTATGTAAATGTTAACTTACCTTTGTACGTATTTTAACATAAACATAACATACCTAATATGTTCACCACAACAAAATACAATAAGAACCCAGAGGGATGAAACATGAACTTGGCGTCATCTATCGACGAGGCTGAATATTGGCCGTCAAGAATTTAACTAGTTATAATTTTAAATAATTACTTCAATGACTTTCGAAAATGATTAAAATCTATTTATTTAGTGCTAACATGAATTTAATATCAAGTGAAATTTTGGTAAAACAACAAACTTCGTAAATCCACATGTAATTTAATGTATCTTGTCGATACCGATAACGAAGCCGATTCCGTAGTCGAAATCGAATCGAATTCTCTAACCGAACGTTCTGAATCGCACGACAAAAAATTTTCGATACGAGATCGATATCTAATCGTATCGAAACGGGAAGTTATCGAAATGTTCTGAATCGGGGTGCTGATTAGCCTGAGCTGCCACACGACTGGGGAAAGACCTCCCTCTGATTTTTCTACTTCTCCCTATTTTGTGCCTCGGTGGTTCACTCAACTGAAAATTTAACAGGAAGAATACTTAATAAGTAATAATTATTTACTATTTTATAATATTATCATTCTATAGAATAGAACAGAATAGAATTATTTTTTATTCAAATAAACTTTTACAAGTGCTTTTGATTCCTCGGTGAGTCTAGCATAAAATGAAATTATGAAAATTAAAAGACGTTTGCGACGAAATAAAAACAACTATTCTACTTTTAGTTTTACTGCTTGTTGAAAATAACTCGCAAATAGGTAGGTAACTACTGACTACTCTCTCTGCATCGAATTCCTCCCTCAATGCTGAAGGTTGTGAATCCTTTCCATTATTCTATTAGTTCATTATTCTTAGATATTATAGTAGGAGTTTTCTTGGGATAATAATAAAATTAATAGTGCGATAGATTCCCAGATCATTTCGCATACGATTCGTCTAGAATGAGATTTCGACTCTTAGGTTAACTGGGACCGAAGCCTTAACGCGCTTTCCACAGCACGGAGGGGGCGAAGTGGCAAATTTTGGACACCTAACGTCGGTCACCCATCCAATTACCAACCGGAGTCAGCGTTGCTTAACCAACGTGATCGTTGTATATGCGCTCTCACGTCGGCAGCAGCTATCTATCGGAGTAATTTCCCGTTATACGTACCTACCTACCTACTCCGCTTTACATATTGTCTACTCTACCACTATCCAATATTTACATGACAACACAAGTTGATTAAGCGAGCTGCAGACTCCAGCATCCTGTTGTTTCAGACTCCCTAAAATAGTTCGACAAACTAAGATGAAATATATGTTAATTCGTGGTTTTGTTATGAGATTGCGCTCCCCAAAGCTATCGTAAAACTTCACCATTAATATTATAAATTGCGGCTTCAGCATACGTTTTGTTCACTATTACATACATGCCCTTTATTATTTAAAAATGGTACTAGGTTGTCTGTGCGTGTTTCATGCAAAAATCATTAGACCGATTGAGATAAAACTTTCGACATCATACAGTCAAATATAAAATATACTGCTGGTAATAGATTAATGGTACGGTATTTCTTCAAGGTATGAGTATAAGGTTCTTCATACTCGTCAGATTCCATCAATAATGTATAAAACATGGAGTCCCATACAAAATCTGATTGAAAAAGTGTCTATAAAAAAACTACGAGGAATATGCAAAAATACTTCCATCAAACTTCTTAAAATCTAGACTAATATGGAGTATAGGTAGTAATTTACCAACTTTGAAAAGCATTCCGCAGCGTATGAGACATTCATTTTAACCGACTACAAAAAAGGAGGAGGTTCTCAATTCATCGTAATCTTTTTTTTCACCGATTACTCCAAGATGCCTGAACCGATTTGGAAAATTCTTTTTTGGTTTTAAATAGTATACTTTCCAGGTGGTCCCATTTTCTGCTCTGTGGTCCCATATAAATTTTATCGAAATCGATCGAGCTGTTTTTAAAATATCTATAATAAATTATAAATACTTTATAGTGACGATCTATTGATTGAAGCACCATAATAATTCTGCCGCTCGAAGCCCGCGAGTACCGCTTACAAAATATTATATCATCTGGTTAGATAGTGGACTATCCATCAACACGCTTTTCAATGCCAGGTCGCCATTATACAACTGTATAGTATGCTCTAGCTATACCAAATACCTACCAACATAACGTTAATCCAAACACAGGGTTGGGTGAATTCTATGGCCATTGGCCAGAACTAGTTTTGTCTAATTTCTTAACTTATTTGCACACAAGTGTAAATTGAAAATTTAAAACATGAGAATCTATGGCTGACGAAGTTATCAATTAATTGTCATTTAACGATTATACTGACACGCGTGAAGCATTTAATCGAGTAATCATATGCCAAAAATGCTTTACATCATTTTGGAAAAGAGCTGATACTCTTACACTGCTGGACCGATATTAACCAAACATAGCTAAGAACTACCGCAAGGAAACTGGCTTTCAAATGAAAAAAACCGCATCGAAATCAGCCCATCCGTTTGAGAGCTACGATGCTACAGACAGACACACAAGCACACACAGACAGACGTCGACGTCAAACTTATAACACCCCTCTTTTTACGTCGGGGGTTAAAAAATGGATACCATGAAATGAATACCCAATAGACTCGTAGTCTAATGTTATTGTAGAAATCACAGGTCGGAATATATTGTCAAGTTATCACAATAATAATGAGAATTGAATTCTAAATGTTCGCAGGATCTTGTATTACAAATACAAGATTATACAAATATTGCCCCAAAGGCGGTCTTAATACAGTATAAAATTATGTTAATGTAATGAAAAGCCATGAAAGACGTAATCGCTTCGCAATAAAAATTGATTTCCGATACAAACAGGAGAATGGATATTTCAGGTTTCTCGAAGCGTACTCAGACCTGAAAATGAAAGCTTAATTGAATTTCTCAGCCCACGAAAAGACGAGCTTAGAGAATGGCATTACAATGCTAATACAATCTAATCTATGCCTCTCGTTCCAAGTCTTAGGGCCGATTCAGACATCCGATAGTGCTGCGATGAAAACCGCGCTACGAACTGACATTGTAAAACCGCAAACAGCAAAACGTTCTTGAAAGAAAACAAGCCGCGGCTCACGACGTTATTATTATTAAATAAGACTCAGTCCGAGTTTTAATTCGTTTGATCGTAATAGTAAACGATGACATTAGCATCAAAGTAAAATGAACCATAATAGTATCGTTTTAAATGCACAAATTCAATACAGATGATTTTAATTTGGAGCGTTTTCGTATACGTAAACTTGAGCTCTAATTCAATACTGTTATGGTTCATTTTACTTTGATGCTAATGGCATCGCTTACTATTACGATCAAACGAATTAAAACTCGGACTAAGCAAAAAGATGCTGAAGGTGAAACATATAACCTGCTTCAACCCAACCAAAATGCTCAATCAGTCCCAACTTGATGTGCGTACCTAAATTAATATAATAAAATCTCAAAATAAAAAATGGCTGTTTTTTAATCTCTAACACGATTGTCCATTAATAAACCAGGTTTACGCAAAGCTGGGGCAATGAACCATATACATATGACAAAGCATATAATATTATGACAATGGTTGGGGCACATGGCTTGAAGAACCGAGGGGCGTTGTGGTTCCAATGAGTTAGAATGGCGATGGGGAGGTACAGCATTGATAGACCCCCCACTTGGTGAACGCTTTCGTTCACCTAGTGAGGGGTCCATCAATGCTGCCAGAGACTGGCCTGAGATCTTTATCTCAGCCCAGGCGATAGATGGATACAGGCGGCACAAGATTGCGTCCTGTAGCGATTATATCAAGAGACCTATGCCCAGCTAAAAGTCAATCCGTTGAGATCATAATGATGACAATAAGATATTATCCGCGCAGTTTGCAACCGCGTGTCTGAACAAGCCCTTAAGATTTGTGTACATTGGCGGACGGAATCCTCGGAGGGTGGCCTTAAATATTCTGTTACTGCACATGGTAGCAGATGGCTCGTCCCTTATCTAAGTGGAAGGCCTAATGTCGCCTACTTACCAGACAAAAAACTTACCCGGAGACTTGTAAAAACAAAAGTTTCGGGTAGCTGTCGTGGTCAGCCTTTATTCAACGGTTTTTTAATGAGAAAGCTGAAATTACTTTCTTTTTACCCTTGACTGCGATCTCACCTGATGGTGAGTGACGATGCAGTCTAAGATGGTAGCGAGCTAACTTAAAAGTCGTATGGCAAATTAAATAGGACCCATAGCCTTATTAGGTATCTATACGCTTTGTTATTAATGTGGTACCTAACGAGCCACGGGAACCTATCACTAAGCCTCGGCTGTCCGTAATACTAGATAATAATAATTATGTAAGTACCTGAAATTGTTACAGTATTTGTAATTCTATTGCCGCTTTAACACCAAATAATAAAAATTTAAATTAAAAATTAAATTAAAAGAGTATTATAATAAATATAGTACCATACAATAAACTTTTGTTTTTTCTCGATATTAATAATAGCTGGTGTTAAATGGTACGGAACGCTTTATGTACCTACAGATCCAATTCGCACTTGGCTGGTTTTTTAGTGTACCCAAACTTGTGAATTGGGGCCCTTAAATTATCTTGGGAATACACAATAAATTTTGTCAGAATTCCCAATCTCTGTTAGGAATCTTTATCCTTCCTCGGCTTTCCACGATTAAGCTTAATTAATCCCAAGACGATCATTAACAATGATTATTATCAGTAAAATTATTATTTTGTCTTAAAGCCCGTTCAACCCGCTCTTTATTTGCATTGTATTGCTATGTGAGAAATACTTGAATTGGCTTGATGGCATATATCTATCTTCAAAGGATAGCTTACTATACCCATTTCAACTTCTAAAATAAATGGAAGAAATTACGTACAATGCGGTAATTGAAAATCTATTTAGACGGATACAGTATTAATCCATATCTACTTAAATACGTTAGTTACCATAAGCATTTAATGCACATTATGATAATCCTTTACACCATATAATTTAAATGAATACCTTAGGAGCTATCGCAAATTAAAATCGAACGAATAAAATAAATTGACCTCACAACAGAAAAAACATGTAACTATAATATGCTCTACTACCCGTGCGAAGCCAGGGCGGGTCGCTAGTAATCATAATATTTTAAATGCCAAATTTTGTAAGGATATATGGATGTTTGTTACTCCTTCACGCCACAACGAATGAACCGATTTGGCTGTTTCGAATGGAGATAGCTTATACCCAAGATTAACACATAGGCTATATTTTACGCGGGAAAATTAAAGAGAATTAAAAACCTTATTGAATACTTAAAATTAAAAATATGTTATGTTTCTATTGTTACAGGGCCTTTCTTAGAATAATATGTGTCTGCTGCCCGAGAAAGCTGCGTCGAAAATACCAACCGCAACTCCGCTTCACGCAATCCCAGGTAAACTAACTCATACTTAAACTACCAGCGAATAAAAACCAGCCAAGTGTAATTCCTTGGTTGAACGAATCCAACGAACGACTTCTGCCAATCTCCTTATACTAACTAGATGATTCTTGAGACTTTGTGAATCAAACAAAGTCTCAAGAATGATCTGGTGGAAGGCTTTCGTTGGTCGTGGCTAGTTACCACCCTACCGTCAAAGACGTGCCGCCAAGCGATTTAGCGTTCCGGCACGATGGCGTGTAGAAACCAATTAGGGGTATGGGTTGAATTTTCACTGCCATACCCCTTCCAAGTTAGTCCGCTACCATCTTAGACTGCATCGTCACTTACCATCAGGTAAAAAAAAAAGTATTTCGCCGTTAAAATTAGTCTATACGAGTATAGTAATTTTAATTTTCATGAAAATTAGTTTCAAGGTTCCAAGTTCCAAGACTCTTTTACAGTTATAATATAACTAGTTTAACAATAATATTTATTTACACCCATAAGAAAGAATTTTAAATATACGGTAAACTGATTTGGATCATAATATTATTACTATGGATTTTGTTCAGGGTTCCACCTTTTTCCGTAAACCAAGTATTTTTTTTTTATTTTTATGCTTTAAAGTTAGTTATTTAAAGAAAATCAAAAATTTTATCAAAATCAATTTATTTGTTGAAATAGGTAGAGTTATGGTACTCGTACAATTGATGAATGGTAACACTATTTCATGGCTTTATTTACGTAATTTAATTATTATTTTTGTTTTATTATTAATTATAATTAATTAACTAGAAAATCACATTCAAAGTACTAAAAGTAATCTGTTTTTCTACTTTGGAGCAAGAAACCTTTTTTAGGTTGGTAGCCTGAAAGAGATCGCTTTTTAGCGATAAGGCCGCCTATTGTACTCTGTTTTACTGACTTGTGATATATTTTGTTGCTTGGTTTTTATGGTGTACAATAAAGAATATTTCATTCACTCCGACAGGACATTCTGTGTCTATAAGATTTCTGTCGGTGTTATTTAATGTTTAGCTTAGTTGATGAGTTCTTTTACTTTCAGTGGCGAACGACCCGCCGTTATTACTCCTCCGGAGAACTTCAAGCTATCAGACAAAACTCCTGCGAGCAAACTTACATATAGCGGCCCAACGTTATTCTTCACCTCATTATCTCTTGTTCTTCGAGTGCCTTCTTTAAAAATATCTTCCTACAGTTTTTGTACTTTCATAAAATTCCCTGACCCAATTAGGTTTCAACATATTCTAATTCTCTGAACAAGATCTTGATTATCTCTATTTGGTATATAAAGAGAGGTACGTGCGATTTTATCACCTGTTGCATTGTATCACTTCGCCATCTGTGGCATGTACCTGTACATTTTGCATTCATGTGTTCCGCACAAATCCAATAAATGTTGAATTATTATCTTTTCAAAAGCTTCCCGTATATGTTCATAACCAAGTCACTGTTTCAAATTGCTCCGCTCCAAATTGCATGTTTCTATTGATAGTCGTAAAATGTGCTTCCATTTATTCCTGTTTCTGTAACCCGCTACATCGCTGCAACGAAACCTAAATGTTCATACGTTTCCTCTTTGCATGAAATAATCTGAATAACAAATGTGTGACTTTGCTTACAAACACTTTTCATCCCAAAATCCGTGTTGTTTCAAGCTCATATGCAAAGCTCACTGCACCCTGCGAATTTTAAAGCATACATGTTTACCTTTTATGTCAGATGTTATTTGAAGCTATTTCCGGAATAAATGTGCATTAATAATTCTGAAACGTTTAACTAAATTCCGCAAACTGCTCGAACAAAACAGACTTTCATGAATGTAGCTAAAATTTTAATGATATATAGTCCACTAATTGCGATGGGGAATTATCTAAACCCAAGTGTTTAGACAGGCGGATTGAATTTAGACTGTAAGCCGACTGTAAAATTGCAGTTGGTTTCAGTTCTGTTGCTGTTGATAAAAAAACTGCATGGCAAAAAAAAAATAAGTCCATCTGTCTAGATTCTGAGTGTCTGTCTGTGTTTACACGTACTGCGTTTGAACTGCACGCCAACTGCACGCCAACTGCACGCGGACTGTGCAGTTAGTCAGCAGTTGCGATGCATGGAGAAACTTCACAAGTATCACCTCCATCTCCTTCTGAGAAGCATTTGAATTTTTCTTTTAAATAATTAACAATGTATTAATTTTTACAGTACCCAGTGGCAACGATGATGTATTCTTCGGTGTCACAGCAGGAGATGTGTCGTCTGTGACATCAGGCGCGCGCGGGCACCTGTCGTCCGCCGCGCACTCGCTGCTCCTGATGCAGGAGCCGCCGCTCTCCGCGCAACGCTCGGAGAGATGGCGACGCCGACTACCCGATGATGACGATAGATGAGCCGAACACAACATACGATGACCGTATCCAATGTCTAGAACGTCACAACATTTGCACGGAGACGTCGTTCTGCCCAGACTCGGAATCAGTCAGCGAAATAAGCATAGAAAGCGGATCCAGAAATCCCTCTATCAAACGGCATCTTAGCAAGAAGAAAGTCACTTATCAAACTAAAGCTGAAATTTCAAATTAAGGTTTGAAAAAAGCTAAAATCTCAAAAATAAGTCTTCTTGTAATAAAATTGTAAATACTTTAGTGGGTGCCTAATAAACAAAGGCAATAGAATATAAAAAATTCACACTTCTGCACGAAGATGTCCTTCTACTCAGCTTAAATCTCAAAATTAATCTTCTTCTAATAAAAATGTAAACTAGTGGTTCGCCCCGAACTGAGACCTCGCGGTAACGGTATCCCATGATTATTCATTCAATCGATACATGATAACCAAAACTGACATTATTATTATGCCCGTTTTCACCAAACATACCTAAATCATCCCCTAAGTAGGAGTCTCTTAACGTAGGTAGCTCCTAAATACAATCCTAAGTCCTAACATCCGTCCCAATATCCTTTTAGGTGTCCCGTACAGGATCGTGATAAATAAGTTGACAGAAAACATCAATCACCTAACTTATAGGTAGCCCGTAAAGGTTAGGGAACGTTAGTGAAAACATTGAATTATTATGTAGGTACTAACGAGTGAAACCGGGTTACGGGCATCTGTACAAATCGTCATCTATCGACGCGAATAGAAAATATACAATATTTAACTAAAATTTAACTAAAAAATAATTTTAATTGAATAATATGGTACAAAAAAAATTACAATACAATTATTGTATTATAATAAGTAACTAAATAATAATGGTCGACGCAAAACTGTTTTTGGGATAGGTCGTTAGTCGTAACTCGTAGTTCCATGGGAATAGTTACTGACTGCGCCATCTATTAGCATTATTGTGAAGCTATGTTGATGCGATATGAATTACTGATGTACATTAAAAATTAAATAATCTCGTTTCTTTATAATATTCATATAATTTTAGTATTTGTTGTTCAAGTACAGGATATAAGTGACCTAAAAACATAAAATCAGTTTGAAAATCCATAGCGGATTTTCCTAGAGAGCGTCTTCAAGCGAGCGTATAAAATCGCCACTTTGAAAGCCCCCCATTTCGTCAATTTTAAGGGAAAAATTAAAAAAAAAATATTTTTGTACTCAGTTCAAAATTATCTTTAAAATGATACGTAACAATTTTATGTAACGCGATTTTTTTTTTTTTACTTCACATTCGCTTCTATGAGAGCCCCCCTGAAATAAAGATTTTTATAACTTTTTAAGCCATTTTCGGCTGGAGGCCATCGGTTTACATATTATATCTAAATTTGAAGTAATTACGTTCAGTAATTAAAAAGTTATAAGGCTCTGACAGACGGACGGACGGACGGACGGACAAGTGCAAATCGCTCTAGTTAACTCAGAGACCTCGCTTCGCTCGGTCAATAAGTATTTTAATTCCCGACAATAGGAAAACTAATCACAATATCTGGGTGACCAAGCTTTGCTCTGTTTTTTTTTATTGAATCTCGTTTTTTGGAAATTATATATTAAAAAAAATAATAATTTCGCTCGCCCTAACACTATCCCACAACCTGAGCATTTTTGTGGTACACTTTACTGAAAAACTATCACGTATATATAGATTTATGTTTTAACATAAGTAATTCAAATTCATATCCAGATGTGTTATCTGTCAAAAAAAATATAATTTTATAACCATTAAAAAAATGAACATTAACAATTTTGTATTCATAGAATAGAATGTTATTGTACTACTAACGCCATCTGTTAGAAAACCAAAGAGTTAACATCGCTACAACAGAACCATCGAATGAACAGAATTTTTTACCCGATAAAAAAACTACGCGAGCCCTCACAAAGCTCAGCTTTTTGCTAGTAATAATAATAATAATATTAACCTGGCAACCCTAAATGTCAGCATACGACATATTTTTTCACCGTTACATTTTCGCCGAAATAATTATTATACAACCGATCTCAACAGAATTTTAGATTTAATTTAATAAATTTACCATACTAAAAACTAATTAGAAGAACCAAAACCTAATTAGAAGAATCAGAAACCATGAAGAAAATTAAAATAGCCCGAAATATAACTGACACAAGCTGTCAATAGATGCCATATGATGAATACAAAAGAAATTAATAATTTAGAATGCTGACACGATCCAGGGCACGGAACACACAAACACCATCCCCGGACTCGTCACTCAACCCCGCCTCGCAGCCACCCGGGACCACGCCCAATGCTGCAGTTGCGTCGAGTTCGAGCGACAAGTTTTTCTCCCCGCCGACGTCGCCACCACCAGTACATCGTCGTGAGAGAGGCCGGCCGCCGACTTGCTTGGGATCCCGAGGCCCACCGGCTTCTGATAGGGTCCCCGCTTCCGGCGGTAGTGTGTCGCGCATGAGATGGACAACATCCATCAATGAAAATGTCATGCGCGCATACTTAGGGGCTACTGAGGGTGGAACCAACATGACCGCGTACCGTGCTAGGATGCATGCTTTGTTTCAGGTCCTTGAACCAGCTCTCAATGTGTCGGCTCAGCGACTGTCGGACCAGGTGCGGGTTATTCAGCGTAATCACATGCTGGACAACGCCGTGCTTGATCGGCTTCGCTCTGAACTGCAATGTAACCGCGCTACCCCCTCCTCACCGCAAGCTCCAGCACAATCGCAAACTGCTCATGCGATTTCGCTGCAGCCCACTCAGGCTGGTGAGGGACAGGATAGCGGGGCTGCACATGTAAGTACCCAGTGTAGTGAACAATTGAGGAGTGCTTTGGAGAGTGCTATTCGGGAATATAGATCTTCACCACCCGAGTTACCGAGGTTACCTCGGTTGCCCATGAAAAATAAGAACAAAGCGCTAATGGGTGCCCTGGATTCGCTGCTGCCGAGTTATTTTGACAGCAGCGAAGACCTTTCCGACACACATTCGATTCTGTACTGCGCGGCTGTTTCGGCATGTCGGGTTGCTAATGTAAAGTTTATTAATAATGATACAGCAACACGACCGAAGCCTGCCGCACCAGCCTGGCAGTGCAGGATCGAACGTCGTATTGATGGGGCTAGGGCACTCATTGGAAAAATACTCTGCTTCAGGGAGGGCAACACTCGCCCTAGAGTCATGCGCTATGTGAGGCGCGCTTTCTTGGGGACTGATATCAGCCCTCAAGATTATATGGCGCGCGTCACTGAGCGCATTGACTTCCTGAAACAGAAGGTCTCGGCATGGGCTAGCCGTATTCGTGGATACAAGAGCCGGGTCGAGAGATATACCCTGAATCGCACTTTCCAAAGCGATCAGAGGCGGGTATATCGAGGTTGGGAACACCCTGACCAAGGTGTCACCGATGCGCGCCTACCGGATGATGAAGCCATGACTTCATTCTGGCGCAACATCTGGTCGGCGCCTGTCGCTCACACTGAGGGTGGTTGGACGTGGGATGTAGAAAGAGCCTGCGATCAAATTCCAGAAATATACCTAGTTACTATCACCCCTGAAGACGTGGCCACTGCAGCCCGTCCCCTGCCCAATTGGAAATCCCCTGGGCCGGACGGGCTGCACAACTTTTGGATAAAGTGGCTACGCAGCTCGCACGCTCGTTTGGCATCCCAATTCCAATCATCTCTAGAGTCAGAGTCGCTAACCCAGTTTCTGACAACAGGTATTACCCTCCTGCTCCATAAGTCAGGTAGTACCACGGAGCCCAAAAATTATAGGCCGATTACGTGCCTACCAACATTGTATAAACTTCTTACATCCATTCTGAGAACAAAAATTAACGATCATATCGATACAAAATCCATCATGTCTATTTCTCAGAACGGATGTAGGAATGGCTCCCGTGGTACTAAGGAGCTTCTCCTCATTGATATGGCCATTTGCCTACAGGTTCGGCGCTCCCGAAGGGATCTGTCGACATGTTGGATAGACTATAAGAAGGCCTACGACTCTGTGCCCCATACATGGCTCATGAAGGTGCTGGAACTGTACAAAGTAAACTCAGTACTACGCGCCTTCCTACAGACGTGTATGGGGCAGTGGAGGACAGTCCTTCACTATCCAGGGTGTCGCCGGACCCTGGGGAGCGCGGAACCTATAAGGATTGAGCGAGGCATATTCCAGGGCGATAGTTTGAGTCCTTTGTGGTTTTGCCTGGCTCTGAATCCTCTGAGTACTCTCTTGGAGAATTCAGGGCTAGGTTACCGGTTGAGGAGAGGTGGTCAGGTTATATCACACCTCCTTTACATGGATGACCTAAAAATCATTGCCCCCAACAAATCACATCTACTAGAGTTACTAAAGGTAACTAAAGCCTTTAGTGATTCCATTAGGATGGAATTTGGTGTGGACAAATGTGCGGCCATGCATGTAAAGCGAGGGAGGATTGTGGAATCTGAGGGGGTTGAGCTCTCGGATTCCATATACCTCAGATCGCTCTCCCCAACTGAAACCTACAAATACTTGGGCATGGCGGAGGCGTTAGGTATCAGAGAGGCCGACATGAGGCAGTCGGTGAGGGAGCGTTTCCTTGGCCGTCTGAAGAAAGTGCTGAAAAGCCTTTTGTCGGGCGGCAATAAGGTGCGCGCCTTCAACGGTTGGGTCATGCCGGTCTTGATGTATTCCTTCGGCATAATCAGGTGGACTCAGACTGTGCTTGACGCCCTGGACAGACAAGTTCGTGCGCTGCTGACCGCATATCGGATGCATCACCCGCGCTCCTCGGTGATGAGGCTGTACATTCCGCGGAAGTGTGGGGGAAGAGGCCTTTTGAATGCCAAAACCCTCCACAACCGCGAGGTGTGCAGTCTCAGGGAGTATTTTCTCCACGCCAAGACGGAGATGCACCGCGATGTGGTCGCAGTGGACAGGGGTCTGACGCCGCTCTCCTTGGCTAACGAGAACTGGCGCATACCTGTGGTGCTCAGTACCAATGACCGCAGGGTTGTATGGCAAGGTAAGGAGCTTCACGGACGCTTTTATCGGGCCCTCCACGGGCCTGATGTTGACTTTGAAGCGTCCGTGGCCTGGCTGCGCTTTGGTGACCTCTTTGGGGAAACCGAAGGGTTTGTATGTGCAATTATGGACGAGGTCATGATGACAAACAATTACAGAAAATACATTGTGAAGGATGGAACGGTAGACGTATGTCGGGCATGTCGCCGTCCTGGAGAAACTATCCGTCACATTGTCTCTGGTTGTTCTCATCTGGCTAACGGCGAATACTTACACAGACATAACCAAGTGGCCAGGATTATCCACCAGCAACTTGCCTTGATATACAATCTTGTGGAATCGGAGGTACCGTACTACAAGTATGTGCCCGACCCAGTTCTTGAAAATGGTCATATCACACTGTACTGGGATCGATCTATCATTACAGACAGGACTATTGTAGCCAATAAGCCTGACATAGTGGTGATAGATCGATCAGAGCGCCGTGCAATGATTGTTGATGTTGCTGTCCCGCATGACGAGAACCTCGTGAAAGCCGAGAAAGAGAAACTCACCAAGTATCTCGACTTGGCGCACGAGGTTGTCGCCATGTGGAATGTAGACTCAGCAATCATTGTACCGATAGTCGTCACCGCTAATGGTCTTATAGCCAAGAGCCTCGACCAACATCTTTCGAGGCTCTCGTTGGGTAGCTGGGTCAAGGGCCAGATCCAGAAGGCTGTTCTCCTGGACACGGCTCGCATAGTCAGGAGGTTCCTCTCTCTGGGGCCCTGACCGCCGATTGCTTGGACCCTGTTCCCGAGGCCGGTGGACCGCTATTTTTTATATTTTTAAATGTTTTTTTTTATAATCAAATATTTAAAAATGTAAATTATATGATATAAATGAAATAAATGTAAGTAAATAATAATAATAAAATTCATAGGGGAAAATATAATTCGTCTGGACTCAAACCGGGGTCTTCTGGTTTCGGGACCGCCCGATTTCCCGAGCTATCGGAACTTTATAGATGATGGCGAAATTTACCTTCGTATTCTAATGATATTCTAAGGGGTTTTTCACTGCCTGAAAACACGGATAAAACGACCTTTTCTAAAAATTAAACCTAGCTAGATCGATTTATCGCCCCCGAAACCCCCTGCATACTAAATTTCATGAAAATCGTTGGAGCCGTTTCCGAGATTCAGATTATCAGATTCAGAATTGCTCGTTTAAAGATATTAGATAGATAGATAGATGACGAGATTTTAGGCATTGGACAAAATTATTATATTATATATCTATATATATAAAAGAAAGTCGTGTTAGTTACACTATTTATAACTCAAGAACGGCTGAACCGATTTGGCTGAAAATTGGTGGGGATGTAGCTTAGAACCAGGAGACGGACATAGGATACTTTTTAATATTATAAATGCGAAAGTGTGTTTATATGTTGGTTGGTTTTTCAATCAAGTAGCAAAAAAGCTACGGATCAACGTGATTTTTTGCATGGGTATAGTTGAGAACCTGGAGGGTGACAAAGGCTAAGTTTTATCCGGGAAAATCAAAGAGTTCCCGCGGGATTTTAAAAATGAAATCCACGCGGATGAAGTCGCGGGCATCAGCTAGTATTAGATAACAACACAATATTTGGAACAGATTTGGAAGCAGCAAAAGCATAGAAAGAGAAATCAGAAATCTATTCAGAAAGCTTAGAAAACTTATATTAACAAAAAGTATTAAATTAATAATTGTTTTTTTTTTAATATTATTTGAGGCGATTAGCAATAAATTCAGTACACGAGTATCAAAGAAATACAATACTCAAAATATGATTTGGACAAAATTATCCAGAGACTTGAGAATCTTGGCAAGTTTGTAAAACGGTGAACCAAAAAAATATGTAAATAGATAATAGTCCCTAACTCCCTAGGTAAGCAACCTAATAACCAAAGTAAAAGATCTCATTAATGTTGATTTTGAACAATTCCTAGCTTAGAATAGAATTATGTAATAAATTATCTAGTCACTGTAATATTGTGAAAAAGTTCAATCAGGAGCTGTGATTTACTAGCTATGTAAATACTATTAGCGTGTTTAATATAAATATAATGTAATATATGCCATTTCATATAATATGCTACATGTGGTACGAGTTAAGGATATTGTAAATACATACCTAGTAAATGATGTGTATATTCAAATGATTTCTTCCATCTGTAATACTCCTAGTTAGGTAAGTAGGTATATTGTAAAGTTTAGCTGTAAAATGGTATAGATAATATGATACTTTTATAATGTATAATCAATTTTATGATCCAAAGAATATAATTATGTTTGTAAGTAATAAAATATTGTAAAAATAAATAATTTTTCATAGATCAAGCATAATCGTTAATGTTTCAAACCTATTTTAATCAGTGTTAGAAACTTTCGATTTGTATTAATACATGTTAGAGTAATAATAATGAGAAACTTTAGTTTTTATCAATTACCATCAGTCCCTCAGTCGTCTCACTCACATCTGTGCGCATCGATTCTCATTTTGTCTATCCAAAACTGTTATTTTTCATAGAGTCGTGTACGCAATGCAAACCCGAATTGATGAAGACACGACACTGAAAAATGACAGTTTTGTATGGACAAAATGCGAATCGATGAGCACAGAGTGATTCCAGCCTTTTACGTCTCCACTTCTCTCTACAATTAGCATAAAGCTTAAATTTGACTGTTTTAGTATTCATTTATTGTTAGTTACATAATAATTATGCATTCGCAATATGCATTCCATTGTTTTATCTTTGTTATTGCTGATAGTTAAGTACCTCAAGACATGTGGTTTTAGTGATCACTACAATAAATTAACACTGTAAGTTTATGTTAGTACAATTAATAATTATTACGGAACTCTAGAAATGTTATATTGTAAAAGATGGTATTAATTAACAGGTATTTCCCTTGTAACAAGTTCAATTAACGGTTTTTTACTTCTCAATTTATTGTAAGTTGGAGATAATTACTTGAAAGTTGAAAGAGAATTACCTACTAATTAGGTATCTTACAAAAACTTACTTTCTATAATAATTTACATCGTTGTTCAATGTTCATGTTTAAAAGAAATAAATAAATTATACAAATAATTTAATCTAAATTTCAAAAACATTACCAGTGTGCCTGTTTTCTTATTGTTAAATAATATTATTCATAATTTTTGCTGTAGCAACTCCATAATTATACGAGTACAATGTTCATACATCTCTTTGTTCAACTGTTTAATAATATTAGACTGTATGTAAATTATACAATGCTAGTCAACAATTCTGTAAAAATAATTGTAAATTAGTAGCTACTTACTGGTAAAATGGATGGTCGTAAAAATTTATATTAAATATTTTTTCAATTACTTATCGGGTTTTATTTTTAGTCCATATTTGACAGCTGACTTTAGTTGAAGAGTTCTGTACTGTTCAAAAAAGTCAGTTTACTTACAGTTTATACCTACTTACTTACATTTGGACAGCTACCTTTCTGTCCCTCTGGCGGTGGAGACGGGCTGCTGGAGTGTGGAAGCTAGGCGATTTTTGCACGACATCGGCCATCGGTTAAGGGAAAGAGGCTGCCATCAAGCTCTGGGCTTACCTGTCCCCCGATTTTCTAAAAGTTGCCGATCAAAATCTTATTCATTTCATGGCATTAGCGTCAAAGTAAAATAAACCATAACAACATTAAATTAGAGCTCAATTTCGTGTATGCATTCTCATACGTTTAGGTATGTAGGTACGATACGCTGGACCATAACGCTCCATGTTAGAATCGTTTGTACTGAATTTGTGACTTTAAATCAATACAATCAAGGAATATCTTACTTGACGCTAATGCCATGAAATGAATAAGATTTTGATCGGCAATTTTTAGACATTCGCACCTCTGGTCCGAAGGTTTTCAATCGCCGTACAACGCGGCAAGCAACGCCGCGAGCTTGATTGATTTTGATGGATTGATTGACTTTGGCCCAGGGACAACCAGAGGTAGTCTTTTTTTATTGCTTACTAACATTAGTTATTTTTTCTATTTATTCCACTTTTCCATATTAATGTGTGTACCTATAGTTTATCTTCATTAAAATCAGATTCCTTTTTATGTTAAGTATCAAAACATGCGTCTTGAATTTGTTCGTATAAAATGTATCCTACATTATGTCATACCGTAACTATAACGCATTGATTGACACCTCATTCATCAAAATCGGCTCAGTAGTTCAGGCGCTATGGTGGAACATACGTTAATAAACACATAAATACATCAATATAGACTGCTAAAATCATAACTCTTCTATTTGGCTTAGCTAGTAGTAGTTGGGTAAAAAAGCTATTTCAACGACCATTTGGCTAGAGGATAATTTATTTGGTAAGACATTTGGTGCTTTTTTATCGGCAGTCTATTGCGAAATGAGTGGGACGAAACAGCTGATGCCTAAATTGATTTTTTAGTCCTAGACCAGGCTGCTTTTATTGCTTTCAGCAAAATTTATTGACTACATCAATATTATGTTTATTTGGTAAGAACAGCCGCGAGATTGTCTAAAAACGTCAGCAATTACCTACCTGTTTTTTTTCTTTAGTCTTCTTCTTTATCAACCTATTGACGTCCACTGCTGGACGAAGGTCTCCTCCATGGACTTCCACAGGCTTCTGTCTTGCGCCGCCTGAATCCAGCGGCTCCCTGCGATTCGTTTGATGTCGTCGGTCCACCTAGTGGGGGGTCTGCCAACACTGCGCTTCACGATGCGGGTTGGCCACTCAAGCACCTCGGGACCCCAGCGACCATCAGCTCTTCGAACTATACGCCCATTTCCACTTCAGTTTCGCGACTCGCTGAGCTATGTCGGTGACTTTGGTTCTACTACGGATCTCCTCATTTCTGATTTGATCTTACAGGGATACTCCGAGCATAACTCTCTCCATCGCCCGCTGAGTGACCCTGAGCCTTCTTATGAGGCCGATAGTTAGCGACTATGACTCGATCCGTAAGTTATCACTGGCAACACGCACTGTTCGAAGACTTTAGTCTTCAGGCACTGAAGGATTTTGGACGAGAAGACATCTCGGAGCTTACCGAACCCTGCCCAACCGATTTGGATTCGGCGGTTGATCTCTTTCTCGAAACTGGACATTCCTAGCTGGACTGTATGTCCCAGGTATATATACTCGTCCACAATTTTTTTTATTATTATTTATTTGAAAAATTATCACAATACACAATAAGTCGTTTATAACTTGTGGGAAGTGATTTTCACACAAGGATTCCCTGTATTGTGGAAACCACTACCACACACACAACCACACTGATTGGCCTCGCTTTTGGCTTAATTGCATTGTTGTTATAAATTCAGCCAATAGGCGCTTTTATAATTCTCACGTCACGTTATCGTGGTCGTCGACGTCCACGATTTTCCGTGGACGTCAACGTCCACGTTAAAGTCGCTTTTATAATTTTTATGCCGCGCCGTGGACGTTTAACGCCATTTGCGTAGTATATTCGGAAGAGTGTGGATTTCATGGCCAATAACTTACTTCGACTAGGTAGATTTAATGTATTTAAGACGAAAAAGACAAATTACAAGAAGGTTTTGGCAGCATCCGATGCTAAAAGTGAAATATTTAGAAAGAACATTTTTTTAATATAAAATTATTATTTGTCCCACAAACCAAGGTTTCGTCTCTATTAGTTCGATTAGGGTAACAGCTTGATACTCAAAGGGTAATAACATCATATTTGAATGCCATTTATAACAAATATTAAGAAAAATAGTAACTCATACATCGAGTTCGGCACGCGCCACTGTAGGCGGGCACGTAGACTCTCACCACAGAACACTATTACTCCTAGCGGAGCTCTCACTCACATAACATTAATCCTTGTAGCTACGCACTACATCGCCAAAATACCGTGACGATATTACAGGGAAACCGGACGCCGATTATATCGTCACGGCAAGACAGGATGTGCCGTGGACGTGCACGGCATAACATTACCGTCGGTGGAAATTTAAAAACGTCTTCATATATTTCCATACATTTGACTCCCCTGTCTTGCCGTTATGCCGTGGACGTCCACGGTAATATCGTCACGGTAATAATTATAAAAGCGCCTATTCACCACAATCATGCGAATGTTTGTTTATTGTTGGTTTTTTGGTTTGTCCTTCAATCACGTGGCAACGGAGCAACGGATCGACGTGTTTTGCATGGAAATAGTTGAGGACGTAGAGAGTGACGTAGGTTATCTTTTACCCCGGAAAAATGAAGGGTATTACAATTATTATAATATTTTAGTAACAAAAATTATATTTAATATAAAAATTATTATAACTCATTTTGTCCTCAACTGTTCTTTCGATTTTTCAAAATGCGATTTAATTTTTGTAACGGAAAAACAAAAGCTCTACATTCCCTAGTCCGCATATTGTATGGATTCCCATTCCATTTAAATGCGAAATATGATTTCAATTACTTTGAGAAGATAATAATAATTATGTATTAAGTATAAAATTATGTGGCATTAAAACTGCACGCCAATTTCGTTTTTTTCACCCCATTTAGCAGAACCCTATTCTAAATCGTGGGAAAAATGAGAAGAAGAAAGAAGAAGAATTTAGGTTTTATGTACCATCTAGCTTTTACCCGGACTTCGTCCGCGTGGAGTTATAAAATAGAGTTAGAATTCGGTTCTATAAATAAAACTGTTTAAAAACTAAATATTTTTTGTTAAAGCTAATAAAAACTAACTTGTATTGTACACTGCACTGGGAGTGCCCAGAACATGACAGCAATACTGAACTACAAGGAATCTATTGGCCTAATTGTCATACATTGCGTCGGACACAATCAATGTAACGCTGCAATCACGACAGCAATATAGCTACATTGTTGTTCGATATTAATCTACTCACCGATAGAAGAAAAATACTTTCACTCTACTGTATTAGAGGGTAATGTTTTTTCTGCGTGCTATGTATCTAATGTAACAAGGTACAAATACAGTTATAATGTAGAATGTGCAATATACTCTTGTGTTGTACGTTGGTACAAAAGAATACCACCGTTTCTGTACCACCAAAATGTGATTGTTTGTTGGATTGTCCTTCAATCGTGCGACAACGGAGCAACGGTCTGACACGCGACGTAGGTCGTATACATAGTATGCATAGTTGAGGACTAGAAAATCGGCCAAGTGCGAGTCGGGTCTCGCTCTTTTAGGGTTCCATACATATGACCAAATCACTTTTTTAAAAACTAGATACATATTTAGATATCTTAGTTTTTAGATATTACTAAATTAGCATACCTATGGGGAAAAAATGCTCGTTTGTTTTCACAACTTTGAAGGCCCTCATTCAATTTCTTCATTTTTGAAGCTAAAAAAAACTTGAGAGGTGTCAAGGGACACCCGGATGAGCGTAGTTCCTTTCGATTAATTAATTTTTTCAAATTCACATTCAAATAAGTGTCGGTTTCAAAAAAGTGTCGATCAGTGTAGAGTGTCGGTTCAATTTTGTCTTAATTGTTTCCGTCTTGCCCCCTTCCGCACCGCGCGATAAGGAACTACGTTCCAAAAATATTAAAAATTATATTAGAACTCCACTTATTGAGCTCTAGAGTCTAGAGCTCAATAAGTGGAGTTCAAAGGACTATGGGCGGAATCGTCCCCCCCTATCAACAAGAATTAAATGTAGCGCAATTGATAGACCTTGGCAAGATGATATTTTTTTACTATGGCGACGATGCCCAAATGCATGGGGTTCTCATTGTATCTTACGTTCAAAAAAATATTTCGTTGACGTATTATTGATGACTAATTCCAAAATACCTATACTCATTTATCTATTTATCTACTCCCATGCTATAAATCCTCTTTAATAGATTCTGAAACAGTTAGCTTATTGCCAACATTAAAACACCCAATGTCATAATAACCATTATATCATTCAAAAGTATGATATAATGTTGTACTGAATTTCATTATAACACACCTTTGTTTTTTTTCGATCCTTTCTGCAAAAAGGTTTCTCAACAGACAGCCACATTCTTACTGCTCGATGCGTGATAACTGTATGAATTTCAAAAAAAGAACGTCTGACTGAATTTCAAAAATAGTACATTTAAAACACCTAATATAGGAAAGTGTAGCTTTTTAAAAACCCCGTAAAAAAAACCTCGGTTATTCTAATCTCCGCCCGTACGTTCGCCCGCTACAGTGTTATTTCTTGTTATTTCTTTTGTCATCGGTGTTTACTTTTTATCTACAACCCCTGCTTGTTTACTGGACTGATTGATAGCTTTTCTATTGACCCTGGCACGATAAAGGACTTTTTGATAACTGGATTGGATACTTTGTAATATGGAAACAGGACGGCGGTGTATAATGTGTCCGCGATCTGTCTTGCGACAAAGGCGGCACATTCTACAAGAGGCGTTAGCTGAAACTGAACCTGAATTAGTTAACTATATTTCACAAAATGCGCTGATACAGGTAACTTACATCTTTTTTATATAATATTCTCATTTTTTTATGACGTGTATTAACAGTAGTTAATACATAAAGCGTCATATTCATTACACAAATACTTGTGCCCTACGAGATTTTACCCCGCGACCCTTGCTTCAGAAGCCAGACTCTAATACTCCTCGAGTTTTCTTCTTGTTCCAGGTTGTATTCAATAACACGATAAAATATAGAAAAAATAACAAAAATAAATCAATTTCAAACAAAAAGTTTTTTTTTTTTTTAGAAGAACCCCATCGATTTTGAAGCTGAAACCAACTATTTACGTCTATTTGGATCCAAATGAACATATTAACATAAATCCGGTGACTGTTGGAGGGTGGGGACGGGGTCCATACAAAATTGCCCATGGTCCTTTATATTTTATTTTTATTTCTAGACTCTAGACAATGACACCCCACATGCCAGAGTAAAAATATAAAATTTTATTTTTACTCCTTTTTCATGTATGGGAGCCCCGTTTATTTTTTAATTTAATTTTATTTTCATTATTTGTTGTTATAGCGGCAATAGAAATACACACTCTGTGAAAATTTCAACGGTCTACCTGTTACGGTTTACGAGATACAGCCCGCTGACAGATAGACGGACGGACAGACGGACCGCGGAGGCTTAGTGGGTCCCGTTGGCACCCTTTGGGTACGGAACCCTAAAAATGACATTTACTACTTTTTGTCCCCAATAAACAAAGAAAACCCACGGGATTTTTAAAACCGAACTCCACACGTAAATTCAGAGGTAAGTTAGACGGGATCGAACCGGTGACCCCCCCAGATAGGAGACAGTAAGTCTAACCACTAGGCTAACACTGCTTTATTAGGTACAGATTGACCGAGCGAAGCGAGGTCTCTGAGTCTACTTGAGTGAATTTGCACTTGTCCGTCCATCCGTCCTTCCGTCTGTCAGAGCCTTATAACTTTTGAATTACTGAACGTAATTACTTCAAAAGATATAATATGTAAACTGATGGCCTTCAGCCGAATATTGCATAAAAAATTATAAAAAATTTATTTCAGGGGGGCTCTCATAGAAGTGAATGCGAAGGAAAATATTTTTTGTTGCCTTTCATAGGCTTGCTACATATCTTTTTAAAGACGATTTTAAACAGAGTACAATTTTTTTTTATTTTGTCCCTAAAATTGACGAAATAGGGGTTAAGCCACTAGTTTAGGTAAAGGTAGGTTCATGTGAACGAATAATGGGAAGTCGGGGTAAAAGCTAGTCAAACACTTTCAAACCCAGCACTCAAACCACTCACAGAGTCTGGTTCGACTCTCTAATCGAGAAGAGTTCACAATTGAATTATTCGGTTAACGCCATTACAATAAAGCACAACTCGTATAACTTTAGATTCCGACGCTAGCGATGCAAAATTTCGTGTATGTATTCTTATACATTTACGTAACGAAAACGCTCCAAATTAAAATGTCTGTATTGAATTTGTGACTTTAATTCGATACTAATAATATGGTTCATATTATTATTTTGATGCTAATGTCATAGTTAACTATTACGATCAAACGAATTAAAATCAGCATAACCACACTGTTTCCAGAGTCCAGAATTCATTGCAAGGGAAAGGCGAATCCTTTTCTAATAGAAAACAAATTTTCAGTAAGTATGTAGTCGTAAGTCAGTATAGTCTATAATCGTATAGATTACACAATAAAGCTCACATTTGGTAAAATAAACTCATTTCATTTCATTTCAAAGCCTCAATAGCGCAAATGTTTCAAGACACAGACTGAAACCCGAAGTTCAAACCCCACTATTGTCTATTGTCACTATTGTCGTAGGTACCACCTCTTATAACAAGCTTTACGTTTAGTTGGAGGGGAAAGGGGGAACATTAATCATGTTCAGCATTGTTAATATCCTTTTCCGGTGGCAGCTATTTTTCACGTGAAATTGGAAAGCCGTGTAAATAACCAATGATTTATTAACACAAATTGCACATGACTGCAGGTCTTAAAATAGAACATAATTACCGCGACCTTTCATTCGGGAAAATGGAAACGCAATAATGTGCTACGCTAAGGCCTTGTTCAGGGAACTGCGGGGCGTTCTGCGGTGAATTTTTTGTAGCGTAGCGCGGCCACGACCTTTCCCCGCGGCTTTTGGTCACGATTTCGCCCACATGGATATAGATTGTTAAAAATCCCGTGGGAAACTTCAGTTTTTCCGGGCTAAAAAGCAGCCCATGTCACTCTCCAAGTTCTCTTTACATATGCAAATAATCGGCGATTTGTTACTCTATTTCTGCGTGATTTAAGAAAAAACCAACAAACTAACACACTTTTTAGGGTTCCGTAGTAAACAAGGAACCCTTATAGTTTCGCCATGTCCGTCCGTCTGTCTGTCTGTCTGTCTGTCTGTCTGTCTGTCCGCGGTTTAGCTCAGAGACTATTGGTACTAGAAATCTGTAATTTGACAAGGGTATAAATATCAATCACGCCGACAAAGTCGTGAAATAAAATTGTGAAAAATATTTTTTTTTAGGGTAGGTACCTCCCCTACATGTAAAGTGGGGATGTATTTTTTTTCTCTCTATCCCATAGTGTGGGGTCTCGTTCAATAGGTCTTTCAAAAATATTGTGGGTGTGGGAACATCATTTTTCAATTCAGGAATCCGTTTGTGAAATATGATATTTTAAAGTGCTAAATTTTATTGGAGTCAAGTGTCCCCCCCCCCTCTGCCAGCTAAATGGTTGTCTATAGGATACAAGAAAAAAATTACCACAGTATTATATATAATGAATTTTAAAGGAAAACTATCACGGCTAAGTAGGGTTCATTAGTTAAGGAGTTAAATCTGTTTTCTCTAAGTTAGGTATTACAAGTAGTGTAAGTTGCATATTTTGTAGAATATTATAGTATTTAAACCATGGAACTCAAAATGTATTCAATATTCATAAATAAAACAAAAGCACTATCCTAGGTCAGCAATAATATTTGAGACTTTCAACACGCCCGACACGCACTTGGCCGATTTTTTTATTTATAAGTGTAGAAGAACTCACGTCACCAATGTACGAGGTGGCTTTACCAATGTAGGATCTCTCTTACTTATTCTTATGTAGCGCTGTATTCTCTGTCAAGGTTATAGGGCTTGTTAAAAAAGTTACTCCGTGACTTTAAATATTTAATCAATTTCACATTAATATTCAATTACTAAACCAAACAATGGAACAGTGTGGTGTGGACGGCCGTTAAGGAGCGACTAACTTGACGCCAGTACAAAAGGTTTAACAAAGCGATCGGCAAAACTCTTGCGTCAGCAGCCGCTACATCACACCACCCCAAATTTTTATCTTAATAAAAATTAACCAAAAAATCTTAAACCTAAGTACACACCAATAAATTCAACAATTAGTCCAAATTTTATTTTTGACAACCCTATTAATGATCCAGATCCGCTTCAGCTAAAATGTATCCTCTGCGGACTCGCCACCCGCTTCTCCATCAACGGAATAATCGCGCCGCGCATCGCCCCGCGTTTATTTGAACAAGTCCTTAACCTTTGGCATTGAAGAAATAAAATGTATCGATTCGTTGCATGTGTCACGAAATTGTGAAATACCTTTCAAAGGCTGATGTTTTTATCGCTTGGATCGATAGAAAACATTAAAAAGTAGGTATATATACTAACTAGTTTTCGCCCCTGACTTCCTCCGCTTGGAATTAGGTTTTGTAAAAATCCCTCGGGAAATTAATGTTATGTCCTATAGACTCTATGTAAGATTCACACTATTTTATACCTTGGCCAAAGGTTTAGTTTGGCAATCCAAAGGGGCAACGCTGCCAGTATATCGGGTACTATGCCACACTGCCACGTATGCATGCAAACATATTAAGTAAGACCAAAGTAGCATACTAATATCCCGCGGGAACTGTTTGTTTTCCCGGGATTAAAAGTAGCCTTTGTCACTTTTCAAGTCCTCAACTATGCCTATCTAATAAACCACGTCTATCTGTAACTCCGTTGGCGCATAATTGAAGGATAAAATATGTGAATAGTAGCATACTAATATACTGCAGTAACAGTTTGTTTTCTCGGGATAAAAAGTAGCCTTTGTCACTTTTCAGGCCCTTAACTTTACCTTTGCAAAGAAAAATACGTCAATCTAAAATTCCATTGCGCGTATTTTGAAGGACAAATGCGTAAAAAATAGCAATGCTATCCCGCAGGAACTGTTTGCTTTTCCGGGATAAAAAGTAGCCTATGTGGTATTCCAGACTATAATCTATGTCTGTGCCAAATTTCAGAAAAATCGGTTCATTCGTTGTCGCGTTAAAGAGTAACAAACATCCATCCGTCCATCCATCCATCCATCCAAACATATATCCATCCTCACAAACTTTCGCTAGGAATAGGATTCATTGCTGCTTGAATAAAGTTTTATAAATCCAAAAATGTTTCTGTTTGTATGGTACTTCTTTTCTCCTCCATTTCTTAGCCGAATTTAACTAAGGACATTATATTCCACGCGGACGAAGTTATGGGTAAAAGCTAGTATAATCTAGTAGATACAACAATACATTTGATACATCGTTTTATATAAAATGTAATTTAAACTCCTTCTATTCCCTACTTTCAGTCGTCTTGCAATACACGTATCTAGCTTATACCTCTTGTATCAGAATGCAGAGAGTGCTTCGAGCTATTGCTCGCAGCTTAGTCCGGATTTCAAGAAGTGGAAGCAAACAATGCATTCTTACACTTGAAAACTATTTTAGAGTATTTCGGTTTCAAGATAGATTATAATTTTAGAAGAACTAAAGATTTGTAGCAGGTTTAAATGTAGTAAGGTCCATCCATACATTTTCCTAGGGATGTCACATTGCATTAGGGAGAGGAGAATATTCATCAAATTCAGGTTGGCTCATTATTCTTTAAAAAAATTAAGAGGCACTCGGGGACTGCCGCGGTAAAGCTATTGCATAGCATTTTTTATCAACTTATGCAATTATAATATTTATGCAATATTTTTTTTGCATAGTAAAAATTATGCAAAAAAAATTAAAAACAAACAAACAAGAAAAGCGCACTGTCACTACTTCGCGAGTGAGATTCGAACCTGCGACATCATACACCATACGGTAAAGAAAGCGGCCGCTCGCCCACTGCGCCAAACAGAGCTACTTGTGAACCTCTAAAATGTTGAACGCTTACTGAACGACGGTGTTAGGTTTTTTTTCGTTACGGAATTTCTTGATTCGGTCGCCGCGCTCAAACTGTATGTCCTAGTTCAAAGCCCGCGATAAAAGCGCAATAGCTTAAAAATTCACTGAATTTTTCAACCTACTAATAAATTCAGATCATGTATTCCAACGACGTGTCAAGAGTTAAGCAGAAACATGATCTTCGGTTTCTCAGGGATTGGGACTGATTCAATAGTCCGCTCACTTGCGCGTGGAATTTCAAGGAGTTGGAGAAATCATATTTGCTATTGACTAAGAATATTAAACACTGTGTAGCCCTCGACTTCGTACGCGTGGATTTAGTTTTTTTTTAGTTATGATAAAATAGTCCTAGACTGCAGTTTTCATTACAAACCTATACCAGCGCAGCGGTATAATTCGATACCTAAGTTCGATACCCCTAAAAAATCTTTAAAATTCATTCATTAATTCATTATTTTTCGAACCGTGTGTTTACGTTATTCTATCATTCACAAGGTACCTTTTATTATACGCTTTTTATTAGCTTCACTTGTATGTTTGTAACAATGTTTGTAACAATGTTTGTAACCGACTTCTTTGGGCGCGATTTTGACCCACTTTAAACGGCCAGATTTCGTTCAAACTTTGTAGATTTATCGAGGACCGATGACAATACACTAATTTGATAAAAAAACAAAAAAAAAAACTTGTATGTTTGTAACGTGTAACCGACTTCTTTGGGCGCGATTTTGACCCACTTTAAACGGCCAGATTTCGTTCAAACTTTGTAGATTTATCGAGGACCGATGACAATAGACTAATTTGAAAAAAAAAAAATAGTTTAAAAAAACTAAAAACACGCTTTTTATAGAAAACCAAACTAAAAAATAGAAAATAAATTTTAATAAATTTAAATTAAGAATAGGGTCCAAAAATTTCAATAAATATAAATTAATAACAGTGTAAATAAAAAAAATGTATTTTATTTTTAAAAAGCCGGCCAAGTGCGAGTCGGACTCGCGCACCGAGGGTTCCATACTCCAAAAGTAAAAGTAAAACGATAATATTATATTAATTTGCTTATTTATCGTTAACTTTGTTTGTAGATGTTTATTGTTAATATAAAAAAAACTATGCTAGTTAGAACGTTGGTTTTATTTTTCCTGTAAAATATACATAAACTTCTATTGACCATAATTATTTCAGATTTTTCGATTGGTAAACTTCGGAGATAAGGGGGGGGGAACGGTATTTTTTTCGACATTTTGGCCGATTTATCAGAAACTATTACATCTAGAAATAAATAAAAAACTGTCTTAGAATGCACAAGTAAAGGCCTTTCATATGATACCCCACTCGGTATAATTATCTTACTTTGAAATTTCAAACCCCGGATTTTCCCCTTTTTTAATTAAACTAAAATAATTTTCGCGTTGATTTTATTTTTCCTGTAAAATATACATAAACCTCTATTGACCATAATTATTTCAGATTTTTCGATTGGTAAACTTCGGAGATAAGGGGGGGGGGGGGGGGGGGGGGGGGGGGGGAACGGTATTTTTTTCGACATTTTGGCCGATTAATCAAAAACCATTATATATAGAAATAAATAAAAAACTGTTTTAGAATGCACAAGTAAAGGCCTTTCATATGATACCCCACTCGATATAGTTATTTTACTTTGAAATTTCAAACCCCCGATTTTCCCCCTTTTTTTATTAAAACTAAAAATAATTTTCGATTTTTCTTTATTCCAATGATTTTGGGCCACTATTATACACAACTATGCCAAATTTCATGTCGATAGCTTTAATAGTTACTGAAATAATAGACTGTGACAGACGGACGGACAGACGGACGGAGAAAGTCTCACCATAAGGGTTCCATTTTTACCATTTTGGTATGGAACCCTAAAAAGCGTGGGGTGCTTTTTAAGATATTATCAAAATGATAATCACTCTACTCATATCTGTCAATAAAATATTTATAACTATTGACACCATACACCCCACGCTTTTTTAAAATAAAATACATTTTTTTATTTACACTATTATTAATTTATATTTATTGAAATTTTTGGACCCTATTCTTAATTTAAATTTATTAAAATTTATTTTCTATTTTTTAGTTTGGTTTTCTATAAAAAGCGTGTTTTTAGTTTTTTTAATTTCAGTCTCAGCTATACTTCGATTATTTCTATGAGTTGGTATGTACAGCCTACCGAATAAGCGTCGAAATCAATGAATCTATTCAATTTCTTAGACTTGGTAATTTTAACTCATAATTTGAAATTGAATACCTATCTCATCGTTGAGAGATATTGCAGAGCTCTAAATCCATATAACATGTTACGGAACACAAGTAAAAGGTTTGGACAGTGACAGATTTCGGCACTGGAGTGCCACCAAAAGATAAGGGTCGATTTATTATGACTTTGATATGTTTAAAATTAATCCAATCTATGTACCTATTGTAACTTTGATATTATGCTTAAAATCATTTAAATCTATAGTATCTTACGAATATGAAAACATATTATGAGGTATGTTATATGATATTTATGATACCTTATGTACGAATTTTTAAGATACTTGTCTATAATTTTCTAAAAAGGATAAGTTTCATTAGATTAGAGTTCGAAAGTAAAACGAATTAGAACATTTTCTACAGTTAAAAAAGGTATCTATCAAAAAAGCATGAACTATTAAATTGGGATGTTGCATAATTATAATAAAAGAACGTAGGTAATCGATAAAAAAAATCTCGATTACGTTCCTCCAAAATAAGTTAAATACACGTCCGCTTTTTTGTTTTGTGTGATAACCATACGCAAAAGTGCGTCAAATTTTTATGACGTCATAGTTCACTATTTCAATAAAGCTCCCATACTATGCTTATGTTCTTAGTAGTATGACTGCTCACTGCTGTCACATACCTCGGAACATTATTTGACCTTTGAGTATTAAACCAGCAATTTGGCCGAAAAAATAACTTCTTTTAAACTAAAATTATGGCTAGCGTGGTGAATTCTTTTCATCGTTTCATCGTTTCTGATATACGTATAAACTAAAATTATTTTATACTTTGTAGTGGCGTTTGAAGTCAGTTTTTTAAAAAGATTTTTTTTAATAATTTCTATGATAAAATACGTCAAACAAACAAACACACTTTTGCATTTGTAAGGTTTATTAAGGATAGGAAGGATTATAATTATTTATCAATAATAAGGTATGTACCTAATTATAGAAGTATAAAACCTACCAGCAAATTCAAATTTTTTAAAGTTTTACTGCAAAAGATTTCCAAGAGAAGTACCTACGAGTACTATTAAATAAGTGCACGTCAATTAAATGGAAAGGTCTAGGAAATGTCTCGAGTCTCGTTTGTGAGATTGAAAAGTAAGCGGATCTTCTTCGCTCACTGTATTTTTATCTTTATTGAAAATAGGTTGCAACTTGCAATGCGCTGCTCTTTTATACAAGTAATTGTATTAATTGACCTCAAATACAAATTCAGTTCGTTTTGCACAAGCACGTTGCTCAAATATGTCACGCTCACGGGCGTCGCATTGATATATTATATTATGGTGATAAAATAAGTGGTTAAATCTGTAGTCTATACCTACAAATAAATGTAATTAAAGTTATTAAAGTGTCTATGATTATAAATTCATTAAAAAAAAATTAAATAAGCTCTCTATAGCTTTAGAGCTGCTATAGCTAGTATACCTACTAGTAACTTTGTAAGAAACATTTTTCTTATTTTTGTAAGTTTGATAGTGAAAAAACTTAATTATAGTGCATTTTATTAACAACCACGTATTATATACCTACCTATTATAATATCTACATAATTTTATGTACTAAACGGGACTTCCGCTGGCAGGTAGTTGCTAAGGAAGGAATCTAGGCTACTTTTTATCCTGAACACAACAGATTTCCGCATACTCAAAAACCTAAACCAACTTAGACAATTCCTTTTATTTTTTCAATATATTTTGGTAGGTAATGGTAATAAATTACCATGGTAATATTATCGACCGAGCGAAGCGAAGGTCTTTGAGTCTACTTGAGTGAATTTGCACTTGTCCGTCCGTCCGTCCGTCCGTCCGTCCGTCCGTCTGTCAGAGCCTTATAACTTCTGAATTACTGAACGAAATTACTTCAATTTTAGATATAATATGTAAACCGATGGCCTCCAGCCGAAAATGGCTTAAAAAGTTATAAAAATCTTTATTTCAGGGGGGCTCTCATAGAAGTGAATGCGAAGAAAAAAAAAATTTTGCGTTTCATAGGTTTACAGTACCTCATTTTAAAGATAATTTGGAACAGAGTACAAAAGTATTTTCTTTTAAATTTTTTTCCTAAAATTGACGAAATGGGGGGCTTTCAAAGTGGAGATTATATTTGACCTCAGAACGGAATAACCATTGAAAGCTGGGGCTTGAAAGTTTTACAATTTTAGCGTAATATCATGTACTTGAACAACAAATACTAAAATTAGATAAATGTAATAAGGAAACTAAATTATTTAACTTTTAATGAGCAGCAACAACAGAACTTCACAATGATGTCAATAGATGGCGCTCTCATCTCATATAGCAAATGCAGCTTTATGTAACATACCTATTATTCAATTAAGATTATTATTTAGTCATTTAGCAAACATCAATAAAACTTCACGTTGCAGTTTGTTTTTACATATTTCTGATCGTGTCAATAGTTGACGCTGTGTACAAGTAATTTAATTTGAATGTTCCAAAAAACTATACCTAAGTTTGATTGAGGCCTTGAGGATTTCACTATAACAGTTCCCTAACCTTTACGGGCTACCTATGTTAAGTTAGTTGACACTTTCTGTCAACTTTGTTATTACGAACCTCTACGGGACAACTAAAGGTGAAAATGACATTGGGATGTTAGAATTGTATTTAGGGGCTACCTATGTAAAGAGACTTCTACAAATGGGATGATTTAGGTATGGTTGGTGAAAACGGGCATAATAATAATGTCAATTTTGATCGTCAATTATGGGAAACCGTTACCGCGAGGTCTCAGTTCGGGGCGAACCACTAGTGTTATTTTGGATATGATTCTGAACGAAGTTCAGTTATTCAAAATTTTCACTAAATGAAAACTCATTGACAAGCCATTACAGTGTAAAAAAACTACTCTAATTATAATTAATGCGATAAAAATCGAGTAACAGTTTACTAGCATACATTACATGGAATAAATAGTAGTTTTTTTTAGCTTTCATTTTGATCAAATTTTGCTAATTATCATGAACATAAATAATATTTATCACTGGGTTGGGTTAGGTATAACATCATGATATTGCAAGTTACCGCTTCCCACAGTCACTTGTCGCCTCTCCGTAAAGTAGTATCAACTCAGTCAGCCTCTTAGATTACTTACTTGCTTATTTTACAGCTTGCTTTAAAAAGTTTAAGATTCGTCAGTTGTTTGGCTTTCGCTGCGTTGAATTTGTTTTGTTAAAAAGTAGCAACATTTAAAACATAAAAAAATAGTAACGATATTAAAAAAATTCATTGTTAGGTAACTAAATAATACTCTAGTGTTAATAAGGCTAATTTTAACGCGTGTAATATTCATCAAGTAATCGTGAAGATGTCCTAAGTTAGGTAGGTGCATAATATGAACACCATAATATTATAGTGCAACGGGTGGATTCGGACCGTTGACCTTAGTTTTCAGTCCGCAAATTTAACCGTTGGGCTATTGAGTCTTAAATTGTTTTACCAAAATCTTCATCAGCCCATCCAACTATGTTAGCGTTTTTGATAACAAACTCCAGCACTGATAATAAATTATTACTTCTATAAATATTATACGGGAATTTAGATTTCACTGAAAATATATTCACACACTAATACACTGTCCCGTATACTGTAAATAGGTACATACATTGATCGTAAACTTTGTTCAATTAAGTGCATAATCATTGAAGTGGTGATTAATGGATAAACAGAGACGGTAAACGCATATTATTCTCAGCTGTAGTATCGAATTGCAAATTGTTATTGGCGCCTTGCCTTGAGGGCTATCTGATAATATTTATAGAAGTCTCTTTCTAACCACAGCCACAAGATATAATAATGATATTCTTATCCTAACTAATATTATAAATGAGAAAGGGTGTTTGGTAATTGTTTAACCTTCAATTATGCAGCAAAGGCGCAACGTATCGAAGTGATTTTATGCATGGATAGAAGACCTGAAGAGTAACATAGGCGTTTTATCCCGGAAAATCAAAGAGCTCCGACGGGATTTTTGAAAACTAAATCCATGAGGACGGAATTTATATCGATCGCTAGGTAGCGTAAAGCCACCAAATTGTTTACATCGCCATGTTTTTTTTATGTTGTTCTTTATTATGAAGTGTGGTATACAATAAAAGTATGTCTCTTTCAATCAAACCCATAACCATTATGCGATTAACAGACAAAGTCACGATTCTTAAGAATGAGTCATAAAGTAGGGTATCAGATTAGATAAATACTTAGGTTCTTGAAGCTTGGCTCATGTTATAAAAACTCAATATAAAAGCATGTCCGACCTTCATAACTTAAATCCATTAAAACTTTTATTGGCATTGTTTGGCCCGCGATGCCTGTTCATTAATTTCCTTCACCGTCGCGTCGTCGGTAAAACTATCTTCCGAGGGAGGAAAACCTCATACTCAACAAATCTACATAACATCTACTCAAAGACCCCTCAACAGTTTTCTTCTATTTTCGGTAATTTGGTCTTATTACGGTATTTATATTTGTGTCTACGTTTGCTTAAAATCATTATGACTGATGTATCCGGACTTCCGTAGTTAATTAGTTGTAGATGTAAAAAACAATTGTTAAAATTTTTTCTGGTTCATGGCTCTGTTTATAGAGAATAAATTGTATACCTACTATTCTACTAATACTTATAATATGCGAAAGTGTGTTAGTTTGTTGATCTACCCTTCAATCACTGAAGAGACTCTGAAATTTCTAAACAAAATGTTTAGGAAACCCTGAGCATAATGAACAAGTGTGTTACATACTCTTGTTGCAATGGGTGAACTAAAAAATTCAGATAACCGAGTTTTCCACAGTAGAAACAAAGTTACAAATGATCTTCTCACAGAGTGACGTTTAATAACGATGTACCTTGTTAATTCCAACTCTTTTATCTTGACACCAAATAAATGACGGTTATAACTTGAAACTAAGAAATGACCGCGCTTTCCCTGTATATACGGAGATTTAAAATACTCGAGTTTAACATCTCGATGATTGAAAGGGGTCATCGAATGTAGCGTATTACTACGTGAGTAAACAATCTAACCCAAGCAAAGCTTCTAAAAACCGTTCAAAATGTACCTATACGTATTTAGGTAGGATAGAGTTTAAAATACCACTAATATAATCCGTATTATTACTTATATATGCGAAAGAGTATTTGTTTATTGGTTTGCCCTACAATCATACAGCAAGGGATCGATGTGATTTGTGAGATTTCAGTCAAGTCTATCTAGTCGTCCAATAAAAGAAAGTCTAGCAATAAGCTGTTCCTTAACATGTGCGACTTTAGTTAATTCTCATTAAAACAGTTTTATATAGTTTTATTTTTCTTACACATTGGGGTGGGCTTACTTAATTAGGGAGCTCTCAATATACCGAGAAAGTTTTGTATCGACACCTACGCATCAGGCTCAATGTTTACACAGCTGCCCCTCCCACATATTATGTACATAGTCTAGAGAATTCGACAGTGTATTTGGTTGTTTTAAATTATTTGCTTAGGTTGTGTTATGATTAAATTATGTCTGTTTTTTCTTATAAGTGACTGAGTAAAATGCGTATATTTAATACAGAAACATAATTATAACATGGCTCGCCCCTCCAAAATTCAAAACGTTTGAAAGTCTTTGTGAAAATATTTACAGAACGCCACCAAAACTCACTAGGCATGTGTGCGTGCCGGCCTGCTACCGAAGACGAATACCTACTTAACTTACAACTGCATACAAACTCTTTTACGTTGTGAATACACACATTGAAACAACAGTGGCGCAACAGGGACGCGCCATGTTATCGTAGTCTATATGTGTCTTCAACGGCTCGTAGAAGTTTGTAATCTAACAAAATTAACAAACATAATAATAATAATCTTTATTTATAAAACTCAGTACAGCACAATACTATGAAATCCTGACCCCTAAACTAGGAAAACCCGTATCTTAGGGGCCAGTGCTTTCCCAAACATTGAATAATAATAAGAATTACATATCTAGTGCACTTTAACAAATAAAAACATTTCTGTATGTGTTGAGTTTACTAAATATTACATTAGAGCTTTTTCTTGCTTTAAAATTAAAGTTAAGTATAGTAATGAATTAAAAATAAAATAGAAAGTTTGAACTGAAACAATTTTGAAAATATATGTATGTGTGTGTGTGTGTGTGTGTGTGTGTGTGTGTGTGTGTGTGTATTTGCGTCCGCGTGTGTTTATATGTGTGTACGCGTGCTGCCTATCATTTAAAACTCATAGAATGTTTTGAACTAAGTATGTATTCAAAATTTTTTCAGTATCCTCATAGTTATAGTTAGTCAAGAATTTTTTTAGACTTTTTTTTAATCCATGCCTATTCAAGCGATTAATTTTGACCTTTTTGTTCATGTATCTATACAAATACGGGCCTAAGTAATTGTACTGTCTTCTTGCAAAGGTTGTTTTAGTGATGGGTAAGGCAATATATATTTTGCGTCTATGCTTTCTCTCCTGTAAAATGGGACACGAACTATGGTGGCGCAGTACAGCATGCAATATGAATAGTTGGCGTATGGTCAAAAGTTGTGAATCTTTATGCAGCTGTTCTGTTGAATACCTTCGTGGTTTATGCAGCATCACTTTGATTACGGCTCTCTGCGCTCTTTCCACATCTATCATATGACTAGCTGCTGCGCCGCCCCACGCCGGAATACAGTAAATGAGCAGGGATTGGCATAGCGCTGTGTAAACATTGAAGAGTAATTTTTTGTCCTCGACGTCCCGCAGGTTTTTAAACACAGGTATTAGCCTTCTCACTCTCTTTGCAACCGTTGTAATTTGTGGATGCCAATTTAAATTTTTGTCTATGATAATACCAAGGTATATTTTATTTGGGGTGTCAGTTCTAAGTTTTCACAGGTGCATGAGGTATTTTTGTTTTCTATTGTATTACAAGGGTAGGTATGAAGTTTTAGCTTAAAATTCTGTGGAGGTTGCAATGCTCTGGTTATGCTAAAGCAAACAAATTTTGTTTTTGTCGCATTTACAGTTAATAGGTTTGCTTCTAGGTATATATACATACTTACACACACTACTAAAATCATAACCCTTCTCTGTGGCTTTTCTCTAAAAATGATTGCTACAGTGTGACGATTGCATCGCCTCTGATAGGCTGAAAGGTAAGTACCTACTCTTTCGCAATTGGCTAAAATGCTTATTGCAGAACGAACGCGAATATTTATTTATTTCAATGACATATCCGTTTCCCAATTCATTTTGCGGGCTACAAAAATAACAGCAAAAGTAAAAGTAAAAATCGGCCAAGTGCGAGTCGGGCCTCGCTCTTTTAGGGTTCCGTGGAAAAAAAATTAAATAAAAATATTTCCATGTACCCATGGAATTATTTTAATTTAATTATTTTAATTTAATTTAATTTTTATTATTTGTTGTTATAGCGGCAATAGAAATACATAATATGTGAAAATTTCATCTGTCTATCTATTACGGTTTACGAGATACAGCCCGCTGACAGACGGACGGACGGACGGACAGCGTAGGCTTAGTGATAGGGTCCCGTAGGTACCCTTTGGGTACGGAACCCTAAAAATCAAAAATACAAAATACAATCTAATTATGTAAAGAACAATACATACTACATTAAAACATAGGTATACACTTATCATTAATTCAGCCAATCACCACAATTGAAACTATAGAAATGATTAATGCAGCTTTTACAGAATTGCCCTGGTGGTAAAAATTATACCTTATTTTGTAAAAAAAAAATTGGTTGTCTGTTAAGTCGGTTTACGGACGATAGTTTTACGTGATAACGTCATAAAGAAACATTGATGCAAACTCGCGACACATCCGCTAACCACAGCGCGGGCTCTCTCTTGTCACAAGCCAACGCTTGGGCCAATCGTGCCTCTCTATCGCTTGTTACGCGCTCTCGCTTGAACGCTCAGGCTCAGGCGGAACGTGACACTTTTTCATGCGTGCAGCCGGTGTTCATCGATTTATAAGACGTTATCACGTCAAAAACCGAGTAGAAACAATATTGAGAACCACGTTCTTCAACTATGTACGGTAGGTGAACATAGTTGGCTTTCCGGTGGTGGTATTCTCTAAAAATTATTGCATCAGTGTAACGATAGCAATGACCTCTGATTGGCTGGATTTAAGACGTTCTTGCTGCATCCATGCATTTTACCAAATAGCGGAAGAGTACCAATCATCAGAGGTCTTTACGATTGTTACAATGATGCAATCAATTTTAGAAAATACCACCGCCGCGCCGCCGGTGCTAGTTCGCCCTTACAACAGCTCGGTCTATTATCTATGTCTATCGCATCATGCCAACGACTATCGGTCCTTCGAACTATAAATGTCCCTCTCATTGCCACTTCAGCTTAGCGACACGTAAAGCTATGTCGGTTATTCAATCTCTTCTAAGGATTTCTTAATTTGTGATTTGGTGATCGCAGGACTGGTTGGTTTGGAGTTTCGCACTAAAGAACGCAGGTAGACACGTCTGTCTCGTACGTATCGTCATACGTACGAGTCGCAGAGAGCCGCTGGAATCAAACGGCGCAAGACCGAAACATGTGAGAATCTTTACAAGAGACATATCGAAAAGTCGAAAAAGAAGAGACAAGTAAGTATGTATGTAGTACAAGTACCTACAAAATGTTGTGAAAAAAAAAATACGTATGGCACTCTGGGACTGCAGCGGTAAAGCTATTTTCGAGCATAGCATTTTCGAGTCGCACGCACATAAACACCGTGCCGAAGTCTGCCGAACTGAAACGACGTTAGACGATGCACGGCTTTCAACGCCGCACCGCTGTGCAGGTCGGAGTGGGGGGTGTTAGGTTTATTTTCGTTACGGAATTTCTTGATTCGGTCGCTGCGCTCAAAGCCCGCGATAAAAGCTATGCAATAGCTTAATAATATTTCTGATATAAAATGTAAGCTCTTACAATTAAATCCAATTCAATGAAATGAGAAATCCAATATTGTCTCTTCACATCCGTAAGCTTTCATAATAGCCCGGAAGTGCAAACACTGGCACAATGAAACAAATTGTACAACTGTCGAACGTAAACATAAACCCCGAGACGTGGTGGAAAAAATTGAAGAGGTGCTTTGTGAAAACTGTGTGTGTTGTGTCTGTCCGTCTTAACATGAATTGAATTGTAGTTCTTTTTTTTTTGGAACTTTCCCTCATTGTGGAAATGTTTTGTTTTATTCTAACAAAGTTGCATAGGTTAAATCGGCTCGGCATCCAACTGCCCACAAGATAGTATAAAAACTTATTACAATGTAATAGCTTCATAATAATATTGTAAAATGATTATTTTGAAAAGAGTAACTGCTGAGTTTCTTGCCGGCTCTTCTCAGCAGAATCCGCTTTCCGAACCGGTGGTAGAGTCATGACTTGTCATAAGAGCCACAGATTGGCCTACGTGTAACTATTAACATCACGCAGTATAACTATTAACCTACAACCAACTATATATGAGAGGAGCTCACCTCTATAAAAAGTCTCAGTGGATCACACCACTATAAAAAAGTCTTGTAGAAACACACCACGGTTAAAAAAGTGTCTTCAGTGGATCACACCACTTTAAAAAAGTCTTGTGGAGCAAACCACGGTTAAAAAAAGCCTCGCACATTCATGTGTGAGTGAATGATGACAGTGTGGGGGGGGGGGGGCTCATGGTTTGATGGTATTTCAGGGACTTGTAAACATTCCTGCTTATTGACAAATAATTGCCCAAAGTAATATTTGTATGTTTAAGAAATCCAAGCTGCGATCTCATTGCGTCAATTATTATAATAATACATTATTGTTTTAATGGACGCAACTGAGTGGTCCTTGATGTACCACAAAAGGTAGGAGCTCACCATCTTTTGGCGTGCAGGGAGCCAACGATCATCATTTCATTTTTTCACAATGAAATGATGCCATCTTAAGTTGAACGTTGCCTATGGACTCAAAGGAACTTGAAGCAACGATGTGTAGTGTAGACGTTCAATGTGATGTTGAATGTCGAGGTGCATAAGTTGTGATGTAGGTTCTTTTGATGTTTACCCATAGAAATAATTGTGTCTCTCGACATCAGTGTTGAGTCTCGTGATAATAGAGCAAACCGGTATCATTCATACTGGATTTTAACATCCTTTAATATAAACCAATACGGGAACCCACTAAAATCTAATACACGAACTCTTGCATATATCGCCTAGGCCTTTTGAACTCATTACTTCCGACGCTCTAAAAGTTCTTGGGTTAATACGATCACAACATTATAAAGGGTTCTACCACTAGCGATTCACGTGCCACTCTAAAGACATAATTTAAAGATAGAAAGATCAATAGGAATTATAGGGTAGAGATTTTCGTAGGGTACTTAGTTCAGTTACAATATGGTGCCGTGACCAGGATGGTCAAACGGCTGATTAGGGAAGTGCAAAGTAGGCGAAAGCCTACACTACAGCGCCAAAAAGGTTGTCATATCTATGACAGACCTTCAGCTTCTATCAAGCATTTCTTCAGTACTTCCCATCAGCTCTGTTTCTGTAACAACAATGGCAGTGAGAACTCTGAATTTCCTTTCAAGATAAAGTGCTATACGTGCTAGTTAACGCGCTAAGGGAATACATTGTGGAACTAACTATTTTAAGGAGAACCTCTACTAGAACTATTTATTTTACTACTTACTAACCTTTTCGAAGGTTTTATTTTTATTGTTTTGTACAGTGTTTCTACGATTGATAAATAATAATTTAAATGGAACCTTCCAGAACAAGGTGAATTCTAAAATAACTGTTCTATCATTTTTACTTATATGGAAAGCTTGTGTTAGGGTACGACAATAGTACCTACAACAGGTGGGGATGGAACCCTCAAACTGTCAGTTTAAGTTCACACCCTAACCACCCTAACCGTCAGGCGTTAAGCAGATTGAGGCTAAAACATGTCCACAAAAGGAAATTGAAAATCATCACTATAATATTAATAAATTTAAGAATGAGTTTGTTTTTTTGGTAGCTTTTCATTCAATTATTTAAGAATTGTTTAATTGTTTAAAATTTAATTAATTTATATTTAGGGAAATTACTAAGCACTAGGTACTTACCTATTTCAAACGAAATACGAAATTAAATTAGCTAACGAAACGTCGTGGCGACTGTTTGTCATTATTAACAAAAGATATTAATAGCTATTAATTGAAGTTAGAAATACAGTTTTGTATAATGAAGCTACTTTTTCCCGTGACGTTGTCCGCGTGGAATTAAGTTTTTTTAATTGTCGCGGGCTTAGCCAATTAGTTTTCCGAGATGACGAGTGCCTATGTCACTCTCCTCGTCCTCAACTATACCCATGCAAAAGTCACGTCAATTAGTTGCTCCATTGATGCATGATTCAAGATAAACTAAAAAAAGAAACCAACAAACCAATAGAAGTTTTAGAAGTATGTTTATTTTACCACACAGCTTAATTTAAATCAAAAACAAATCATAGGTACGCCACAATTAATACACGTTGTCATAGTTGAAAGACTTATTATTTTTTATCGATGGCGAATTGGGCTATAAGACAAATTAAGAGGACTGGAAACCAGAGCTGTGGAGCCAGTTAAATAAACTTCTACGATAATTATATCTTACTGCTGCAGGATTTTTAAAAATCTGATATGGACTAAGTCGCCAGCAAAAACTAGTAAAATAATAAATTCGTGTAGTTTCAATAATATTCTCAATTCATCCTCTATTTGTCCAACCCACCTAAATTAATAACTGTCTCGACGCCTCGAGCTAAAAGCTATTTAGAGGAGCATAAACTTCAGGCTTTATTGTGGCTAGGATACTTATCTGTACCCTCGTTAGGCTATTGGATTTCCTCTTTTATTGCTGTGTATATTTTCCTTTCCATAGTTACTTGAACTTTGTTCTGTGATTTTTAAAGCCGATACGAAATAGCAATTTATTTGTTTCTTTCCTTCAAATCATGTAATGATATGCTGTTTATAAAAGGTGTATTATAGGCAACTGATAATACCCACGCTCGCCCTTTGGTTAAAAATTCTGGGATTGAAAAGTATGTTTCTCTTTAAGTCCTCAACTACGAGTACAACCATGCAAAAAACGAGTCGATTCATAGACCTCTAGCGGTGTGATTGAAGGACAAATCATAGGAAAACCATAAATGACATTGGGAAAACCCTGTCCCCACCCTTGTAGCAATTTTTCTCATGTGTCAAATGAAAGGGCATAAAAATTACATCATTTCATTGTATGGCAGTAAATCTGTGAAGAATTGGGGAAAAAATTTATTCATCCTAGGAAAAAAAATTCTAACATTAAATTTTTTTAGACGCACAATACATGCATAAATCTATCTATATAAATAAAAATGAATGTTGGTAAGCGCATAACTCAAGAATGGATGGACCAATTCGGTTAATTTATTTTTTGTATGTTCTTTAAGAGGCCAGCGGAGAATGAATTGCCCATACAAACGTAATACCTAACGTTATACCCAAAATAATTTGTAATTGGAGAATATTTCCATCATATTATGCGATTATTTGGATTCAAATTGTATTTATCTAGGTACCTGGATATATATGTTTTCAAAATAGTTTACTAAAATGAAATGTAAACGAATTGCGTTTTGCATATTTTTACGACGTAAATGGCATGTTTTCTTCTTATTTGTTTCATAATAAAACCAACGATATCTTAGCTAAATAATTGATCAGGAACATAGCTTATATTGTTAAGTTACAAAATAACAACACAAAGTGAAAAACACAACAAATTTTCATTCATCATTTTTGGTATTTACGGAAAAAGACCAAATTCAGACGCCAAATATTGCTGTCGCACCAAGCATGGAGCCGATGTGAATAGATAAATAGAGATAGCAATATACCGGCCGATTTTTGCACGCGCCTTGAATTGGAGTTGCGAAAGATGTTCGCCGTACTCTTTAGGTCCACGGATTGTTTTAATAAAAAAAATTAAAAAAAAAATTTACTTTTAACTTTGACAGAACGAAGTCTGTCCGGGCAGCTAGTCATTAATAATAACAAATGAGAATGGAGCCAGTCTATAATAAAGGGAAGGCAACACGCATTATATAAGTGTTTCTGAGACAGAACAACGTGAGAACTACGAGTATGTGCGTATGCGCCGACCGGCAGCACGGCCTGCCTGTCGCGTCATCGTCCTACCCAAGCGCTGGGTAGGACGTAGAATGGTTAATTATTATTTTTCTTCGTCAATTTCATCAACCTTAGTGCGTAGATTCATTCATATAAAGTCTCTAATGATGATTTTGTTATTTAAAACCTAAGAACATAATAATCATAAATAGCAGAATAGTCATACAAATTATTAAGAAAAAAAAAATTTGTGTGTGTTAGCACGACGCACGATTGGAGTTAACTTTATACTCAACGTTGAAATTTCTACCCTAACGTTGAGTAAATAAGGTTGGTTTTCCGTGACACAATTTGTACCTCAAGTACCTAAGTTATAACACAACTTCACAACGATGCAAATCTCCACCCAACGTTGAGTAAACAAGGTTGGCTTTCGTTCACATGTATATCAGCGCCATCTTTCGGCTTATGTGTAAACTATTTCGAATAGCCAGGGTGTTGTACGGAGTACATTCTATTCGAAATAGTTTACACATAAGCCGAAAGATGGCGCTGATATACATGTGAACGAAAACCAACCTTATTTACTCGATGTTAGGGTAGAAATTTGCATCGTTGTGAAGTTGTGTTATAACTTGTACTCCGTACAACACCCTGGCTATTCAAAATAGTTTACACATAAGCCGAAAGATGGCGCTGATATACATGTGAACGAAAACCAACCTTATTTACTCAACGTTAGGGTAGAAATTTGCATCGTTGTGAAGTTGTGTTATAACTTACGTACTTGAGGTACAAATTGTGTCACGGAAAACCAACCTTATTTACTCAATGTTAGGGTAGAAATTTCAACGTTGTGAAAAACGTGACAGAAAAAACGTAACGAGGTCATTGATAAATTGATTTTACTGTCCGGATTTTTCTCATACCGGGCTGCTAAAATCGATTCTTAAGGAGTAAACTCCAAAAATTCTCCATTCATACATTCATTTTCTCATTCTTTCATTCAATTATTTGTTATTCAGACTAATATCTATTTTTTCACACATGGCCCATGATGCTACACCACTGCACTGGGGCCGGTTTCATACAAATTTTCACATTGTTATTTTATCGCGGAAAAAGCAGAGGGTTCCCGCGGGCTGATAAAAAATCTTAGTATTTTTTTTTGCACTATACTTACCTTACTATAAATATAAATACTGACAATAATACAATTATGTTATAGACTTAAGATCTTTGAGTATTATTAATACTCAAAGCTTAAGATGGAAGCGCTTTGTTGAAGCCTGATGTAACAGGCGTCAACAAAGGTGACGCCTGTCCTAATGTCCTAATATCATTACATTAATGTAATGTATGATTACATTAATCTTTACATTAATACATGCCGCATTAATGTAATCTTACATTAATACGGTATGTATCTGGATTCAGAAATAAACATACGTACGATATTTAGACGGTTCTTTTGATATCGGCAAGTCTTTACTTGGGGAAGAAAAATTTTCATACAAACACAAAGTTTGTTATTTCTTTCCGAAAATTCCCGTGAAAAGTTTCCATGAATTGGAATAAAATGGAAGTGACTTATCTCGTAAGACGCATTTGCTTAACCTTATTATCTCCTGAAATAATGGCAATTTCGATACAAAGACTCCACTCCCCTCGGCTCTTACGTTTTAATTTCGTGCGTATTCACCATGGAACTAGGAAACGACTAGTCTTCCCACTTCCATGGTATTCACATACAGGGTGGGCCAAACCAGGTGGATATAAAATTTTTTTTAGATTTTTCACTTAGGGGCCTACCAGGAACCGGAAGGAAAAAAATCGGTTCCCACCCGATTACGAGAAAAAATTTTTTATTTAAAATTTTGGAATATCATTGGTTTTACGAACTTTTAATTTTTTTTAAATTTTTCTAGTGACAATTTCCGTAATTTTTTTATGGAATATCTTTACCTAATAACTGTACTCTCTTAGAAAAAAATTTCAGTCTGGTTAGCTGGTTTTAAGAGCATTAAATTTTAAATTATTTCAAGAAAATTAAGTTCATCCAAAATCTACACAAAACTTTAAAATTCCATTAAAAATAAAAAAAGAGGTTCGTAGCACTGGTGATTTTTGAAAAACTGTAGCAACTTATGTTCTTTTGATTGCCATAAGAAAAATTGTATGTCAATGTGCCGGATAAAAAGTTATGATTTTTCAAAAGTCTTCGTTCCTCATTCGTGTAAATAACGACCTTATTGAAAAAAATGTTTATTGTTTGTGGAGACTGCAGTATGTCCTTTAATTTTAACTGCCTCGTTGGTCTCGTGTTTGACTGCGGCCGACGAGGTCCCGGGTTCGAGTCCCGGGTCGGACCATATCAAGTATTGGGGTTTTCCGTAAGAATTTCTCAGTACTAGCCCGGAGTTAGGAAGTTGGCGTTGTTTCAGCCCCGTACCTTGGAGAGCTCGTAAAGCCGTTGGTCCTGCGCCTAATCTCTCTCCGCCTGCGCCTAATCTCTCTCCGGTCATGTCGAATTTTCCGTCCTATAGGGTTATGAGAGTAAAGAAACAGAGAGTGCACCTGTGTTCGCGCACACACCCGCACAGATCGTTAATCTCTCTGAAGATATGCCGCCGCCGTGGCCGAAATTCGGAAAATAAAACATTGTTTTATTTTTCTTTCTCTTAAAAATGTAGATACCGTCAGTCATCATTAAAGGATTAATGTCCTCCCGACCAAATTTCGACCACAGTGACCTATCTACAGAGAGATTAACCATCTGTGCGGCACACACTTGTGCACTTTAATATCTCCCGCACTGCGGGAGATATTGAAGTGCACAAGTGTGTGCGCGAACATAGGTGCACTCTCTGTTTCTTTACTCTCATAGCCCGATGGGACGGAAAATTCGCGACCGGAGAGAGATTAGGCGCAGGCGGAGAGAGATTAGGCGCAGGACCAACGGCTTTACGTGCACTCCAAGGTACGGGGGTGAAACAACGCCAACTTCCTAACTCCGGGCTAGTAATGAGAATTTCTTACGGAAAACCCCAATACTTGATATGGTCCGACCCGGGACTCGAACCCAGGACCTCGTCGGCCGCAGTCAAACACGAGACCAACGAGGCAGTTAAAATTAAAGGACATACTGCAGTCTCCACAAACAATAAACATTTTTTTCAATACGGTCGTTATTTACACGAATGAGGAACGAAGACTTTTGAAAAATCATAACTTTTTATCCGGCACATTGACATACAATTTTTCTTGTGGCAATCAAAATAACATAAGTTGCTACAGTTTTTAAAAAATCACCAGTGCTACGAACCTCTTTTTTTATTTTTAATGGAATTTTAAAGTTTTCTGTAGATATTGGATGAACTTAATTTTCTTGAAATAATTTAAAATTTAATGCTCTTAAAACCAGCTAACCAGACTGAAATTTTTTTCTAAGAGAGTACAGTTATTAGGTAAAGATATTCCATAAAAAAATTACGGAAATTGTCACTAGAAAAATTAAAAAAAAATTAAAAGTTCGTCAAAGCAATGATATTCCAAAATTTTAAATAAAAAATTTTTCTCGTAATCGGGTGGGAACCGATTTTTTTCCTTCCGGTTCCTGGTAGGCCCCTAAGTGAACAATCTAAAAAAAATTTTATATCCACCTGGTTTTTCCCACCCTGTATAATTCGCAAGCTCGGTGGCTTGGATAGGCACGGCAACTTGACAAAGTAAAAAAAAAAGAAAGTAGGTAACAGTAGTACTATGTTTATGGGTAATAGCGTAGACTAATTAGGGTATTAAGTAATACTATGTTTTTGGGTAACAGTGACACTCTTTAAAAGTCATAATAACAATATTTTTAATTAATGTAAATGATGTTAATTTACATATAAAATAAAAACAATGTCCCCAACGACTTCCATTATTCTATGGACTATATATAGTGACTATATCGATTATATAGTGTGTACTAAAGTACGGCCACCGAGAGAATACGTTTTTGACACCTGTCAGTTTGCCATACAAAACAAAAATATCCGGTTGACATAACCTTGTAATAGCGCAGTTTAAATTTAGAAAAATATTGTTTACCAAGTTATTTGACACTCAGTTTGGCACAAAATTATAACATAAATTGATTATTGATATAATAATGTTGTTTTAATGCTCATCAATTGTTAAAACGGTAAACAACCAGCAACAATATTTTTATCGTAACTGCAACGCCATTACAAAGTTACGTCGTCAGTTCAATCGCGACGTGTCAGGAACGCATTCTCTGAACGGCCGTAGTTTAGTAGATATATTATATCGATGCATGTCAATTAGTAAAAATCTTATTAAAAAAAAAGAAAATCTTTACTAACCACAACCAATTTAAATTAATTTATCCCAATCCAAATCGGTACCTCACAATTAAACACATGGCTACGCCAGCCAAAACTGCTGTTCTGTATTTCTTCATAACATAATTCAGACTAAATATATAACATAATAGTAACACAAAAACAACTTAGCAACACCAAACATAATGCGGATGCTTATTTATGTAAATGCAAACGACAACATCTGTCATTTAAGTGAAAAAATAAACATTTGTGTTTATTGTACTTAACTTGAAACCGAGAAGGAATGTTCTTTAGGCGCCAAGAACGCTATGTACCAGTGCCTAAAAACAACGTCGTTTCCCGTAAACAAAAGTAACAAAGTAAGGAATAAGAGTTTGACAAAAGTAATGAAGTTGAGTTTAAGCACACTTTATAGTATTCTTCAAGAACGTAAGCTCCTACAGCAAAATAAGACGATATTACACGACGTTCAGTACAATCATAGAACTTAATTTGAAACTGTACAATAGCGAACTCTTGCAGAAAATTCTTTTAATAAATTACGTTTAGGTAGAAATGGAATTAGGTACGTAAAAATATAACAACAAAGCAGATGGTAGTAAGTATACGAGAAAATAACGAACATAATGTAACTTAATTTGTTTAGATCCAAGATGCTCCCTACTTCAGATAACTATTTTTATCTGCAATCTCCTACAAGATAAAACCTGTTACCTATGTACTTTTCTAGAGTTAACCAACAAACATTACACAGGGTGTAAGGGAAACCCTAATGAAAACTTTGTGAATTGGTTACACTTAATACCTATAATAAACACATTTCTGAAATGATTACCGATATTGTAATTAGGGTTCCGTACCCAAAGGGTACCAACGGGACCCTATTACTAAGCCTACGCTGTCCGTCCGTCCGTCCGTCCATCCGTCCGTCCGTCCGTCTGTCAGCGGGCTGTATCTCGTAAACCGTAATAGATAGACAGATGAAATTTTCACATAATATTATGTATTTCTATTGCCGCTATAACAACAAATAATAAAAATTAAATTAAATTAAAAAAATTAAATTAAATTGGTAGGTGGGTAGATGGAAATCTTTTAATTTAATTTTTTTAACGGAACCCTAAAAGAGCGAGGCCCGACTCGCACTTGGCTGATTTTTTTGAGTACGCAATGTATCGCGAAAAACGAATGCCGATACCTACACCCACGTAGGTACGGCGCGTCGCAAGCGTCGGTTTGTTGTTCAGTGTTCATACGTAGGCCAAGTACTTTGAACTTTTGACAAACAGCTAATCGCGCGCGTATTGCAACGCTGTTTTGTGTTAAATATTGATATTTCTTGTTTTATGACTTAAAATAACGCATTCGACCAGACGATCATGCAGACGGGTAAAAGAAAACTTCTGAAAAGTTTTCAAATCCCCTCAGTCCTCAACGAACAAGTAAATCTGACATCTTTTTATTAGTTTATTACTTATTTTACTTACTTTAAGTATATATGTCGTTTTCAAAATGACTAGACAAACGTAATATTATAAATGTTACTCTACGCTTTTTACCTACTTTAACCTTTAGAATTTATAGTAAGTAGGTAAAAATAAAATTTATAATAAATAGTCACTTTTTAAGTATTTTTAGACTAAATTACATAGTTTGTTAGTCATATCATAAGTTTCTCTATCAAGTGTTTGGTAAATAATCGAGCAATTTCGCAACTGTCACTTAAAGTTTTTATGACAAAATTTCGCTCACAACTTCACCAGGTGACATAGTTTTAATACCGGTGTTGAGTTTTTGGATACCTACTTTATTATCTCTTGTTTTTGAAAATAAGCGAATAAACACACTTAATAATAATAATATTATAATGTAGCATACCTTTGCATAGGTATGCATAGCAATTAGTCAATAATATCTTCTACTGCCCTGGTACTTCAAATATTTTACTCGTATCAAACTGCTCATCATGTAAACGAACTCAATGATTGTACATGTAGCGCAACTGTAATGCGATATAAGTGCAACTCACTTTTGCAATGTTACCAACGTCACTGACTCGGTAGCTTTGCCTCAATACGTCACGTAATAAACTTCGCCCACACAGCGCCCACAATCAACGCCCACGCTTTTCCGACGTGAACAGTGACGTCATGCTAAATTACATATCCAATAGCTTTTACATGGTACAATCGGAATGTAGATGCCATTTTATCGTGACGACATTTTTATTACCTTCGTAAGTAAGCATTAGTAGGGTCATGCGGAAAATGCGAAAATCCATTTCCGATTCCGATTAACTTTTGTTGACCCACTCTGAGCAATGAGTGTCCCATTCGGGTTGATCCGTACCCAAAAAGGGGTTCACTCATCTTCTTGTCAACCGATCGACGACGGCATTAGGGGCTTCCACAAGCCCTGTTCTTGCACTTCACGACTCGTTTGACGTAGTTGTTTCCCAAGTGGGGGGGGCTACCTTCACTGCATTTTCTGGGACCCCGTTTTACCTATGAGACCGTTTACTTATTACCAGTAATATTAAAAAAAAAATTACCGGTTCTTCACACCATGTGCCCCGCTTATTCCGCTTCGAGAGACGTGAGGCTATAATATTTCTATGGATCTCATTGACCTTATAGTTGATGTATAGGTTTGTAACATTCATATTATGTCAATGGCTTCTGAAACATTAGGTCAGTGAGATGCTTTAGGTAGGTATTATTAATAAATTATAACTTAATGCTCATTTTTTTCTGAAAGATTGATAAGATTGAGTTTTCTAATATACTGGAATTAACAATTTAAAAACGTTATACGGCCCGAAGCTTCTGTAAGACGAAGAGAACCTGCGTGGTAAACGAATTCAGTAGACACGATTTGGGGTGAAGCATTATTCGATTATTTGCATGGCTTGCTGCATAACAGCTCGCTTCAGTAACTGCCCTTGTGCTATGTCTCAAGGTGCTACGTGATAGATTTATGCATATAAAGCTGATCTCTCATTGAAAGCTAGTCGTTCGTGACGCAATTTTAACGGTCTTCTATCGAATATACTTTGGAAAGTGCTCTCAAGAACTTCACAACCTTGTGCCCCCTTCACCGTTTTACCACAGAACGTCGAGAAAACGTGAGCTTTGGCACCCTTACGTGATTGAAATCCAACCTACTCGCACAAAACGCTTCAGTTCAACGTTTCTGAATCGAACCGCTAAGGTGTGGAACACACTTCCAACATCTGTGTTTCCGGCCACGTATAACCTCAGTACCTTCAAGGCATGAGTGAATAGGCATTTTCTAGGCAAGCGCGCTCCAACCTAGACCTCATCAGTGCTTTCCAGTATTGATTGTCGTCAAGCGTAAGCCTATCTCCAAATAAAAAAAAAAGGCGTTACACATAGTGTCTCGTTGGTTCGTTGGTCTAGTGGTCAGCATGTTCGACTACGGATGACGAGGTCTCGGGTTCGATTCCCGGGTCGGGCCAAAAAAAAATGTAATGGGTTTTTCCGTCAAGAAATTCTCATTACTAGCCCGGAGTTAGGAAATCGGCGGTGAGTCACCCCCGTGCCTCGGAGAGCACGTAAAGCCGTTGGTCCTGCCTGATCTCTCTCCGGTCGTGTCGGATTCTCCGTCCCATCGGACTATGAGAGTGAGGGAATAGACAAGGGAATAGTGCACCTGTGTCTGTGTCACACACACTTGTGCACTATAATATCTCCCGCGCAGATGGCTAATCTCTGAGCAGGTTGGCCACCGTGGTCGGATTTGGTCAGGAGGACATTATCGACCGAGCGAAGCGAAGGTCTTTGAGTTAACTAGGGCGATTTGCACTTGTCCGTCCGTCCGTCCGTCCGTCCGTCCGTCTGTCAGAGCCTTATAACTTTTGAATTACTGAACGTAATTACTTCAAATTTAGATATAATATGTAAACCGATGGCCTCCAGCCGAAAATGGCTTAAAAAGTTATAAAAATCTTTATTTCAGGGGGGCTCTCATAGAAGCGAATGCGAAGTAAAAAAAAAAAAATCGCGTTACATAAAATTGTTACGTATCATTTTAAAGATAATTTTGAACTGAGTACAAAAATATTTTTTTTTTAATTTTTCCCTTAAAATTGACGAAATGGGGGGCTTTCAAAGTGGCGATTTTATACGCTCGCTTGAAGACGCTCTCTAGAAAAATCCGCTATGGATTTTCAAACTGATTTTATGTTTTTAGGTCACTTATATCCTGTACTTGAACAACAAATACTAAAATTATATGAATATTATAAAGAAACGAGATTATTTAATTTTTAATGGGCGTCAGTAATTCATATAGCATCAACATAGCTTCACAATAATGCTAATAGATGGCGCAGTCAGTAACTATTCCCATGGAACTACGAGTTAAATTCAATGTTTGATAAATAATTCAATGTTTTCACTAACGTTCCCTAACCTTTACGGGCTACCTATAAGTTAGGTGATTGATGTTTTCTGTCAACTTATTTATCACGATCCTGTACGGGACACCTAAAAGGATATTGGGACGGATGTTAGGACTTAGGATTGTATTTAGGAGCTACCTACGTTAAGAGACTCCTACTTAGGGGATGATTTAGGTATGTTTGGTGAAAACGGGCATAATAATAATGTCAGTTTTGGTTATCATGTATCGATTGAATGAATAATCATGGGATACCGTTACCGCGAGGTCTCAGTTCGGGGCGAACCACTAGTTATTATTATTATTTTATAAAAGTGGCAATGCAATGGTCCGGGAGCCTGAACGTCCACTCAGAGCGGATTCGAAAATTTTGTATTTTATTAGCGAATTAATTGACCGAGCGAAGCGAGGTCTCTGAGTTTACTAGAGCGATTTGCACTTGTCCATCCGACCGTCTGTCCGTCCGTCCGTCCGTCTGTCAGAGCCTTATAACTTTTGAATTACTGAACGTAATTACTTCAAATTTAGATAATATAATATGTAAACCGATGGCCTCCAGCAGAAAATGGCTTAAAAAGTTATAAAAATCTTTATTTCAGGGGGGCTCTCATAGAAGCGAATGCGAAGCAAATTTTTTTTTTGCGATTCATAGGGTTTCTGTGTATCATTTTAAAGACAATTTGGAACAGAGTACAAACGTATTTTTTTTTCCTAAAATTGACGAAATGGGGGGCTTTCAAAGTGGCGATTTAATACGCTCGCTTGAAGACGCTCTCTGGGAAAATTGGCTATATATTTTCAAGCTGTATTTATTTTTTTACTTCACTTGTATCCTGTACTTGAACAACAAATACTAAAATTATATGAATATTATAAAGAAACGAGATTATTTAATTTTTAATGAGCATCAGTAAATTTCACATAGCTTCACAATAATGCTAATAGATGGCGCAGTCATTAACTATTCCATGGAACTACGAGTTACGACTACGATCTATCCCAAAAACAGTTTTGCGTCGAGCATTATTATTTAGGTACATAATATAATAACATATTATTCAATTAATATTATTCTTTAGTTAAATATCAAACTTCAATAAACTATTAATTGCCGCATTTTGTATATTTTCTATTCGCGTCAATAGATGACGATTTGTACAGATGCCCCTAACCCATTTTCACTCGTTAGTACCTACATAATAATTCAATGTTTTCACTGACGTTCCCTAACCTTTACGGGCTACCTATGATAAGTTAGGTGATGATTACTGTCAACTTCTTTATCACGATCCTGTACGGGACACCTAAAAGGACATTGGGACGGATGTTAGGACTAAGGATTGTGTTTTGGAGCTACCTACGTAAAGAGACTCCTACATAGGGGATGATTTAGGTATGTTTGGTGAAAACGGGCATAATAATAATGTCAGTTTTGGTCGTCATGTATCGATTGAATGAATAATCATGGGATACCGTTACCGCGAGGTCTCAGTTCGGGGCGAACCACTAGTAGCTAAAGTTATACGTATAATATAATAAGCTTGTCCGGAGGAGTCTCGCATACCTACCATAATTATGATAGGTTGCGAGACTCTTTCGTCCAAAAAAAGTAGTTTGCGTAATTTTTTCCTAAAAGAGTAAGAAATTTTCTATCGAAAGCACTGAAAATAAACAACATCCGCGATGACGGTAAAACATTTTTTTTAATTTTTGAAATTTTTTATTTTTGTTAACATTACTTCGGCTTTTCAAATTAAAGCATACCGAGCTAAATAACCGTATAATTTTTATTAACTATTTTTTTTATTCGATGACAAGTTAGTCCTTGACTGCGATCTCACCTGATGGTAAGTGACGATGCAGTCTAAGATGGTAGCGGGCTAACTTGGAAGAGGTATGGCAGTGAACATTCAACCCATACCCCTAATTGGTTTCTACACGCCATCGTGCCGGAACGCTAAATCGCTTGGCGGCACGTCTTTGACAGTAGGGTGGCAACTAGCCACGGCCAAAGCCTCCCACCAGACCAGTCCAGACACAATTCAGAATTATAAATTCCCAAATTGACCCCGCCGGGAATCGAACCCGAGACCTCCCAGTTAATTATAAGACAACAGCGCTCACCACTGAGTCAGGTAGGTCGTCAAAACTCCCGATTCGATAGATTCGAAACTATCAATTCGAATACATAGAATCCGCAAGAGGGGACGTTCAATGTTACCAGCTCCCGGACCAAAATAAATTGGGTTCAACTTTAGTTCGAGTCTTCTTGTGGAACCCAATTTATTTGCATTGCGACTTTTATAAAATGCACTATGTTTGACGTCTCCTGTGTTAGGGTCACGGGCCACTGGCTTTCATTGTATACGGGGTTGGTGACCAGCCCCCCCCCCCTCGCCCCTCTGTTGTACATAGTGTGTAATTCCAGTGCAATACAGTTTTCATTGAAATCCCTGTGTTTCAATTCGCGTCTTATTCGCGTAGACCAAGGGACAGGGTGGGATGTTTTATCTCCAACGCCGGCGTCCATCCGTTGCTTTGTTAATGCGTGATTGAAGGACAAACCAACAAACACACAGTTTCGCATTTGTAATTTTAATAAGGATTATTAAAAGTTCCTGTCTGTGTAATTTCAGTTTCAAGAAGCCAGTCTAGACTACCGAACAAACTTCGCGAAGGACTGGAAAAATTCAGAAATTTTCCAAAGAGCCCCGCTATCAATTATGCAAGGTTCCTGCGTGTAATCCGAGCTCCCATGGCAGCTTAACTCTGAAGCGGGCTTGTTAGACGCTCTCGATGCTACTCGAGAACCCCCCTTAACATTTTCGAAAGAAAATTGATATGGAACGTAATTATGCTTCCTTACTTTGCATTTTGATCTGCATTGGGCTGAATTTGTTATGCAATAGCGTTTTGATAAATTCTTCATTATTTTTTCTTGTTTACCAGGAGTAGGTACTGAATATTGACAGGCTTGTTTTATTTTATTTGCAATTATTATTTTTCCCTTTGAAGCTTAGCTATTGCTGAGTATGCTCAGCTATAACCAGTATACCTATGGGTATAGTTGTTAAATCCGGAAATCACTGATCGGGGCAAAAACATCTAATCCTTCTAACTTTTTTTAGCAAACACCAACAAAAATTGATTTATAAACTTGCGTACAACCATAGAAATAGCAAATCCTATTTCCATGCTTACAACACTGCTGTTACAGGGAAACTGTCAAAAAGCGAAAAATAAACTGCTGTAAAAATCAGTTGGTACGCACCCCCCGTAAGTACATCCTTCGCGAGTGATGAAAAGTAAACTTCCGTTCGCAGCCAATGCACCGTGTGAAAATTTTAAAATAATAAATTTCAGTTGCGAACTGCGTTGCTTACAGAGTGTACGAGAAAACTCCAGTACAATCGAGAAGTAAATTCGTTTAGTATAATCTTACTAATATTATAAATGCGATAGTGTGTTTATTGATTTGTTAGTTTGTCCTTCAATCGCGCCGCAACAGAGCTAAGGATCGACGTGATTTTTGCATAGCTATAGTTGAGGACCTGGAGGGTGAGTGACAAAGGCTTTATATCCCGGAAAGTCAATTAAAAGGTTCCCACGAGATTCTTAAAAACTAAATCCTCGCGGACGAAGTTTTTTTTATTAAACACCGCCCTTTTTTTTTATCGCTCTTCTTCTTTATCAAATGAATAGACGCCCACTGCTGGACATAGGTCTCTTGCAAAGACCACCTGTCTCTGTCTTGCGCCGCCTGTAACCATCTGCGACTCGTCTGATGTCACCGGTCCACCTAGTTGGAAGTCTGCCAACACAGGCAGCGCAAGACTGAGACTCTCATATATCGAGATATTATGTGGAAGTCTGAGAGATAGAGACAGATGAACATCTATCGATTGGTTAAGAAGATCGTATCAATTTAGAATTAAAATTTAAAAAAGCGCATTTACCACGTGACTGTACTAACCCCTATATTAAAATAGCTCTTCTATTTGTAAATCGGTTTACATTCATAATATAGGTACCGACGTGGTTCCTCTCGACTCTCGTTTTAACAAGGTTTCCATTTTGTTTTCGTATTCCACACCATGCATATTTGTGAAGTACGTTTTATACGTGGCCTTAGTATTTATCAAACGAGTAATAGGTAGATATTTCTTTTTAAGGTGGTTGCTGACTTTATGAATTACTTAGATACTTTTTACTACCTAAGTTATCTCTACCAATTTCATAAAGGCAATATTATATAAATAAATTTCATAAGGGCGAGTGCAATCCTTACTTAATATTATAAATTCCTAAGTGCATGTGTCCTCCAACCACGCAGCATTGGAACAACGGATCAACGTGATTTTTTGCATGGGTAGGTATAGTTAGTATTTTGTATGATGAAATGAGGGTGAGATAGTTCTTAGTTCAACTTATATTTTAAATAGCCTAAATAATATATAATAATTTATAATAGCCTAAATAATATATATATATATAATAGCTTATAAAATACGGCAGCAGGAGAGTGACCTATGAGGATCCGTAGGTTACAAAATAAAAGGGTTCCAGCGGGTTTATTTAAAAACCTAACTCCACGCCGCCGGTTTATGCAGACAAGTAAAAAAAAAATCTCGCTAAATACTGAGAATTTTGTTTGGAACTTCAAGAAAGGAATTGGTACTTGTTAGGATCAGTTTTGATTGTCATAACAGTACAAATTGAAAGGGCTAAGAAAAAAATTAATTAACCTACAAAGAATCAAATACATTCTTAAGAGGCAATCGTAGTTAAATATTTTAAATAAACAAAAATAATATCTGATTAATTTCAAACTCTCAAGAAATAATGTAATTAAATCAGTTTCTTTGGAAATCCCTGAAGTACGTTCCTCTCTAAATAATCGGAAAAATCTTTCCTCAGCAGTCGGTATTCGAGCGGCGAATAGAATTAAACTTTATTGCATTTCAAAGGTCGTGAGTCGATGGTGATTGCTGTTCAGATATTACGATTCAAAAAATAGAAAGTAAACCTATTTTCCTTTTGAAGGGAGTGCTCTAATTGACTTATCTACAGTCATAACAAAATAAGGATAGGTATGTTTAATGTTTATAACATAAATTTAGGGTTGGTAGCTTAGCGCGAATGAACTGCCAATCCTGAATCTATGGTTTATAAGTTCGCGGAATGGTAGGGTTGGAGAGTACCTGAAGAGTAGAGTTAATAAGCATTTTCTAGTCAAGCGCGCTCCAACCTAGACCTCATCAGTGCTGTCCAGCATTGATTGTCGTCAAGCGTTAGCCTATCCCGAAATAAATAAATAAAAAAGTACCTAGTGAGTGAACTATTTAGCGGCAACAATCGCGCGTTTTTATAGCTTTTAGTGTTTTTATGGCTTAGGCGTTCGATCAGGATCGTTTGAGTCGCGAAAACGCGATGCAGTCGCAAAAGGCCAAAAAAACACGACCGCGTTTGAGTCGCCAAAACGCGATGCAGTCGCAAAAGGCCAAAAAAACACGACCGCGTTTGAGTGGCCAAAACGCGATGCAGTCGCAAAAGGCCAAAAAAACACGACCGTGTTTGAGTCGCCAAAACGCGATGCAGTCGCAAAAGGCCCTAAAAAAGACGTTTTTAGGGTTCCGTACCAAAATGGTGAAAATGGAACCCTTATGGTGAGACTTTCTCCGTCCGTCCGTCCGTCCGTCCGTCCGTCCGTCTGTCACAGTAACTATTAAAGCTATCGACATGAAATTTGGCATAGTTGTGTATAATAGTGGCCCAACATCATTGGAATAAAGAAAAATCGAAAATTATTTTTAGTTTTATTAAAAAAGGGGGAAAATCGGGGGTTTGAAATTTCAAAGTAAAATAACTATACCGAGTGGGGTATCATATGAAAGGCCTTTACCTGTACATTCTAAAACAGTTTTTTATTGATTTCTATATGTAATAGTTTTTGAGTAATCGGCCAAAATGTCAAAAAAATACCGTTCCCCCCCCCCCCCCCCCTTATCTCCGAAGTTTACCAATCGAAAAATCTGAAATAATTATGGTCAATAGAATTTTATGTATATTTTACAGGAAAAATAAAAGCAACGCGAAAATTATTTTAGTTTGATTAAGAAAGGGGGAAAATAGGGGGTTTGAAATTTCAAAGTAAGATAACTATACCGAGTGGGGTATCATATGAAAGGCCTTTACTTGTGCATTCTAAAACAGTTTTTTATTTATTTCTATATATAATAGTTTTTGAGTTACCAATCGAAAATTCTGAAATAATTATGGTCAATAGAAGTTTATGTATATTTTACAGGAAAAATAAAACCAACGCTCTAACTAGCATGGTTTTTTTTATATTAATAATAAACCTCTACAAACAAAGTTAACGATAAATAAGCAAATTAATATAATATTATCGTTTTACTTTTACTAAGATTAAGATTTTTTTTAAGATGTCATACAATGTCATATGGCCGATTTCACCAACTTCGAGTGACGTTTACTTAGACGTAGTCCTAAATCCTAAAAGTAAATCCTAGTTCCATGTGTTTTACCGAGGAATAAATTGGGCGTTCTGACAGTTTTGGTATTGAAAATACTGACAAAATATCCAATTTTCGCTCGGATGTCTTATCCGAGCGTAAATTGGATATTTTGTCAGTATATTATTTTATTTTAATAACTAATTTATATTTTCTTCAAATGCTAATATTATTACATACTTAGATTATATTTTTTCTAAGATTACATAATTAATTAATTAATTAGATTTAACCCATTGTTTGTACCTCTGTTGCACGCCCGAAGAGGCAATGTTTATTGCAATAAGACTATGAATGTACCTTTATATTTTGTACCTTTATATACCTATACCTTTGAATTTTACATTGCTGAAATCGGCCCTTAAAGTAAAATAACTGTAAGGTTTTCATTACATGACATCTCAAAACAAAATTGAATTAATACGGCTTTAAGTGTTGGTAGTATTCCTGGTTCCCAGTTCGAGTTACGTCTCGTATTCAATTTGCAGCAAATCCCCAATAAATAAGCGTTTACGTGATCAATGCGTTGCGAAATCGCTTGAAACCAATTGTTGGCCCACTGACGCGGAATGATGTTGTGATAGCATGTTGTTATAATACAAAATGTAGTACAGATAACAGATACATGCCAAGGTATTGCCCATAATGACCGCGCTGGGCAGGAGTGTTTGTCATCGCAGGGCTAGACTAGGTGGACCGACGACATCAAATGAATCGCAGGGAGTTGCTGGATTGAGGCGGCGCAAGTATAGTGGTAAACCACCACTATAAATGCTTAATTCATGTTGAAATCCCTGAGCTCTTCATGAATGAAAGATTGATTATATTTTCACCGTATATTTGTTATTTATAATATTACAGAGCACTGAGAAAACAATATCGCGAAACTATGTTGCGGATTGTACTTTGTGTGATAGACTGAATCAGTTACTCTTGAATGTCAAAAAATCAGGAGATGCGTTCGCTTCAAGGTTCGGAGGTTGACTCTTCCTTGATAAAATCTAGAATGTAAATGACCAGCGCGCACATTAAGCACGCATCAGTCTACCACACGATTTCAAATTACGAGCACGATCTTTATATAAAAATAACATTCATCGGAGTAGAAATTGTTCGGACAGACGAGCGGCCAGCATCAGGAAAGCGGCCAGCTACGAAGTAGGTTTTTCCACCACACAAGACCGAGATCTGTGGAAGTCCATGCAAGAGAACTATGTTCAGCAATGGACGTCTAATTGATGTTGAAGTTTGGAACATCGGGGCGAAGTTTTCTTTTAGATATTTGAAGTCGGCCAAGTTCACACGGCATTGTACTGCTTAATATTTTTTTACAGGATAAACTTTATTGAAAAGATAGTGGCGCATACGTCAAGCGCCATAGAACAGTTCACACGTCGTTTATTACTGTTCTATAGAACATGTACCTATGCGCCACTATAATGTTTTCGATAAAGTTTATCCTGCAAAAGAACGTAATGTACCAATACCTACCGTGCAAACGTAGCCTAATGGTTAAAGCTGAAAACTGAGAGGTCGACGCGACCAAATGCGAAGTACTAAGCGTACCAAACTGTAACACAAGCTTTCCGCTTATTTAGAGGCGAGAGGAGAATATTAGCTAAGTTCAGCTTGGTGGTTAAGATAAAATAAATACTCACTACCTTTTCAATCCTGGGTAATGGGTGATTCACACTTGTTTAGTAGTTTAGTTAATCTTTAGTAAATATTTAGTGATTTAATACGTGTAAACGACTAATTTAGTAGCAAGTTGCAGGTTAAAATTTAGTAGCTCACTAAACAAGAAAAATAGAATTTGGTCTATTTTTCGGTTTAGTAGGTGGGCTTATCACATGACGCGTTTGGACAGGCATGATTTTGTCAACTGCTTAGTAGCCGCATAAGTTAGCAGAACGTCGTGCTCGTGTAAATTGTGTAGTAGTATATTGTTTTTTATAATATTTAATATTATTTTTTCAATTTTAAAGTCTAGTTTAGATTGACTTTATACATTTCTTAAATTATTATTGTGTGTTAAATTATCCTTGAGATCCTATGCCGGATAATATCTAGATATTGAAATAAGTAGGTACATAGTTTTGAAATCAGATATTGAAACGCGAAATCTGATTTAAAAACGATTCTCAGAGAAAGCTATACGACCAAGGCCTAGGCATCTTGGGCTACTAAAGAGCTTTACTAAATAATACGTGTAAACGGCCACTAAACAATTAAATCACTAAATATTAAGTTAAGATTTTCTTAACTACTAAACACGTGTAAATTAGCCATAAGAAATAAGACCGTGATATTATTATGTAAGACAGAAGAATAAAACTCAGCGGTTGAATAATGGATTATTGTAACCTTCCTTTGTCCTCCCTGCGATGTAACCGTCTGGAAATTGAAGTGGGACCTGGCACTGAGTATTTGTTTACTACGTTTTTTGTAACTGCCTAGACCTATTAAGAGTTGATTTGTTGTACGTTTGCTTTTAACCCCCGACAAACGTTGTGTCTATAGTCTCCATGTTATATATTTGACGTGTTTATCTATGTATCTGTGTATGTATGCATCTGTATGTCTGTCTGTTCCCTCGTAGCTTCCGAACGAATGGACCGATTTTGATGCGGTATTTTCTGTTTGAAATCTAACGTAATCGAGGTGGATCTTAGCTATGATTTATGAAGATCTGCTCAGGCGTTTAAAGTTCATCAGTTCAATTAATTAAAGGGTCTTACAAACGTTCACTGGTGCGATTGATTTGGGTGTATCGGATAATTTCTAAGGCTTAGTAACCTTAAGCTGATGCTGCAGCATCAAATAGTCTGCGGGATACCCAACTCCTCAGCAACTTACAGCAGATATAGTGTGATTGGGCTCATTAGAATGATCTCGATGACGATCGAGGATCGAGGAGGAGGATCTGATGATGTAGCAGTGAACTGGGTAACAGGATGACAGATATATCGTACATAGTCCGGCCATAGATTCGCATGTCGGGAATGTTTTTCAATTTACACTTGTTTACAATTATAAGCCGTCAAATCGTCAAACCGACTGTTAGGGTATTTAGACTGCAACGTCACTTACCATCAGGTGTGGACACAGTCAATGACTATCATGTCATAAATAAAAAATCGGTAAAAACACAAGTACGTTTTCGGTTTGAGTAGGTAGGTCTTTTAAGAGTAAAAAATGTATATTCCGAGATTCTTACGCCTCCAGCGTTACCTACTCCTGCAGCATCCGCGGTTTGAGGAGTTGTGACTCAAACATCAATGAGAAAGTTATACTTGGTACCCACAATATCAATTCACAACTTTTTATATCAATTTACACTGTAATCATAAACCACGGCTTAGAATATAATATTCAGGTCAATTTTATGCATGACTCGTTTTGTCGAGATTATAAAATATAGGTAGGTATAAAGCCTTGAATAAATTCGCCAACAAAAACAAGAAGATTTTGGAATTACGCTATAAACTGAGATAATATAAAATCCGAGCTCGTGAAGGTTTAGGAAATGACGGCAACTCTAAACTCAAAATAATTCATTATTCAAATAGACTTTTACAGTGGCGTGGTCATGACTTCTACCTTCTTACCTAACCTTTCAGAGCTATTTGCGTTTCATGCAATTGAATATCACTTGCTAAAGCATGTAAATGCAAATGGTGAAGGAAAATATCGTGAGGAAACCTTCACGACTAAAGTTCTCAAACGTGTGTGAAGACAGCCAATCCTCACTTTGCCATCCTATCTTTGCTAAGTGGATTGCATTGCCCTTTTTCATTCTGAGAGGAGACCTGTAGTGAGCCGGTGATGAGTTGAGATGAATGATGAATGAGACTTTTACGAGTAGGTACTTTTAAATCCTTGATTTGTAAGCTGAGCTTGTACGAGTTAAGTACGCGTGTGTACTTAACTCGTACAAACGTTGCGTCGCGTCGTCGCGCTTATAAGCTGGTATAATTTTATGAGCACCATTGTAGATCTGGTAGCGGTATAATCAGCTTTTGTGCAACTTTTGGTTCTTGGCGAGTGTTTGCTGTCGCCTGCATAGCACTATGACAGGTTGTAGTAAATTCACTAAACGCTATAACACAAGATGCTTTGCCCGTATAGTGGTGTAAGATGGAGCCGAGTTCGTCCGAACTACTCCGAACCACCACCGGTTCGCGCGTATACGCCGGAAGTGCGTGTAAGAGCGTTCGGTTTTTTGAAGCGCAAAATGTGGCTCGTGTAAGCCCGTATACTGATGCGAACTTATACGCGCGAAAAAATGCGCTAGTCTGAAATCACTCTAATCACAAGTGTTTCCATCGCATTGCTTTTAAAGAACCCTAAAGGCCTGTTCAGTGACGCGTCCAGTTATTCCGTTTAACCTTCCGAGATACAGTGTTCCAAATTGAGTAATAAATAACTGTAGGTATGGGAGAAATCATATGGTAAAGATAGTATGTAACTTATTAGAATGTACATAAGAAAATTGTAAGCTTTTGTTTTGAAAAGGGCAACTGCTGAGTTGCCGGGCTACCTGCAACTGAGTTGCCGGGTACCTTCTTGCCGGCTCTTCTCAGCGGAATCCGCTTTCCGAACCGGTGTGGTAGAGTCATGACGTATCATAAGAGTCCCAGGTGAACTAAGTAAGTGAAATAATTAATTTTGAATTTATAACGTGTTCCCATTTGGGCTAGAGTTGTCTAAAAAGGGGCAAAATTGCCGTGAATCGTTTCTTGATTTCGCCCTTAATTAGTCCAGTAGGGCTAACAAACACGCCACGAGAAAATTTTGTGTACCCATTTTCTCGTGATATCCCTTAGAGTAAATGAGTAGACAAAATTTTCTCGTGGTGTCGTCCTACAGAAGGGGTGAAATCGAGAAACATTTCGCTCGTAGGTACGTTACCTCTACGTAGTACGGTAACTCTCGAGCTGTTTCTGGATACAATATAGGCATTTTAATATGAATTCGCGCGAGACGATTCTCAACAAAGTCAAGACAATCTAAGCCCCTTGTAGATAATTTAAGCCCCTTCTGGATAATCTTAGCCCCTTCTGACTAAGATAGACCTTAAAGAATAAACAGGTAAATAAACTCATAATTAGTAGATCCTGCGACTCGGTTTATGTGAACTTTATTCCTGCAGCGTCAGGATTAGGTAAGTAGTTTTACACGTGCCTAATCTTGTATTCCCTAAATTGGTCAAACAATCGTGACATAAACATGTTTATCAAGAACATACACCTAATGATATAATTTACCGGACTGCTAGCCCTCAAACTTGGCTCAGTGCCAAAACTACATTGAGAAGAACGTCTTACCACATAAGTGTATGTTCAAGGATAATATAAACTTATAATTATATACATAAAAATATGATTTGTATAAATCTAAAATCAATTGCTGTCAAATCAAACCAAAAAAAATAACAGCTGAGAAATCGAAAAAAATCAAAATTCTATAGAAATCACTAATAATATTTAGATGGCGGAAGCGTAGTTTATTTATAAACAAAAGCGAAAAGCGCAGTGTTGGCAGACCCCCGACTAGGTGGACCAACGACATCAGACGAGTCGCAGGGAGCCGCTGCATACAGGCGGCGCGAGACCGAGGCCTATGGAAGTCCAAGCAAGAGACCTTTGTCCAGCAGTAGACGTTTGAGGGTCGATGAAAAAGAATAAGAAGACTGCACTTTATTTTCGGATATTTCTTGGGATATTATATTTGCCAATTTTTCAAAGTTCCTTATTAGGTACTTTTTGGACATTAATAAACAACTTTAAGTCCAATCACGTCGGAGCTGAGCTCTGAAGGTTGATGCGATAAAGGGGATAATCGTATTATGAATGCTAATCAATAGGTATAGAAAACTTGATGATATCCTAAAGTTTATGTTTCATTGCTCTTTTTTGGTTATTATAAGTTATGACCAATTTTTTTCAGGATACTTTTCTGTCGAAGCAGCAATGTATTATAAGCTTGATTTACCTTAGTAATTTTCCTATATTGTTTGTTCAATGCTGACAGTTTAGGAACTGTAGTAAAATCGTTAATTCCAGGCATAGTTTCGATTTGTAAAGGAGGTCATACACTGTCGCAAGGCCCAGACAACACATAGAATCACCAAAACACACACACACACACACACACACACAGTTCATTCTTTCCATGATAATTACATAAGAGGTAAAGGTAAATCCAATATGGCAAGCATGGTAAACAATTATATTATCTCAAGAATAAAAAAAATTGAGACAGTATCGTGTTCTTTAATCATTGATCATAACATAATTTAACACATTGGTGGAACCTACTTGCCACGAAAAATGAAAGGTTTTATTTTTAGGAGTAACTACCGCTACTAAAGCTACTAGCTACTAAAAAAAATATTATTATAAATTCAATAGGTACCTACCTACTGAAAATGCGAATGATGTTACGTCAGCTGTGAACTCATCTGACATCACTTTTATAAACTCCATGAACCCAGTTCTTTCTGCTACTGTCACACGTATTTTCAGTCTAAAGAAAAACATTCCAAACACCTTTTTGCCTTTTACGGCTCTTGCGGTTTTTGCGCCTTCAGCTCAGCTTCAGCCCCTGTAGCCAAGTTACACTTCGTTGTATCGTTTCTCTTTCTACTATCGTTGTCACTTGAAGTTTTGGCTAGGCCTAGACTAGATATCGCTGCAGCTGATCAAAGATAGAAGTGTATTGATAATATTTCGCGGCATTTTGTATTATAAATGTTTTAAATGCTAAAAAAACAATACAAAATGCCACAAAATATTATCAATGCACTTCTGTCTTTGATCAGCTGCAGCGCCATCTAGTCTAGGCAAAACTTCAACTGACAACGATCGTAGAAAGAGAAACGATACAACGCAGTGTAACTTGGCTACAGGGGCAGATCGTATACGATCACCTTTATTGGATAGAGTTGGGATCTAAGGCAGTTATAAAGAGACGTGACTGTTTTATATCAGTGTTCGTAATTAACGAAGTAGGTACTAACATTGCTTGTGGGCATGACAAAGTTTTCGTTCACGTATTGATCCTAATTTTGAGCAAAAATGTGAGAAAGATAGATTTATACTCTATCGTGTACCGAGAAAGGGATGAAACTAAATCAAGTCGGCCTCGTAGTGAGCAAAAATCACAAATTCATCGTTTTATTCATTTTATTTAAAACATGGACATATACACATACATATTGTTAGGTACATATTTTAACTATATTAAAAAATATATATATTCTTACATAAAAAAATAGTACAATCAATATAACGTGGCTGGGTACACAAAATTTAAGAAATCGTGAATGTCCGGCTTTTTTTCCAGTGATCGAAGTATAAAGCCGTACTCCCACGAATTCTCTAATATAAGTAAGTATCTCCGAAGTTTACCAATCGAAAAATCTGAAATAATTATGTTCAATAGAGGTTTATGTATATTTTACAGGAAAAATAAAACCAACGCTCTAACTAGCATAGTTTTTTTTATATTAACAATAAACCTCTACAAACAAAGTTAACGATAAATAAGCAAATTAATATATAATATTATCGTTTTACTTTTGGAGTATGGAACCCTCGGTGCGCGAGTCCGACTCGCACTTGGCCGGCTTTTTTCTTATAGAATAATTATTTCAGTTCTTACTAGATATTTTCTTACATTAGCAAGATTATATAAAACACTTAAGTGAGGGCAGCTGACGTTAAACGTCAAATTGCTTTATTGATGGCACGTCTTTGGCAGTAGGGTGATAACCGCCAAAACAACCGCCAGAGATTATAAAATCCTAAAATGCCTCCGCTGGGAAGCCGGGAATCGGACCCGCAACCTCCCTCATATAAGACCACAGCGATCAACACTGCGCCAAGGAGGTGGTCTAAAACGAAAGTGAAGATGACCCTCTTAGGGCCGATTTCTACAAAGTAAAATAAGCCCTATCTGAATAGAATAGAAATATTTTTTGTTAAAATAAACTTTTTACAAGTGCTTTTGAATCGTCTGACTCTACCACTGGTTCGGAATGCCCTTCCTGCGGATAAGAACCAGCAAGAAAATCGGCGGTTGCTCTTTTCAAAACAAGTTTACAAAACAATAGATACTATGCTATGTATGTGGTGTTTCCACAATAAGGGGAAGTTCCAAAAATGCATACCTACTAACAATGCAATATATTTTAAGATGGGCAGACATAAAGTAGCCCCATTCCCGCCGGTGGCACCGTTCACGAGCATGACGCATGACCCAAGTGTTGCTTCGCTCGACCATATTTAAGGAAACGTAACAAATCTGAGCGTTGATATTTTGGCAGATTTTCAATACAAAATCTGTCAGAACGCCCAATTTATAACCCGGTTAAACGTCACTCGACGTTGGTGAAATCGTCTTGTCTCTAATCAGATCTAGCTTATAGCCCAGGTACCCACTATCAGAGATGGAACCTTTGAATAAAATTAATTTTCGTAGACGGTATCATTAGTTGTATAATGAATATTCAGAAGTGGCAAGCGCTATATTTTATTGTTTGCCGCTTCTACAGATAAATGATAGTATATCCGTTCCCAGAATTTCATTTTAAATTAATCTTTAGTTAAAGCAACGTAACTTGCGACTCGCGATATATTTCTGCAAGTTAACTGCGGGTGGTGCAAAACTAGAGAATTTAGTGATTTAGGTAAGTAAATAAGTTTAGTGTTAATAAGAGGTTAATAACATAGATTTAGGATTGGTAGTTGCCGTAGAGACTAAGCTATTATTCTATAATCTATGGTTAATTATGGTTTCATTCGAAGGAATCATGATAATATTATACTAACTTTTACTTTATCTTTAAAAGCCTTATTCCAAACATTCGCGGAAAACTCGCAGGCACAAAACTAGTCTTACTATTAAACTAAAAATGCGAAAGTGTGTTTGTTTGTTGGTTTGTCCTTCAATCACGCTGCAAGCAAATTACGGCGCGACGTGATTTTTTGAGGACCTGGAGAGTAACATGGGCTACTTTTAATCTCTAAAAATCAAAGAGTTCCCGAGGGATTTAAAAAAATTAAATCCACGCGGACAAACTCAGGGGCTTAAGCTACTACCTAAGTAACAAATAAGTGCATAAAAAAAGCTTTCTCTGGCTCATTACTAAATTTTATCAGAGAATGTTATATATTATAATAATTACGCGTAAGTACACCACATAGCATTATTCACTGACTTTATTGTAAAGTCAAACCATTTACATTCATTCAGTTGCACTCAACGGAGGAAGGATCTATTAATGCAATTGAAGATAACATTTTATCCATTAGGAAACAAGGGATCTAACTTTGCGTCTGAAACTTAACGCTTCTCAGGAAACGTTCCAACTTTCCTGTGTTGTGACAAACATTGCGACATACTAAGACTTTCCATTTTGCGTCTTTGAGACAAAAGAGACAATGTTAAAAGGTAATTTGACTCGAATTATTTGATTGTTTTTATCAAAGTTAACGTTACGTATACTGTGGGTTTTTTGACGCGATAACGTCTTATAAATCGATGAATACCGGCTGCACGCACGAAAAAGTGTCACGTTCCGTCTGAGCCTGAGCGTGCAAGCGAGAACGCGGAACAAGCAATAGAGAGGCACGATCGGCCCAAGCGTTGGCTTGACTAGAGAGCGCCCTCCGCCACCCGCGTGCGCGCTGTGGTTAGCGGATGAGCTAGTTCTAGCAACAACGTTTCTTTATGACGTTATCATGTAAAGCGAAGGCCAAACCGGCGCGTTCAATTTGCGTCCGCGATAGCGTGCACGAAGGCGTCCTGTGTGCGTCCAAAAGCCGTTCACATCAAACAAGCTATCAACCTAGCGTCCGTGTCGTCAATCGTGCGGTGTAGCTAGAAGCGGGATTTCAAATTATAAGATATTTGGAGAAGAATTGAGCGAATCTTAAGAAATGTTACTTCTAATGGCTATTGCAGAAGACGAAAATCTTTTTTCTACAATTTTCATATTCTTCAGAATACTTTATGTTTGACTTCATGATATTTTACATCCATGTGAAGTATCATAAAGTAAACGATACTTGTTTTTGTTGATTATTCGTTCTGTATTTGTATCCAACTTCTTAAAAAATCACTTTAAATATACGAAATAAGCGTTGCGTCCAGCGTGCAGACTCTGCAAGCACGATCTGATCGCGGACGCGGCGTGCAGACGCAGCGGCGGGACGCCTCGAGCAATCATGGGACGCCGCGGTCTATACGAGTCAGTACAAGTTCATTCGTCGCAACTGATCGCCACCGCAGCCGCTATCGCGGACGCAAGATGGACGCGCCGGTTTGGCCTTCGCTTAAAACTATCGTCCGTAAACCGACTTTACACACAACAACAAATTTTTCAAGACAAGATAACCCTAGAATGCGATCACACTGTATGGTAAGTGACGATGCAGTCTCAGATGGTAGCAGGCTAACTTAGAAGAGGGTATGGTACAGATTGTTTCCACACGGATAGGTATCCATCCATTGGCCATCGTAACGGAACGTTAAATCGTCGCCGGGCTTAGGCCGCGGCCACACTGGTAAGGCGATTGCTTTGACAATTCAACCTCAGTAAATATCATTCGTCTATGGGCGATTGCGAAGCGAGGGCGATTTCGTTGGTAAACAAGTTGGGGCCGCATCAGATACGCGATGTAATTTTCAATAGTACTACAATCAATGAATGTGTCCGCACAGAGTACTGAGTGGCCAGTCATTATGCGATGTAAGCGCAATTCGCTAGTTTATCGCCGCTGCTCGCTACAATGCGGACACGGGGTTAATTATCGCGTTGCGTCGAGTCGCCAGTCAACTTACCAGTGCGGCCGCGGCCTTAGAGTATGTATTCCTTACCAAAGGTAAAGGAATACAATCTGCGTTGCCGGTAGGGTGGTTAATCATAATCATTATCATCAGCAAACCATCAACGACTCAATACTGGGCACAGGTCTCCTCTCAGAGAAGGGTTATATTAGGCAATAGTAATTCACCACGCTAACCCAATGTGAATTGGCGGACATCAAACATTTTCGAGAACATTACGGAGAACTTTCAGGTGTGCAGGTTTCATCACGATGTTTCCCTCCACCGTGTAATCATGAGATATTTAATTGCTTAAACACACATATCTCCGAAAAGTCAGAGTGCGTGCCCGGGATCGAACCTGCGACCCCCCAAATAGGAGACCACAGTTATAACCACTAAGCCATCACTAATTACGTTATAAAAAATATCTAAATTATTCTAAAACACATCTACAATAAACCCTTCACATTTTCCCTTTCACATTGCTTCCTACGGAAATGCTCAGTTTTTGATAGAAAAATAAAACGGAAACTGAAAAAGTTTTCAAATCTCGTCGACCACAAACAACTTTGAAGCCTGTTATTATAGCAAGTTTCTTGTAGACTTTTATAAAACGACTACACAAAGCTATTGTGGAAAGCTGACAGCGATAGTTTAGCCTTCTTAGTTTCAAACGGGAGTAAAAATGTTAAAAAATACATTTTTATATTTTTACTAGCTGACGCCCGCAATATCGTCCGCGTGTATTTTGTTTTTAAGAATCCCATGAGAACTCTTTAATTCCGATAGATAAAAGCTACTGCGATCGTGACTCTCCAGGTTCTCAACTTAGATACCCTTGCAAAAATCACGTCGATCCGTAGCTCTGTTGTGGAATGATTGAAAGGCCTTTCGCATTTATAATATTAAGTAAGGATTAAAAAGTATTTACACAATGAACGAACTAACGAATGAACGAATGAATGAATGAATGAATGAATGATGAACCACAAAGATTACAGTGAAATAAAATTTATATATAAATAGCAAACAAAGCAAGTATAAAATTTAATACAAGTAGGTACAAGTATAATATTATAATCATCATCCCAGAAACTCATCAACGGCCCACTACTAAGCGCAAGTCTCCGCTCAGAGAAGGGTAGTCCACAACGCTGGCCCAGTGCAAATCAGCAGACTTCACACACCTTTGAGAACATTTTGGACAATTCACAGGCGTGCAGGTTCCCTTACGATATTTTGCTTCACCATTTAGCTAAAATCAATTTAAAATTCTTTTTTCTATCACAAGATAGGCTTGTGCCTGATGGAAAATAATGATGAGTTCTAGTTTAGAGCGCGCTTGCCTAGAAGATACCTGCTCACTATGAGTTACATATAGGTATAGCATAGTACATATGCATATTATAATTATGTATAATTAACTAGCGTTTGTCCGCAACTTCGTCCGCGTGAAGTAAAGTTTTAAAAATCTCGCGGAGACCTTTGGTTTTCCGGAATAAAAAAAAATACCAATGCAAAAATGTTGATAAGTTGTTCCGCTGCTGCGTGATTGAAGGACAAATCAACAAATATACACTTTCACATTTATAAACATTAATAAGAGGAGTAATAAAAACTAAAAAGCAAATTCAAACAGGCAACAAATATTTTTGCAACTAAAAGTCCGGTGACCCTTGAAGAACAAAGCAAAAGGCTTACTACTTAAAAAGTTCTAAGCCTCAAAAGTTTTGATAGAAGCGCTTTGATAGGAAATATGGCGTAAGTCTCGAAAATATCACTGCCTTGTGTTCTTTTAAAATTTGATGGATTAATAAACGCTAAGCAAAAAACTTAGGGCCATTTTAACCATCACCAAATAATAAACTTTCACTGACGGGCTATGTTTTCACAGTTTTTGTAATTTTAGTAATGTGTCAGAACTTCGTAACTTGTCGGTATAGAGTTTACTTAGGTACAGCCCGTGTTTTTCGCAATTCAAGTTTTTGCTACTGCCCAACTAGCAAAGTTACCTTATAATATAGCCCGAACTCTTATTATCATAAAATTCAAAATTCAAAATTCAAAATTATTTATTTCATGTAGGCCAACCTGTGGCTCTTATGACACGTCAAGATTCTACCACCGGTTCGGAAAGCGGATTCTGCTGAGAAGAGCCGGCAAGAAACTCAGCAGTTGCTCTTTTCAAAATAATCATTTTACAATATTAATAAGTAGCTATTACATTGTAATAAGTTTTTATACTATCTTGTGGGCAGCTGGATGGCAAGCTGATTTAACCCGTGCATCTTTGTTAGAATAGAATATGACATTTCCACAAAACGTACTACAATTCAATTCATGTCAAAGACGGGCAGACAGAAAGTAGCCCCATTCCCGCCGGCGGCACCCGTTCACGAGCATGACGCATGATCCAGCCATTGCTTCGCTCGACCATATTTGAGGGAACGTAACAACCCGCACCACACAAATCGTTATAAACTTACTGCTAGCAGTATTAAAACACGTATAAGAATTTAAGCTTACAATAGAGTATTTATATGGCACTTGAATATAGTTGATTTACTTTATAAGTTGCGCACAAACCCACCCTTATTAACGATAATATGGATAATATGGGATAAGATTTTTTTTGGCTTATAAGCCTTTATATGATAAGTTTTGCTAGTTGCGTGGTACATTTTGACGTAATATCCTTACACGCAATACCGTATTTCTGTATACATTTTTACACATTCACGTAAATCTCCCAACACATTACAGTGTTTTATTGGGCGGTAAAATAACGCGAATGTTTTAGCTTTATCTTAAATAAAGTGCCTAAAACATTGCAAATTGTGTTCTGCACCGCAATTTAGGAAAGGTCGTCTGTTATAATATTGAACCAAGCCTTTTAGCTGTTTCATTTTTCCTTGTTATGTTTTCTTTCTAACTCAAGATAAACTATAGTTCTACTAACTAAACCACTGCAAGATACGTATTTCATGTAGTTATTAGAACTGATTAGAACTCGACCCATTGCTGCGTCTTTAAAACTCAAATTTAAAATTATTGTTAAATGCATGTAAAATTATTGTAAACTTCAAGAAAAATTATTGTTAACTCCATATAAAAACTTTATGAAGGTGACCATGTTGTACAATGTACATAGCTCGTAGCTTCCACCGTAGCTGTTCTACGCAGACTCTACATCGTGTTTCGTGGGTTGTGACTTGTTTATTTTTTACTGTTACGACTATAGCTCGCCCGGCGCGATTGTCTAAAAATGTTTGCAGGTTGAGGATCGCAATCACCTCTGAGTGGTGGTTACTCTCTCGATATTGGCTTAAGGTAACGGCACCTAATTCCGCGGTATTTTCATCAAAACTTGAAAAATCATCAAAAATTAAGCATTCACTATACCTTTCTACCGGACTGGCTATTTTTATCTGAAGTGTTATTTGACTTACTCTTGAAATAAGCTAAAAGTTTAATAATTAAACCTTAATTTATATGTAAAATTAAATAAAATATGAAAATAGTCCGGAGCACCTAATTCCGATGTAAAAATCCTAATTCCGATGCATTTGGTACCTAATTCCGAGTGTTCAAAATACAAAAGGAAAAGGAATAGAAAGAGTACTACAGGGTGTTTAAAAGCCAGCTGCATTTATTAAATTTGGTTTCTAAATCAGCCTAGTCTCTGTCTTCTTAGATGACTAGTAAAATGATATCACAATCTGCCATTAATAATATTCTTATGGTGAGTAATATTAATTACCATAATAAATTATTACTCTTAAATAACATCCAATGTTATCGATACCGGTAAAAAAAATTACTAATATTTATGACCGGTTATTGACCGAGCGAAGCGAGGTCTCAGAGTCTACTTGAGTGAATTTGCACTTGTCCGTCCGTCCGTCTGTCCGTCCGACCGTCCGTCTGTCAGAGCCTTATAACTTTTGAATTACTGAACGTAATTACTTCAAATTTAGATATAAAATGTAAACTGATGGCCTTCAGCTGAATATGCATAAAAAATTATAAAAATCTTTATTTCAGGGGGCTCTCATAGAAGTGAATGCGAAGGAAAATATTTTTTGTTGCTTTTCATAGGCTCGCGATATATCTTTTTAAAGACGATTTTGAACAAAGTACAAAAATATATTTTTTAATTTTTTTCTAAATATATATATTTTTTTAAATTAATGTTCCCTAACCTTTACGGACTACCTATGATGATGATGTTAGGTGATGATTTCTGTCAACTTCTATATCACGATCCTGTACGGGACACCTAAAAGGACATTGGGACGGATGTTATGACTTAGGATTGTATTAAGGAGATACCTACGTCAAGAGACTCCTACTTAGGGGATGATTTAGGTATGTTTAGTGAAAAAGGGCATAATAATAATGTCAGTTTTGGTCGTTATGTATCGATTGAATGAATAATCATGGAATACCGTTACCGTGAGTATAAGTTATAAAGCGAGCGAGTAATGACGGTATAAGTCAACGTGGGAAGGCGCTTGTCCGTTTACCTGATGCCCGTTAGTTTCCCGTTAGGGTTGATGTTGGTACCTGTTTTCCAAACCAACAAGGTGGATGCTAATACAGTTAATTGTTAAACGTTAAGTAGGTGCCGGTGGTAGTCTTAACTTGTCATAAAAGCCACAGATTGGCCTACATCAAATAAATAATTTTGAATTTTAATTGGTGTAAATTAGTTTTTACTTTCATGCGGTGTCGTTTAAGTTTAACTAGCTGATGCCCGCGACTTCGTCTGCGTGAACTTAGCCTTTAAAATGCCTTGGGAACTCTGATTTTGCGGGATAAAAAGTAGCCTGTCACTCTCCAGGTCCTCAACTATAGGTACACTGCAAAAAATCACGTCGATCCGTAGCTCTGTTGGGGCGTGATTGAAGGACAAACCAACGCACTTTCGCAGTTATAATATTTCACCATATAAAGTGTAAGTGCATATAGTCAACGTGGTTTTTAGGGTTCCGTACCCAAAGGGTGCCAACGGGAACCTATTACTAAGCCTCCGCTGTCCGTCCGCCCGTCTGTCAGCGGCCTGTATCTCGTAAACCGTAATAGATAGACAGTTATAATAAACTTACATTACATGCATGCATACATACATACATACATACATACATACATACATACATACATACATACACACATACATACATACATACATACATACATACATACATACATACATAAATAAATACATACATATTTACATACATACATACATACATACATACATACATGCATGCATGCATATTGGCGCATAATAGAAGGATAAATAATATGTGAAAAGAAGCATACTAATATCCCGCAGGAACCGTTTGTTTTCCAGGGATAAAAAGTAGTCTTTGTCACTTTTCAGGCCCTTAACTTTACCTGTGCTAAAAAATAATCTAAAACTTCAATCTAAAACTCCGTTGGCGCATAATTGAAGGATAAGTATGTGAAAAGTAACATACGAATATCCCGCGGGAACTGTTTGTTTTCCCGGGATAAAAAGTAGCCTTTTCACTTTTCAGGTCCTCAACTATGCCTATCAAAAAAACCACGTCATTCTATAACTCCGTTGGTGCATAATTGAAAGATAAATGTGTGAAAAGTAGTATACTAATATCCCGCAGGAACCGTTTGTTTTACCGAGATAAAAAGTAGCCTTTGTCATTTTTCAGGCTCTTAACTTTACCTGTGCAAAAAAATTATGTTAATCTAAAACTCCATTGCGCGTATTTTGAAGGACAAATGCGTAAAAAATAGCGATGCTATCCCGCAGGAACTGTTTGCTTTTTCGGGATAAAAAGTAGCCCCTGTGCTATTCCAGATTATATTATATGTCAGTGCCAAATTTCAGCAAAATCGGTTCATTCGTTGTCGCGTTAAAGAGTAACAAACATCCATCCATCCAAACATCCATCCTCACAAACTTTCGCATTTATAATATTATAGGAATAGGATAGGATATAGGATAGGAAGGATAGGATAGGATAAATAGGATAGGATAGAATCTACACATGACCAGTCATTATAATATCTAGTAATGTACTCACTATGACTGGACAAATCGATACCTTGTACTATTTGTATTATTTATTTCGTAATCCATCCCTAATCCCTAAGAAATTTTCTATTGCTAATGAAAAACTTCAATAACTGTGTTGTTGAGTTGGAATTTTTTACTTATTCTCGATGCTGCGGATAATGTAAGCGTGATTTAAGTACAATCAGCGCCATCTATCGGTGGTTTTTCAAAATCCCGCGGGAACCTTGGATTTTTCCGGGATAATTTGTAGCCTATGTGTTATTCCAGGGTATAATCTATCTCCATTCCAAATTTCAGCCAAATCCATCCATTAGTTTTTGCGTGAAAGAGGAACAAACATACACACAAACTTTCGCCTTTATAATATTAGTAGGATAGGAAGTAGGATTGTTTTCTATAAAAACTTTTAACTTTATTTATAAAATTAACTAGTTAAAACTACGGGTGATTTTTTTGCACGTGTTAATACCAACGTGTCTGGTAGGACCTGATTTCCTGTGGTACTACCAGTAGTACCACCGGTAGTACCACGGGTAAGTACCCCTTATTTCATTATTGTATTTGCAAATTTTACATAAACATTTTAGATTACGAATGTTATTTTAAATGGCAAATATAATACACTAAAATCATACACACTGCGGTAATATTGTGAACATCCTGTATTTAACTTCTGTTTATACCACGTAATAAGGTGCTCATAGAACCTAACTCCGATGTATATACATCGGAATAGCGTTTTATAACAAAAAACATGTTTCTTAATTCCGAGTATTAAAAAAGAAAAGCTTTTTCCACAGTAAATAAATAAATTATGTCTCAATTGGAATATCTTCGCAAAAATATACTATACTCTCTCAACATTGCATCGAAATACGTATGAACTTAATTTTCCTTTCTTAACTTTCCCATACGATCAATTAATGAATTACCAAAATAGATAATCTTTGATATGCTATAATTAGTGATTTCGACGCCAAAGTGTACCTCGGAATAAGGTGTTCTTATGCTGATTGATCATTTAAGTATTAGAAATCGAAGCAAGAAATGCTTATCATAAAAACGGCCCTAAGAATTAAAAAAATGTTTAGGCCTATGAAATTGCTATTCCGCGGTATACCTCGGCATTAGGAACCGGCTAAAATATTTGGCACCTAATGCCGTGTTATTTTTAATATTCATTTTCAACTTCATTTCTTTACAAAACCTTACAAAAGTTAAGCGTTTTCGATAAAAAATGTAATCCTTCCAATATTTTAACCTAAACAAAAACAAAAACTGTACAAAATTAACGAGTAAACACTATTTAAAAAATTTAGGTACTCACGTGCACAAGGTTCAGAATGTATGAAGCGTGCGTTCGGGCCGTCTGCTACCGCAAAATTTATCGGATAATTTAAAACTTACACACATAAAACCAACCTTTTTGTCAATCAATCACGGAACGATAAACTATCAATTGATTAAAATAGCTTGCAGTGCATATGAGCTTGGTAATGGGTAGAAAAAGCTGTTTTTCTATATACATCGGAATTAGGTGCCAATTTTAGAATCCCTCGGAATTAGGTGCCCTTACCTTAAATGCACTGTCGCAGCAAGGATAACGTAAATTCAGTCAGTCAACCAGCCGTTTAAAATGCCGCTTAATACTACTGTCACAAATATCGACACTCTACACTTTATAACCGAGCCATTCAAAATTCGAACACCAACTGAACTCTCGACCGTCCGGCCATGTCTTAACTACCCCCCCATTTCCCCCACTATTTGCGTCATTTTGTTGGGGCTTCGCGCGCTGATTCCTGATTGGCCAACGCAACCATGCCTGCCAACAACTAACAATCACCAACATAAAACATGCGTTGCCACACTGAAAGAATTGCCACTTGAAAAATTCATTTTTAAACCGTCATTTTTATAAAATCATGACATTCGGCCATCCGATATCGTGCAGCCTCCGGCGCACGTACTCTACTAAAAATTTGGTAACCATATACCTTACATACATAGATATATCTATATATCTATATCATACACACAATATAAACCGTTTTGCTGGAAAGTTGCACTTCAACACTGTATTATCAACATGCAAGAATAACAACATAATTAATACATAATAAAACATAATTTTTTGTCTACACTAAATTTCAAATAAATTGATTATCTTTTTGTATATGTATCAACTTAACCTAATTTTTGATCATGACATTCGGTCGTAATTCTCACTGGACTTATTTTATTGTGAATCAGATTCGAAACTAATTATCTTTACTAAGCTTGATCATTAATTTAGTATGACGAATTACTCTAGCATTAACCAATTAATACCAATTTTATATTACAAACTACTTACACTTATAGTTATAGAAACTTTAGACCCACAGAACACTACTCTCTAACGAGAGGTTTACACCTATCTAGGAACTATCTCGTGCTACGTGAAACAACTACTCATCGTAGCTTAGCCAGCACATTCTATAAGATATTTTAGGAGCGAGGTTAACCCAACTCATTCAATCCTTATCATTTTATTATAAAAATGTCATTATCTCACTCAAAATCCAATCTTCAGACTAAATATCTCAAGACTAAAAATTAAAAATTTTTATTCACAATTTCAACCCTAAATCTTTTCTTTCATTCAAATCTTTATTCGTTCTAATAACCTCAACATAATTTTTAGTTAAAGTTTAACAATTTCTTTTAACTATCTGTCAATTACAAACTAAACTCTGCATTCATAATCTCTGTCTAGTCAATTAGAAAATAATATTAAGTACTTAAATTTTTAAGTTTTAATTTAAACTTCTGGTCCGAAATACCGCAACTTAGCGGGAAGAACCAGTAAAAATACCGCAACAAATATTTACTAATTAAGTCATTCATTTTTTTTTACTATTACGCTATTTCATTTCAATCATGTTACTGAATATTGTATATTGACTATTCACTTAAATACCATCTTGAAATCGGAAATCAATTAAGTGACTCACTTACTTTGAAAGCAAACTTACTTCACCTTGGTTTGGTCTACTTTAAGCAAATTCCAACAATATCAAATTATCTCTTATATATCCTAAACAAGTAATTTATCTCACCACCACATTCGTGAATGCGGTACCATCAGTTCTGTATTATCGAGTGTTGCAGACTACGAATTTATAAAAATATCACGCAATAATTATATATATAATTCGTCTTTTCAAAAAAAAATGTTTTACCTGACAAATCTACTGGCTACAACCCAGAACTTGTATCAAATAATTAATTATATTATTCATTAAAAAAAAAATATGGTCAACAAGAATATCGAATATATACATATCGATAGTAAACAACCATTAATTTGTATTAAAATAACTAAATAATCGTATTAAAATAACTCGATAATACATTAAAACAATTAATTTGTTCGTTATTGGTAAACGGTTCAAATTCTGAAAATCTACCTCTAACATCATTAATGACGTTCATCTCTGTCAAGCAGTCGCAATAAATATAATTATATATATTTTTTTATTAGCAGATGATCTCAAATCTCTAGCAACTAATCAAAACTGTGAACTTAATTGCTAAATCCTTTAAGAAGACCTAGACAATCTAACTATAACAGTACCTAGATCGATTTGTAATTTAATTGACGAAGAACCTCTAAAATCACCCTTCCTTCTTTTCTTTAATTTTATTCCCATCGTCAATGAAACTCTTTTTATACCATAAGTTACTAAATCAGTTTGAAAACATTCAGAAAGATAGTTTGTTCACTGCATTATTGCCTATGGAACTCACTACCTCAGCATATGAAAAACAGTTAGTCAAAACACACTTTCAAATCAAGAGTGAAGCAGCACTATCTTTCTTAATGTATAGTACATATTTATAAAAATATTTATTTATTTTTGTGTATTTGTTCTTTAATCATTTAGGGATGTATAATTTAGACCTATGTAACACTTTTTAATTTCACCTCACTCTTATGGAAGCTGGAAGAAATCTCCATATAGAGATAAGAGATTTTTTCTTGCACATAAATAATGAAAATAAAATATATTCAAATTCAATTCAAATTGAAATTATTTATGATTATAAAATTTAAGATATTATCGTTTCGAACTTCCATGCAGTTTCTTTTTAAAATATTGTCTTTAAATTTCTCCTACAGGCGCAAGTTGACGACAAATGCGTTGAAATACCTTTTTATATAAAAAAAAATCTGCTTGCTGCCTATCTTAGTAGAATCAATCTCGTTGATCAATATTGATTTTAACTTCCGATTAAGAAATCCAAAAACTTTCACTCTTAGTGTCCACAAAAATAATACTTCCTTTTACAATCGCATTTTTCGTATGTACCGCATATTTAATGATCTTAACATAACTAACCACAATAATATTGACATTTTTAATAATAACGCAAACCTATTTGGAAACCAAATACATAAACTTTTTCTGACCTCATAATCAAGCGACTTACAACTTTAGTTTAAGACAGGTATATTTATATTTAAAAATACTCTTTAACTTTTAAATATTTATGTTATCTTTACTAACTGTGTAACTGAGTAAACTGTGTAATTCTAACTATAATCTAGATTCTATGCATAAATTTTATAACCACTGTGTACACATATTAAGGGTTGTTACCTGGAACCCAAATCTTTCTCCGACGCATGGTTTAACAATGCCACTAAATAAGTCTTTTTTTAGCATTAGCACAGTTAAATACGAGTTATCTTAATCAAGACAAGATATTAAGAATAAGACAAAACAAAATTAGTTATAATTCAAAGTATTGCATAATATTTTGCTCCAGTAATTTACCTTCTCAATGTGTATTTCAACCTATGTCTCTTCAGTTTCCATCTGTCATTATACCTACGTAAGTATACGACACAGCTGTTTATTTATTTTGCGTAGTAATAATCGTAATTTTCATCGCTATACATTGGTAAATCGATCACCAAATTGATTTACAAGAATTATAAATAATCAATAATTCATGATCAAAACCTCGTCAATATACCCAGCCTAACGTACCTACCCGTAGTGAATATCCTCAAAACACAAATGTTTCATCAACTCACCAAGAAACGGTTCATTAGAATATACACATTAGAATATTTTTTATCAAAGAAAAGTTCATTGTCATCATATTCATCAACTTCAAATATTCATAATGATAATGCTAGGTAATTCTCAAAAGCACTATGTGTCACTAATATACTTTACACTAATATGCTACCAAAACTTGCTACTGAAGTTATGTATAAAATGAAAAGAATATAATATATAATATTCTACACGCACACACACACATTTGACTAATTATTTTGTAATTGTTTCTTTTTGAGAAAATCTGTAATTGGCCGTATAATTTGTCTCTAGTTTTTAAGTCTAATATTACTAAAATTCGCTGTTGATTTTCCTAAAATAAGTAAATAAATAAATAAATATTAATCGAGATTTCCCGTTCCTCGGTTCATCAAGTTAAGTTTTTATGAATAAAATATTTCATGTACCTGCCATACTCTGTAATCAGGTAGGTACGCAATAAAATTTTATAAAATGTGAGCAAGTAAATAAGTATTCATCAAAAAAAAATGTCTTCACCAACAATACTGATCTAGATCTTACTTAAGATTAAACTGTCAAATGCCCGATTGCAAAAACATTAAAAATAAACACTCCTCACGAGACTTTTTTTATCCATACAAACGCATTATTACAAAGCAAAGTGGATATAGACGTAATTCTTCAAACTTATTTTTTTATATATTCGCAAAAATATTAATTAACAAACGACCCGAAGGCATATTTACTTAATTCAATAATAATTTATCCATTTTAAAAATATTGGCAAGTGTTACAAAAAGAACGCCTCATCAATTCACGTAGTCAATCAATCGCGTATCCTACCCGCAAATGCTGACCAAAGAGCTACATGACCACGTAATAATGAAGAAAATACTCTGAATTCCTTCCAACTTTTGACAGACTTGCCATTCATATTATGATTAAAGTTCAAGCCATCCTTGCTCTCGCGGCCAATTAAGAAAAATCATTATATTGACAATATTTACCACCATACAAGTGATCTTAAGTTCATCATCAAAGGATAATTGCGTCCTAAATCGTGTCATATGTTTTCCAACCTTCGTATCATTTAAATGTTCGCTAATACATTACCCAAGATATAATTCACTGTTAGACTTGGTCTACCTCTAAACCACTTATTTATCACAATTAGAAAGTAGGTTAATTTTTTTCAGGATAAATACGGTATTTAGGAATATTACGGAAATTCAAAGTTTTGAAAAATATATAATAAGTTGGATGAAAACAGGAGAACCCATTAAAAAGATTCAATATTGCCCAATATTGATAATCATTCTCGATTCCAGACTGATTCTGATTTATTCTACTAGGCGGGTAGACTATTACGAAATCTCAGTATTTTTTTATTACAAAATATCTTTAATAACTACAATGTGTCAAGATAAATTTATTCTGTCAATAAAGTGGACCAAATAACCTATTTTTTTTTTTAGAATAATATTGTTCAAACAGAATTAAAATATTTCAGTAATGTTTGAATTCCCCTCGGCTCAAAATACTAAATAATTCACAAGTGGATAAAACACTATAATAAACTATTTTGTTCAAATATTAAATTATGTATGGCATTTTATTTCAATGTTTTTTTTTTTCATTAAATGCAGATACTTAACTGCGAATTTGCACGCAATGCATAATGTGGCAAAATGTGAAAGAGAACAATTTCTTACATTATATTACTATCGCTTCATTACCCACATTTAGCAAATAAACGATTTCATTTCATGTATCACATAACACTCACTTATCTTTAGGACACCTGCAGTCAAACAAACATAATTTAATCACTTCCTTTCAACCCACGGGCACACCTGGCCAAAACTCGAATATTCATGGACGCACTGGATCCAATATAGTGGGTATCATACTTAGTTGGACGTACTTGATCCAATACACTAGGTAACATACATAGTTACCGCCTATAGTCGAACCTGGACCAATACAGAGGTAACATACATAGTTACCATCTAAAACAACTAGGTAACATACATAGTTACCGCCTATAGTCGCACCTGGACCAATACAGTAGGTAACATACATAGTTACCATCTAAAACTACTAGGTAACATACATAGCTACCGCCTATAGTCGCACCTGGACCAATACAGTAGGTAACATACATAGTTACCATCTAAAACTACTAGGTAACATACATAGTTACCGCCTATAGTCGCACCTGGACCAATACAGTAGGTAGCATACATAGTTACCGTCTACGGACACACATGACCCAATACAGTAGGTAACATACATAGTTACCATCTAAAACTAAAACTATCATTTTAACTCAACTCATGGTCTACGAACACACATGATCCAATACAGTAGGTAACATACACAGTTACCATCTAAAACTAAAACTATCATTTTAACTCAACTCATGGTCTACGAACACACATGATCCAATACAGTAGGTAACGTACACAGTTACCATCTAAAACTAAAACTATCATTTTAACTCAACTCATGGTCTACGAACACACATGATCCAATACAGTAGGTAACATACACAGTTACCATCTAAAACTAAAACTATCATTTTGACTCAACTCATGGTCCAAATATGCCGTCCAAGTAAGAAGGCTTAGAATCAAATATATCTATCAAACTTTAGCTGCTACAAACTATCATTTTCACTCGACTCATTATTTCATTTTACCCTCCAAATAAAACATAACGAAAATTACAAATCTCGAATTTGATTGCCACATTAAATTTTTATGGGAAACTCTTGTCAGTTGAAATGAATGGCATTAACACACATGGTTACAACTTAAGGACTTACATAGTCACCATTAAAGTAACCTGGATACGTATGAACACATTGAGTCCAATATACATATAATAAACTTTGTTAATCCATTATTCACTCACTATACTTATCAACCCCACACTTTTAATGAAACTGTCCATCAAGTTCGCAACTGTATTAATATTATTTGCCTTAACTTTACAGCAACAAAATCAAATATGAAAATTATTTTATGTGAGTATATAAATGATTCATAATTGTTGTCATACCTTCAACCTTATAATATCTTCTGAATGTATCGAGTTCTCATATCAAAAAGACTATTTCTCCAAATGTTAAATATAGCAAGGATACATTATCAAAGAGTTGCTTTGACCAAATGATCCAAACTGATATGTCAACATAGCTTTTCGTCATATTCATACGGGATATAATCCAATATGAAAATTGACCTACCCGAAATTAATGATGAGTGTCGCAATGCTAACAATATCACAGGAAAACAGTACCAAAGAGTTGCCTTGGCCAAATGTTCCAAGTGATATGATAGAATCACTGTAGTCTTAATAAAATTATTGTAAATGACAAAGCCTTTCAACAACTTATTACTAAATTGACACCATTAATTCCATAAAAATACTATAATCTTAGGCTATTCGAAAAATAATTATTCACAACTATTTTGAAGGTATAACATTTCATACAAAGTAATCATTTCTTACATACCATTGGGTTCATATGTCACTTCTGAAGTTGTCACAAATATCGACACTCTACACTTTATAACCGAGCCATTCAAAATTCGAACACCAACTGAACTCTCGACCGTCCGGCCATGTCTTAAATACCCCCCATTTCCCCCACTATTTGCGTCATTTTGTTGGGGCTTCGCGCGCTGATTCCTGATTGGCCAACGCAACCATGCCTGCCAACAACTTACAATCACCAACATAAAACAAGCGTTGCCACACTGAAAGAATTGCCACTTGAAAAATTCATTTTTAAACCGTCATTTTTATAAAATCATGACACTACTAATTAGTAGTTATAGTGGTAGTGACGAATTCCTCAAAAGAATTGAGTTTGACCTCACTCTCGAAGCTCCCTAATTTATCTAAAGATGTGTTCATGTGGTTAACAAAAATATAATAAAAAAAATGCGTGAGTGTCGTGAAACACTCGGTTGGAACGAAGTTCCTTTTAATAAATTATTGGAGTTTATTGGAGTTTACTCCTTAAGAATCGATTTTAGCAGCCCGGTATGAGAAAAATCCGGACAGTAAAATCAATTTATCAATGACCTTGTTACGTTTTTCACAACGTTTAAATTTCTACCCTAACGTTCAGTAAATAAGGTTGGTTTTCGCTTGAGTTGTCGAATGCCCGTGTCACGTTTTTCACAACGATGCAAATTTCGACCCTAATTCAAATAGTTTACACATAAGCCGAAAGATGGCGCTGATCTACATGTGAACGAAAGCCAACCTTGTTTACTCAACGTTAGGGGTGGAGATTTGCATCGTTGTGAAAGGCGTAGCGCGGCCATTCGACAACTCAAGCGAAGACCAACCTTATTTACTCAACGTTAGGGTAGAAATTTCAACGTTGAGTATGAAGTAAACTCCAGTTGTGCGTCGTGCTGACACACACAAATTTTTTATTATGGTACCTATTTAAACAATATTATGAAAATATTATCTTCTAAAAATGAAAACATTGCCTTTTAGAATCAACGCCATCTCTCGCCACGTGTTAGAAAGGGGGCTGTGACGGAAAATTCTTACACTTACACTTTTTTCGCCTAGCCCCCACCGTGCGATAAGGAACTTCGTTCCAAAAAAATCAGTAGTAATTGTAGTATGAAGTAGGTTTTACCTATACATTGAATATTAGAGGGCCTTGAGCATTAATCTATAGAGAGATACTATAACTGACACTGAAAGCCCCGTCATGTGTAATTGAAATTATAGTTACAATACTATACGAATAAAACAAGCTTGGTATAAACATAGTACTACTAAAGATATACTGAACAATGAACATACTACTGGGTATGCGTTTATTTAAATTTTTTTTTTATATAATTTATAAAATATTTTTAATGAAAACATGTTTTATCGTTATCGCGGATATTGATTTTATTTGCAGTGCATTCGATATAAAACGTACACTTTCAGAAAAACATTACGTATTAACATTATTAGCATTACGTTTTTAAAGACTTGAGTTTTTTACGTACTAACGTATAAAACTCAAGTCTTTATCAACACAATTATAAAATTAAGTAAAATGACTGAACAATTTGACGCAATATTGCAAAAGTTCTGATCCGAATTGAGTCTAAATTACTAAAAACTAACAGTGATAAGCGAATTACATTAACTAAAGTTTTCTTATTGATACAGATTTTTACTGTTATTAGCTAACTTTGTATTCCCTTTATACTTTCTTTGAACTTTTATACATTTAATTAAAATATCATCTTAAGAGAACAATACCTTTTGTCGTGGTGGAAGTTATTTACAATTAAAACTTTTATTTTCTTTACGCTTTCTTTCCTTTGTTATGTTTTGTCTTTGTAGTGCTTTTAGAAAAATTAACAACTTGTAGCCTGTCAAATAAGTTTAGAAAATCAACAAATAAACAGAAAATGGTAAAGATAAAAATGGTAAACTAGGAAAACGAAGAAACTATACTCAAAAGGCTACTTTAATGAAATAAAAGTGCCTAGGTACGTAATAGTAGATTATTAACCAAGGGGATAAAGCAGTGTCTTCTGTCGCGGGTGACGATTTAAATCGCGAGCGTAACGAAGGACTCGAGGTTTACTCCCGAGCGTAGCGAGGGTGTTAAAAACTTAAATCACGAGCGAAGCGAGGGATTTAAGACGAGTCCTGAGTGTAGTGAGGGATTTAAGTTCACCCAAGACTAAGACAGCTTTATCGCCGAGGAAAATACTCTACTTTTCGTACCATTTGCGAAAAAATTAACACAATAATAATATGAGATAAGCATTTATTAAAAATAATGACAATTAAAAGTAAAAGTTAACATTCGAAACATTGGTCCAATTATTGATAGAGAGAGTTACATTTTTGTTTGGTACATTTATTGTTGATGAGTTGATTTGAGTATTTCTCTGTTCTTGCGTCTGACCATTTGCACTGATGGAATCCGACAGTTCACTGTCACTGTCGCTTTGATTTAACATCGTAACGTATTTTTAGAACATTAACTTATTTATAAAAATAAATTAAAATAAACTTAACGTTTAGGCCTAGCGCAAACATACAACTTCTAGTTGAACAAAATGTACTGCGATCATAGAATGTGCGCAAACTATCAACACGATAGTTGCTCGACAAAAAAAATCAAAAAGCGCCTTACCTTATGTATTTGAAGAAAACAAAAACGCGGCAAATTCCTAGACTAATATTTTTTTGTCGGAAAAGCAAAGCTCATACGGCCTCGTCGGTTTTCGTAATTTTATTTAATAATCATAACTGCATAATAAATGCGTATTCCTTTTTCAAAAAGATGTATAATGCTGTATATACAAACTCAATGGTGTAAACACAGATGTAGTTCAGTATAAATTTCGGTAAGTATTCCAAATTTAAATCACATTCTCCCCCTAGAGGATGAATGAAATTCAGTACAATTTTCTTTCCCTGTTTTTAACAGATTAAAAATGACTATTGTTATGTTCGCTTTTTGTGGCACAGAATGTCACTTTTTTGAGCAAGTGGTACGAAAAAAATATTATTATAGCCTGTTTAGTTAGTGGAACAGCGGTGATAGCTTACTAGTTAAGACTTAGATCTCCTTTTCAGGGGGTCTGAGGATTCGAATCCCAAGCATGCACCTCTAATTTTTCGGAGGTATGCGTTTTGAGCAATAAAAATAGCACTTGCTATGACGGTGAAGGAAGTTATCGTGAGAAAACCTGCATGCCTAAGAGGTGCTTCATAATGTTCTCAAAGGTGTGTGAAGTCTACCAATCCACACTTGGCCAGCGTGGAAGACTATGGCCTTAAACCCGTCTCATTCTGAGAGAATGACCCGTGTCCAATACAGTAGACTCGCGGTAGATTTAGATAATGATGATAATGGATGTCGCTTTGCACATATTCTTCGATTTGTGACTTATTATTGTTGTTTATACTCTCTTTTTAGGGTTCTGTAGTAAACAAGGAACCCTTATAGTTTCGCCATGTCCGTCCGTCTGTCTGTCTGTCTGTCTGTCTGTCTGTCCGCGGTTTAGCCCAGAGACTATTGGTACTAGAAATCTGTAATTTGGCAAGGGTATAAATATCAATCACGCCGACAAAGTGGTGAAATAAAATTGTGAAAAATATTTTTTTTTAGGGTACCTCCCCTACATGTAAAGTGGGGATGAATTTTTTTTTCTCGTCTATCCCATAGTGTGGGGTGTCGTTGAATAGGTCTTTCAAAAATGTTGTGGGTTTGGCTACACCATTTTTCAATTCAGGGATCCGTTTGTGAAATATGATATTTTAAATTGCTAAATTTTATTAGAGTCAAGTGTGTCCCCCCCCCTCTACCAGCTAAATGGTTCTATAAAGAATACAAGGAAAAATTCACAGCAGTAGTATATATAATGGATTTTAAAGGAAAACTATCACGGCTAAGTAGGGTTCATTAGTTAAAGAGTTATATGTGTTTTTTCGAAGTTAGGTATTACACGTAGTGTAAGTTGCATATTTTGTAATATAATATTATAGTATTTAAAGCATGGAACTCAAAATGTATTCAATATTCATAAATAAAATAAAATCACTGTCCTAGGTCAGCAATAATATTTGAAGTTATATTAATTTTTAGTGGAGGGTTCCGTAGTTGAAAGCAACTACGGAACCCTACACTGCGCGTGGCCCGACACGCACTTGGCCGGTTTTTTTGTTTTTTCAACTACCTCGTTGGTCTAGCGGTTATCTTGTTCGACTGCGGATGACGAGGTCCCGGGTTCGATTCCCGGGTCAGGCCGTTTAAAAAAAAATAGTGTATTGGGTTTTTCTTCCAAAGAAATTCTCAGTACTAGCCCGGAGTTAGGAAGTTGGCGGTTAGTCATCGGACTATGAGAGTGAGGGAATGAGAGTGCACCTGTGTTTGTGCACACACTTGTGCACTATAATATCTCCCGCGCAGATGGCTGACCTCTAAGGAGGTTGGCCGCCGTGGCCGTCGTATCGGGAGGACATTATTATGCTCTTTAATATTCTTGAAAAAGTTAACATAATATCAGTGCATCCGAGTCTACGGCGCTCTGGCAGGTTTTATTAAATAATGTGAGTGGTTTTTTCACTGAGCCTGGGGGTTTTTAATGAATCGAGAAATTCATTCGAAGTACCTCTTACTGAATATCATCATCTGAATATGAATCGTGTAAGAAGAAGTAATTTGTACTTATATCATGTAGAGCCTTGAAAATGTGCTTACGCAAAACAACATCGGAACATAAAAGATTATTGCAGCAAGCTTAGGCTTTTGGCATTCCACCAGAATCCATTCGGTCCAAGGTCAATGGCATAAGAATAATGAAACAAAAGTATTTAAGGAAATATACCTACCATGAAACAAGGAAATAATCGGTATGAATTTAAATAGGCTGGCGTTTAACTTCAACTGCCAATTTGGATGTTGGCTGTGTTAAAATTACTGTAAATGATTTCTTAGCGATTATTTTATTGAGCAGAATTAAGTTCTTCCAATTTAAGTACAATACATGTCCACTGTTTTGAATGTGATGACCATTTCAAATTGTTTATTAAACTACAAAAGTGCGTCAAATTTTTATGGCGTTCACTATTTTTAACCGACTTCAAAAAAGGAGATTGCCAATTCGTCGCAATCTTTTTTTTATATGTATGTTCACCGATTACTCGAAGACGTCTGAACCGATTTGGAAAATTATTTTTTTGTTTTAAAGGGTATACTTCCCAGGCGGTCCCATTTAAATTTTATCGAAATCGGTTTTTAAAATATCAACAATAAATTATATACTTTGTAATGGCGCGGGCGCTCGAAGTTTGTATTTTTAAAAAACTTTTTATATTAAACTAGCTGACTCGGCGAACTTCGTACCGCCAACTTACCTATATAAATAAAACAAATAACTACTAAAACTATCCTATCTTTCAAGTTGGACCAAATTAAAGATAGTTACGAAGTTTGATGAAAATTGGTTAAGGCGCTGTGTGCAGTCACGATCATAATTCGTGAGCCGAATCACAAGCCGAATGAAGATCGTATTATTTAAAATCTATGGGTCATAATATTATGAAAAAAAAAAGTAGTTATAATTGATCGTATTTCTGGCCTGATGGCTGTTTCCTTAACACGATGACGCAAACTTTACTCGATAAAAAAAAATTGCAAAGTTGACTCTGCAAATACATAAACTCCCATCGTTCTCTGTTATGCATACATTTATTTTGGTAAAATTAAGTACAATTGTTTATCATATCTTACTACAACAAATGGCTGTTTTAGATTTTATTTATTGTGACTGTTATAATTTTGCGTCATCGTTTTTAAGAAACAACCATCAGGCCAGAAATACGATCAATTATAACTACTTTTTTTTTCATAATATTATGACCCATAGATTTTAAATAAGACGATCTTCATTCGGCTTGTGATTCGACTCACGAATGATGATCGTGACTGCACACAGCGCCTTAAGTAGTTTAGGAGTCCATCGCGGACAAACAACGTGACACGTAATTTATATAATATATTAAGATTAAGATAAGATTAAGATAAGATAAGAAGAATAAGTATAACAAGCTACTATCCGCGCGTTTGACGTTTGTTAAAGACAGTGCCGATTTCACCAAAGTCGAGTGAAGTTTTACCGAGGAATAAATTGGGCGTTCTTACATCGTCGAATATGTACTGTCAAGATACCAAAACGGTGAAATAGGCCCTTAAAGAGTTTGATAAGTTGGAAACAGTAGGTATAATGTTTAAAGACGTTATCAACTCACTCTTAACATCCTAACTTAAGATCTCAGAAAAGTCGCGACACCCTGCATTGTTTTGTTGAAGAAAATTTTGCGTAGACAAAGTCGCCAGTAATTGACCGAGCGAAGCGAGGTCTCTGAGTTAACTAGAGCGATTTGCACTTGTCCGTCCGTCCGTCCGTCCGTCTGTCAGAGCCTTATAACTTTTGAATTACTGAACGTAATTACTTCAAATTTAGATATAATATGTAAACCGATGGCATCCAGCCGAAAATGGCTTATAAGTTATAAAAATCTTTATTTCAGGGGGGCTCTCATAGAAGCGAATGCGAAGTAAAAAAAAAAATATCGCGTTACATAAAATTGTTACGTATCATTTTAAAGATAATTTTGAACTGAGTACAAAAATATTTTTTTTTTAATTTTTCCCTTAAAATTGACGAAATGGGGGGCTTTCAAAGTGGCGATTTTATACGCTCGCTTGAAGACGCTCTCTAGGAAAATCCGCTATGGATTTTCAAACTGATTTTATGTTTTTAGGTCACTTATATCCTGTACTTGAACAACAAATACTAAAATTATATGAATATTATAAAGAAACGAGATTATTTAATTTTTAATGTACATCAGTAAGTCATATAGCATCAACATAGCTTCACAATAATGCTAATAGATGGCGCAGTCAGTAACTATTCCCATGGAACTACGAGTTACGACTAACGACCTATCCCAAAAACAGTTTTGCGTCGACCATTATTATTTAGTTACTTATTATAATACAATAATTGTATTGTAATTTTTTTGTACCATATTATTCAATTAAAATTATTTTTTAGTTAAATTTTAGTTAAATATTGTATATTTTCTATTCGCGTCGATAGATGACGATTTGTACAGATGCCCGTAACCCGGTTTCACTCGTTAGTACCTACATAATAATTCAATGTTTTCACTAACGTTCCCTAACCTTTACGGGCTACCTATAAGTTAGGTGATTGATGTTTTCTGTCAACTTATTTATCACGATCCTGTACGGGACACCTAAAAGGATATTGGGACGGATGTTAGGACTTAGGATTGTATTTAGGAGCTACCTACGTTAAGAGACTCCTACTTAGGGGATGATTTAGGTATGTTTGGTGAAAACGGGCATAATAATAATGTCAGTTTTGGTTATCATGTATCGATTGAATGAATAATCATGGGATACCGTTACCGCGAGGTCTCAGTTCGGGGCGAACCACTAGTAATATTCTGTCTCGTTAAAAGGGTATCCCTCGACTTAACCCATAAACATTTGCGTAAAGTTATTATCTTCTGAAATAAAAGCAATTTGTTCGGTCAACACGGAGCTTCGTGGTGTCGACGCCACCATGACGAGAGAATGGGTAAGTAGAGGTCTTTTTCAGGTAAATTAATTTCATTCCCTTTTATACATACTTACCTACCTGTGATTTTGTAAATGCTATTTTGTTGGTCCGTGAATTACATTACGTGTGAGAAAGTTCGTAGGTTTGTTAGATAAATTAATTTACTAAACGTAGTAGGTACATAGAGTGTATTTCGGAGGGTTTTTGTGTGGTGTGTGGTGTTGCATAGCGGTGTTGCGTTGTACCTGCATTTGTTCTACTCCTGAAAGAGCGGCAGTGTACAGCGTGAGCGGCAAGTTGAGCCACACAGATTTTTCTAGTTGGCAAATTATAGTATAGATAAAAGAATTTTGTTTTTCCTTGAGAACATGAAAATCCGCCGTAATTCCGCAAAATAACGCCTACTTTTATTCAATACTAGACGATGCCCGCGACTTCGTCCGCGTGGATTAAGGTTTTTGATTCCTGCGGGAACTTTACTTTTTCGGGATAAATTGTAGCCTATGTGTTAATCCTGGGTATGAGCTATCTCCATTCCAAATTTCAGCCAAATCCGTTCAGTATTTTTGCGTGAAAGAGTAACAAACATACACACAGATATACAAACGTTCGCCTTTATAATATTATAGTGTGAAGTGTGATGTGATGTGATGTGAATTGTGATGTGATGTGAAGTGTGATGTGATGTGATGTGATAGTGTGATGCTTCTCAGCACAAAGCGTAATAAAATAACGGAAAGAAATCAGTCCATACAAAAAAACACAAAGAAAATTCTAATAAAACTAAACTTCCAATAAAGTTTTAGTACTTACTTATTTTGAGTCGAGACGCTTAGGAATTTTGCATTATGCAAGAGAATGAAGTGTGCTCCACGGAAGTTCAAGTATTTCGAAATTTATTCGCTTACTCAGAATACAGTAAAATCGTTATTAGTTCGCTTAAAACTTTTTCCTATACGGCTTTTCTCTATGCAGTGGCTATCGAAAAGATTACTGTCAAAAGCACGTTTTTTTATAAAGAAATGCAGGTTTGGGAGTTCTTAGTTAGTAAAGTTAATAACTTAGTAGTAGTTGAAGTAGAAATATGAACTAGGAAAAAGTTTAAAAACTGTAACCCGACTAAGTAGGTACTAAAATTGGATATAGGCTGTAGCCATGTATTTAGAGTTGGTAGCTTAATCGCTATTAGATACCCCCCCTTCCTGCAAACAATAGCTCCATATATGCGGCGATATGTGGCGACGTAATATCATAGTTTGTTTGAAAACGTCAAACAATTGTTGCTACGAGACTATGTGGGTACGCCTGTTCACTACTATGAATTACCGCAATTTACTAGTACGCTGACGGTATCTAGTAGCGACTAAGCTAACAATCCTAAATCTATAAAGGCTGTAGCCTATGACACCCTGACCATAATAAAGAATTGGTTGACAAAACATTCATTAAAATCGGCTCAATAGTTGCGCTACGTTGGAGCATACGTAAATAGACACATACATATATACATATATACATATATACATATATATGTATGCATATACATAGCATGCTAAAATCATAACCCTTTCTTTTGGTTTAGCTTCAGTCGGGTATAAATAGAGTTGTAGAATTTACAGTAGTAGTTATGATATCAGAAAAGAGTACTATTATTTTTAAATCCGTGAATAAAGTTTATACCCAAATAATATCGCTCGTGACAAGCATTTTAAAAGTTATCTTTCGCCCCCATATCCTGGAGCCGTGACGCCATAACTGAAAACTTACTCCCAGCAATAATGCGGAGGCAGCTTAATGCAATTCATAGCCTCTTACGTCACTGACATTGACCCACCTCGACGCGTAATCGTTAACCTTCATCCTCATTCACGCTGACTCTCTGACGTCATTAACAGAAATATCCCGTACGAGGATAACAGGAAGAAGTACATTGGTAACACACTACGTAGCAAAGTGCTACGACGTAGATGTGCGTCCAAAGTTTTGAATTAATGGTTAATAATTAAATAATTTACTATAGTTTTTATTTTTAGTTTTTATTTTAGTTTTAATTTTAGAATTAAATTTAGGTTTATAGTATTGTATATATGAAATTTTCTATTAATAACTAAATACATGTAAAGAAACTTCATTAATAAAAGTACTTATTTACTATTAATTTAGTTAATTAACCCTTCTCTAAGAGGAGGCCTGCGCTCAGTAGTGAGCCGTTGATGGGTTGCTAATGATGAATTAAATAATTAGTAACATTATCGATGCATATTGCACCGGAAAAACCTTACTGCTGGTTAGGTAAGGGTAGCAGGAGGAGGAGGAGGATTGGGAGGGGTAAGATGGGTTCTCAGTTCGTTTCTTGTTTGTTTTATTCCTTTTACCGAAGACAGTAGTGAATTATTTTTAATAATAATCGTAAACACAGTAAACACTTTTACCGATTGAAATCCATAATTCTTATCACATTTACGAAATCATGAGGTAATTATTAATAATAACCGGTGATTATTAATAATTACCATTTTAATCACATTTATGGTATAGTAATTACTAGCATAATATTATATGTAAAGGTACATATATTATTATATTTTCCAAATAAGCGTAAACCTTGCGTGGGTACGACAAAAGAATAGCGGGTGGGGATTGAACCTTTCAGTTTTCGGTCCGCACCCTTAACCATTGAGCTATTGAGGCTAAAATTTAAAAAAATTATATTCAACTTAAACTTAAAGGGAATTAATACGATACGTAGGTATATTTTCAAAAATGTCACCTGCTTAAATAAAACGTGGTATGCTAGAGGTCCCGCGGGTGACGTCTCGCGTTTTCTTCGTTGATGCTGACATCGTATCTGTTACGTGATGTCATGAAAACGACTGGCATTATAAAAAAGATCGCTGAAAGAAATTCGCGGTACAATTTCTCTAGCAGTGTGCGTCATGCTCTTCTTTTGTTGAATCTTTTTATTCTGAACTGGATTAAGAAAGATAACTTCTAAATTAGTTATTTATCTGGTCTCATGGTAGACCTCAGCCACTTCTAATTAATCACCATGCTATTATAGTCAAGTCATAGTCAACGTTGTAGCATGCCGATATGATGCTGCGTTAAAAAAACCGTAAGGTGTCCCTGGACATCCATTCAGCGAATCAAAGAAACAAATAACTACTATCCCTTACTAATATTACCCATCCAGTCAGCTCAGCCGTTATCCGATGAAAATAAAGAGATATTATGTATTTCTTCTTGTCCTAATTTTCCTCACTTACGTAGGCAATATTACTTACGAGATGATGTGAAATTCATCGCCACATTCGTTTGCCATTCCTTCGTCCTCATGGGTAGGTAGGTCATATAGTACGCCATCATCATTCATCGCTTGAAACAATAGTAAGGTGGCTTTTTTTATTACCATATTCATTTGGTACTACAGAAATTTTAGCGAAATACACATCGTTACCTACAAGATCCTTAAGCCTAGCTCAATGATGAACGTTCATATTATGGCATCGAATAAAAAGGAAATCATCATCAGTAGTAACTCGCACTATCTTTGCTAGTATTATAAATATAAAAATATGTTTGTTTGTTGATTTGTCCTTCAATCACGCAGCAACGAAGTTAGCTAATCAACTTAAATTACGCGTGATTATATAGTTGCGGACTTGAAGTGATATAAGTTACTTTTTATCCCTGGAAAACAAATGAATTCCGTTGGTTTTTTATAAACCCTATGTGAATAAAGAACAGTAGCACTGCGGTTTACTAAAATTGCGGTTCTCTAGAACTCGCTTAATCCCGTAGGAATGCTAAATGTTAGAGTTCAACGCCGCAAGGCAAAAACTATTCCGGGGCGAAGATAAGCTTTACTCGTATTCTTCCCTAAACACCGTCTCCGTTTATTAGGTAGATACAAGCACCTCGATAAATACAAGTAAGTACGTGACGTGATATGAGAATAAATCAATTTGATTTTTTTGGTGTTGATTGCTAAGAGACGTGAGAGTGACCATCATTATTAGCAACCCATCAACGGCTCACTATTTAGTGCAGGTCTGCTCTCAGAGAAGGGTTATAGTCCATAGGGTTATAAGCCCAATACAAATTGGTAGACTTCACACCTCTATAACATTATGAAGAACTCTCAGGCGTGCAGGTTTCTTCACTATGCTTCCCTTCTCCGTTGCAGCATGTGATATTTATTTGCTAAAACGCACATAACTCCCAAATATCAGTGGAACCCAGGATAATACCCTCAACCCCCCCGAATGGGAGACCGCAGTTCTAACCCTTAGGCTATCCCTGTTCTGATATAGTGACCAAACCCGGAACTATGTAATGTGAGCTGTCATTATATTTTAAATTTTTTTTAATAAAGAATTTCAGCCACGCTTAACTTAACTTATATTCCCCTCTCCCCACCAAATAAGCGTAAAGCAGGGGGAACTTGGTATAAATACGCGTTGTAAATGTGATAAAAAGTTAGGTGTAAAGAAATAGAAAAGTGGCCTACAATTAATTAAAATTGAGCGTTGTCATCATGACGTCATTAACCACTGATCAATCAATGTTGGGAAAAGGGTTCTTAATTAGATCCAAGGGCTGTGGTCATCAAATGAAACTGCTGTCTCACAGTCGTAGTATCAAGTTAGTTTAGGGTTGGGAATTAAAGAATGGAGACCGTAGCGACCTTACCAGTCCATGCGACTTTGCTTAGGGTTCGGTACTCAAAGGGTTGCTAATGGGTACCTATTACTATTGGATCGCTGTTCGTCCGTCCGTCCGTCTGTCCGTGAAATTATCACAGAATTTGTATTTCTATTGCAGCTTTAATAACAAATTCCAGAAACTATAAACTAAATTTTCTTAGTTAAATAATGAATCATTTGATTAGGTAACGATTTAATCCTATATAAGTACATAGTTAAGATCAATATTTAATAAGTAAGACACGTTATTAGGCTTGCTATTCGATTAATTATATAGTTCATTTTTTTGGAGTTTACTCCTTAAGAATCGATTTTCATATATAAGGCGCCCGGTATGAGAAAAATTCGAGGAGTAAAATCTACTTATGAATGACCTCGTTACGTTTTTCACAACGATGCAAATTTCTACCCTAACGTTGAGTAAATAAGGTTGGTTTTCGCTTAAGTTGTGTCTATGGTCCGAATGCGAAAGAGCTTTCGCTTCGGGAAGCCGAGCGCGTACCGATCGGGTCCGAGCGGCGCCGAGACGCAGCGAGCGCCGCGAATGCATTACGACCGATGTTTAGACAATCGTATTTAAGGAGTAAACTCCAGTCGTGCGTCGGAGCTGACACACACACTTTTTTTTATTTAAGAATCCATTTTACAATTTCACAATAACACCAAGAGAAACTAACTCGATAATCGATATTCTTTAATATTCTGCGCACAACCTAAACCCAATTATCTGATAAGGAAGGAGTTATTTTCATCTTGATCAGCACTAACGGTTCAACATTTTTGCTTTTGATCCTGATGTATTTCTCCAAATCTTTCTTTTGGGAGCAATACACACACACAGTATACTGGTTGAAAAGATTCTATGTAATCTGAGATTATTCTTTCGATTCAGTAGTACATAGCTCGTTTGGAATCGATATTGTTTTAAAGATACGTAAAAAAACGGTAATATGTAACAAACATATATTTTGTGACTTTTGTTTCCTTTCGTTCAATCCTCGAAATCCGAGCTTGTTACATCTGTATTTTGAGTGGCAACAGTCACGTGTGATGCTGTCAAATAACGGCACGCGAGAGCTATCTCCGTAATAAACGGTTTACGTGCTATAGATATTTGTCATCCTTTCTTCTTGGTATTTTCTTCTTGGATTAGTTCATTTAAGGGAGCATGCACTTTATCTGGTAGAATTTAGCGTTCCGGACGAAAAGTGAGAAAAGGAAAACTAACTTAGGTATATTTGCCTACATTGATAAAGTGTATCCAACTGTGTTGTAGCTACAGTAGTCTGTTATGGTCAGAAATGTATGTATTATAGCTACAATACAGTTGGATACAAAACAAAATAGTCAGATATGACTGAAGTTCTCAAAGCAAAAAACATTAATAAATTACTTGAAAACTAGATTGTCCCCCTTTTCGCGTTCCGTGCGTTTGTTTTCCTTTATCAATGTAGGCAAAAGTTTTATTTTATCTATGGCAAAAGTTAGTTTTCCGTTTCTCACTTTTACTATAGACTACAACATGTATAATATTAATTAATATTTTAATTGGGTACTAACTCCTAATATAAATGGGAAAGTTTGTGAGCATGGAATGATGGATAGATGGATGGATGGATATTTGTTACTCCTTCACGTCTCAGCAAATCACCCTATTTGGCTGAAATTTCGAATGGAGATATTTAATACCCAGGATATACATGGGCTACATTTGATACCAGGTTACGTTTATTTATTTACTTCAATTGTATGCTTATTGTTTAGTGTTACGGTAAAGAAAAGTATTGCGTAAAACTTACATGCCTGAGAGTTCTTCATAATTTTGTCAAAAGTGTGTGAAGTCTGCCAATCCACATCATGGCTAGCATGGTGGACTTGGCAAATCAACTGGACTCCTTCTGAGCCCGTGTCCATTAATATGTCTTGATAAATAAATAAAAACGTACGAACTACTACAAAGTACATACATAAGGTCGCTATCAAGTTTAAGATGAGTTCGATATAATCTCATGGATTCAGGGTTGGGATAGAGTCGACAGTTTCCGTCGCATTGATTCTAAGAATCCTATATAGGCTTGTTCAATGACCCGTCCGGTTATCTCCTTCAACCTTCCGCAATAGCCCGTATACATGTAATACCTTCTAAATACCTTCTAAATATAGGAAATATAATATTAGTTTATTCTACGAAACGAATAAAGACGGTTCTCAAGTCGTCACGTATGTAGATATGTTTTTTTTTTTTTCAAAATATTATGTTTATTTTTCTAGCTTTTAATTATAATTAGGTATTATGTACTTAGAGCAAGTCTCCTCTCAAAGAAGGGTCCAAAGGAAATTGGCAGACTAGATTGTGCTAATCAATATAATCAATTAGACTAGTTCGATTTTAACGCTAAAAAGAAGTGCATGTCCGGGATCGAACCTGCGAACTCCCGAATAGGAGACCACAACCCTAACCACTAGGCTATCACTGCTTCTGTATAAACCACGTCTTAATTAAATCTTAGCCCTTTGTCTTGGCCTAAGTGGTCGCCTTCAACTCCTCTTTAATGTATTTACACCTGTGTATACTACCTACCCATTCTCTAGTATTACCTATGCTTACTCTGTGGTATTACTTAGGCTTATCCTGGCTAAGTATACTTTCAGTATCTCTTTATTTGGGTACCTTTCCTCACAAATTGGTTCATCCTATCCCACTAATATTTAAATACGAAAGTATGTTTGTTTGTTGGTTTTTTAGTTTGTCCTTCAATCACATCGCAACAGATCTCGAGGCGGATTGACGGGATTTTTACATTTGTTGATTTTTACGTTTGTATTATAAATAACAGATTCTATTCAGTAGGTAAGTAAGACGTAAATTGCAGTGCAGTTTAAAGTACAGTGAAAAGTATTTGATCTACGTGTAAACTACGTGTAAATACGATCTTCATCTTTTAACGTAGATCAAACCCGCTACACTGATTCTTCGTCTCGAGACGAAGAGACACAGTGCTGCAGTGAATGTCACAAAAAATATTTTACGGAGGCGTTTGGAAAACTCGCACTACGCGTCAAGGAAGTTCTGAATCATGTCTCACGTAGATCTCAAATCACGTTAACGTGATCACGTCGCTACATTTGTCGGCAGCTTTACGTGCATGGCTAATACATTTTTCTGCAGTCAGGGCAAATTGCGTTACTCATCACGTACATGGAGATTTTTCCATTCTTTTGCATACTGTTAAATTTTTTTCTGTCGAACTTAAGTGGCTTATTTCTTTCAAGATATTATATTAATTAGTAGCTGCTGTCTGCGACTTCGTCCTCATTTATTTAGGGTTTCATAGAACTAAGTTAGACATAGACCTTTGTCCAGCAGTGGACGTCTATCGGTTGACAAAGAAGAAGAACTAGGTTTTCGGGATAAAAAGTGTCCTTTATCCGTCTTCGACGCAAACTCTCTGTGGTTAATTTCACCAAAGTTGGTTCAGCCGTCAAAAGGTAATAAAATAATAGACAGAATTACTATCGCATCTATCTATGGATTTATCTATCATTCAATCGCAGAGTTTAATATAAATATTATGTCTATGATATATATATTTATAATCTTTTTTGTTTTTGTTTAGTTTTTGAATAAAGCTGCTGTGATGGATAGAAACCAAAATGATGCCATAAAATCTGCTTTGAAGTACAAAAAACTAAAAATAATGTAAACTATCTTTTAAGTTAGCTGTTTATATAATCTTATCTTACTTATATTAAAATATCTACCTACTCAGTAATATGCAACCGATATTTTTTACAAAGAAAAAAAAGCCGGCCAAGTGCGAGTCGGACTCGCGCACCGAGGGTTCCATACTCCAAAAGTAAAAGTAAACGATAATATTATATTAATTTGCTTATTTATCCTTAACTTTGTTTGTAGAGGTTTATTGGTAATATAAAAAAAAACTATGCTAGTTAGAGCGTTGGTTTTATTTTTCCTGTAAAATATACATAAATCTCTATTGAACATAATTATTTCAGATTTTTCGATTGGTAAACTTCGGAGATAAGGGGGGGGGGGGGGGGGCTTTCGACATTTTGGCCGATTAATCAGAAACTATTATATCTAGAAATAAATAAAAAACTTTTTTAGAATGCACAAGTAAAGGCCTTTCATATGATACCCCACTCGGTATAGTTATCTTACTTTGAAATTTCAAACCCCCGATTTTCCCCCTTTTTTAATCAAACTAAAATAATTTTCGCGTTGCTTTTATTTTTCCTGTAAAATATACATAAACTTCTATTGACCATAATTATTTCAGATTTTTCGATTGGTAAACTTCGGAGATAAGGGGGGGGGGGGGGCGGTATTTTTTTTGACATTTTGGCCGATTAATCAAAAACTATTATACCTATATAGATATAAATAAGAAACTGTTTTAGAATGCACAAGTAAAGGCCTTTCATATGATACCCCACTCGATATAGTTATTTTACTTTGAAATTTCAAATCCCCGATTTTTCCCCTTTTTTTAATAAAACTAAAAATAATTTTCAATTTTTCTTTATTCCAATGATGTTGGGCCACTATTATACACAACTATGCCAAATTTTATGTCGATAGCTTTACTGAAATAGTTACTGAAATAATCGACTGTGACAGACGGACGGACAGACGGACGGAGAAAGTCTCACCATAAGGGTTCCATTTTTACCATTTTGGTATGGAACCCTAAAAACATCACACGGTGGTTCCATTTGTTGGAATTTAATCAAAATGAATGAAAACCATTTTTTTCGGACTTCTTTTGGATCTATACAAATAAACAACAAAATTCAAATCAAACTAGGTATAAGTACAAATCAAAATAATTACTTATTCAAAAAAAATAGAACATAAAATGAACGGAAAATTCTGCACAAAAACTTTTCCATGTGATGTTGAGAGGTACACTTAAATATAATATGAACAAAGTTCTCTTGAATAATAATAGAATTAATTCATCAAATTGGCTGAGTAAACAAAAACGACAAAAAAGGGACGCGGTCAAAAACTCTTGACCTCCTTAATGAGGAAAGGTCACTCATATTTGGATAAGAAAATATAGGTACCTACGACTAAAAGATAATATGCTAAGTATCCTGAAACGAAAACACTCCTCTGTGAAATCTTTATTTATTTTTGAAATCCCGCTGTAAAAAGCTTATCGAAAAAAAGCTTACAAGTCTAGTAAAAACTTTAAAAAAAATCGCGATCTTTTTATATATTTACATATTTTATATAAACAGGCATGGAAAACGACTTTGCTTCTTATTCTTTACGTTTAAAGATGTATGAATTTATAAATAGAAAATAGTTCAGTTACTTATTTGTTAGCTAAATTGGAATTGCAATTACTTACATAAAGTAAACTTATCTAGTAGCCAAGGATATAAATGAAGTAGAATCATTCATTGGGTTAACAACTTCAACTAACTTCGATTGCTTTAATGAATAGAACATCTGCCATACTTAACGGACCGATCAGTTCAATAACTGTTGGAACCACAAGTTGGGAAACTATTCGTGCTTCATTGGATGACCCACCGTCTGCATGCGAATGAGTAAGAACTACTACTACTACTGTTACTTCAGAAATAGTATTAAAATGTGTTATACAGTGTGTCCGGCCACGAACTAGCGATATTTTGAACACTTACTTTGGGCCCAATCCACTTCCCCTCTATGTGGCAGCCATTTTGTTTTTTTGTTGAAATATTCTCTAAGCATGTACAAAAAAAATCATATTTCTCAAAGCTTTGGTCTTACTAAGATAAAAATGGGCTTATTCGAAGGGCAAAAATACTGTCCTACCGTCTACATTACAAAACAAAGTGTTCACATTTCCATAACCTTTGAAAAAAATATGAAATCCGAAAAAAATAATCGTAAAATCATGCAAATCAACAAATTATTGTAAATAACTGCAAAAACACCCCCGACAACCCTATTTAATTTTTTACTAGATTGAGAGATTTTGAGCTAAGCTATAATACAACATTTAATTTATAACTGTATGTCTAATACTTTCAGAGTTATTGTTGTTTGAACATAGCGCATACGCATGAATGTTATGTGTTTTTAATGATTTCCTGTTTCGGGTTCCGACAAAGGCCTTTTGTGCTTGCGGACAGACAGACAGACAGACAGACAGACAGACAGACAGACAGACGGACGGACATGGCGAAACTATAAGGGTTCCTTGTTTACTACGGAACCCTAAAAATGACAGTTTTGTATGGACACAATGCGAATCGATGCGCACAGCTGATGAAGTTCCAGCCTTAAGTATCATAAGAGCTATGGGTTGACCTCTTTTGGTTTAATACTCAAAGGTGACCTACATGAAATAAAATTGAATTTGAGGAAACGCATGTTAATAAAAATCTCGCGATAAATAAGGATGACGTCACAAGACTAGTTCTGTTTGGGTGGATTTCAGAAAATAAGGCCTAATCCGGAGGCACTTTTGTTGGATTATCTGATTTGTGTCACGGAACAAACAAAAATGTTTTTGTACCAACAAATTCTAAGCCTACAAACAAAAACTTGGACGATACGAAGTTGGTACCTATTATGTACTTTATGTTATCGTTTAATTTAGTTACGCAGTGCTACGTGCTATTACTCAGGAACTCTCACGAAAATTGAACATTGTTTTGGAATTATTATTTAAAACTACAACGAATGTCCATGGGCGCCGGCAGAAGTAATTTCCAGGTGGTGCAGATTTTAGTTTTCTTACAATCTTTCTCTTTGCCGTATATGATTGTTAATAAAAAGATGAAATTTTAGTCGGAATAGTCAGAAATTTGTAAATGTCTCGAACACATTTACAAATTTCTGACTATTCATTATGAATTTATTTTATAGGTACCAACAGACGGCTTTTTATTTCAATAATTCCTGTTGATCCCGAGATTCCCAAGGGGTGCAAGTGCACCCCCTGGCACCCCCCTGCCGGCGCCCATGCGAATGTCCTCCTTGTTGCATTTTGGCTGATGAATGAATTATGATTTTTGACGCTATCCCTGACGCCATATTCAGCACCGTGGTGGGTCTCGGGCTCGATTCCCGGCAGAGATAATTTGACAATTTCAGAAACTGAATCCATTTAGATAAGACTCATCGTCACCGCACTCAAGGGCTGACTCTTTTCATGAATAACCTGTACTACTAAGTCTACAATCTTTATGTGTATTACGTAAATATATTCATTATGTTATCCCGTACTACCATCACTCCCAATGCACTCCTCTCACCGAAGGTTGCCTGAAAGAGATTGCCCTTATAGTAATATCACCTTTGCATGCCTTATTTTAAGTTGTTGTGTATATTTTTGTATCTTTCTTGAATGCAATTCTATCTCATGCTACGGTAACGTATACACTTAGACGTCACCGTATCATTGTATCCATGATGCTGGCGGTGATCTTATTCGCTGGCCGAGGTAGATGGTAGCTCTTGGATCGCCGGTAGACTCGATAATCTTTAATTTTATTTAGGTCAGAGAGTCGAGATTGAGAAAGAGGTGGGTGAGGTAGGAAAGGTGGGCTATTATGCAAATGCACCGTTTATTGCGGAATCTCTACGGAGATAGGAGCGATATCGCACTGTCAATCGCACGATCCGATCGTTCTCAATCATAAACCCGAGATCCAAGTACTTTACCTATTAAAGTTATTGGCAGTAGGTGAATTCTTTATATTTTAGTCTTACCAAATTTAGAAAAAATAATACACCAAAGTTAAGTACCTAGATATAACGTCGTTCTTTGACGAATCTATCACAGTCTCTATTGAAAGAGGTTTAGATCTATCTATAGAACAAATATATGCATATGGGCAAGTTCTGTTCCTATGGACGCTTGTACCTGTGGACGCAATCGATTCCGTCGAAACTAGCAACCCTTAAATTCTAATTTGAACGCGTCCGTAAAGCTTTGTCTATGGTTGACAGTTCGCGTTCAAATTAGAATTTTAGGGTTGCTAGTTTCGAAGGAATCAACTGTGTCCATAGGTACAGGTACAAGCGTCCATAGGTACAGCACTTGCACTTATTTATTTGTTCCTTAGCTTTGCTCATCGATAAGCTACCTTCGGTCTTCGATGCCATGGAGACTTCACCCAAAATGGAGTCTTCTTGTTGACCACCCGAAGTATGATATCCCCGTAGGTAATAGGTAGTGATAGTTTCAATAATAAATATTATAAGCTATCAGAAGCGGCATTAAGTGGGAATCCCACCTCTGATATTGGCTATCAGAAGCGGATCCATTTAAAAGTTATCAGAAGAGGATTTGTTACTCGGAAAACTAATCAGGCTATAAGAGAACGCATCTCTTAAAACGCTGAATCCCTACCCAAGCCATCTCCACCATCCCCAATAACGGTCCCTTTCCACTCAGCTAATAACCACAGCACGACAGACAAACCACCATCTGAACGTGAGGGTAACTATCAAAATGCATAAATCAACCGATGGACACCCATCACGATTAAGAGATGTTGACGGTACGCTCGTCCCAATAAGAAGGGCGAACAAATAAGGTAAGAGAGGCATATAAGGCCCACTTTTATGTAAAATTAAATATTTTTATATATAATCATGATAAAATGTAAAACTCATTCGAGATAAGCTTAATATTTATTTCACTTTCTTCATATATCAAAATAATTGCATAAATATTACCGTACTAATGAGAAATCAAGTTTTTTTTAAACTATGGTTTTGGGCCTTATTAATCACTATCAAGATATTAAGGCCCGTAAAAGAAATAAACATTTTGACGGTTGTAACTGCTTTTTAAATCTTTTTAACTTTCAACTTAAACATAAAACAATATTTGGTACATTTAATGCAGGAGGATATTCTTAATTAATGGTAATATTTGGCTTTGGGCCTTATTATACTAAAGAAATAAGAAATCTTCTATTTAACTCTAAAACAGAAGATTAAAAATAAAATTAAACCTATATTAGTCACAGCTCTTTTTTATACATCAACTTTTAAAATATTATAAAAAAATCGCTCATTTTTTACATTTTAACAAAATCTTAGAGGGCCTTATTAACCCTAAGGACTTTTTAAAGAATCAAAACTTCTAGCCTTACTAGTAACATATTATTCACACAGACTTATGTAGGTATTTTGAACTTATGTTTTAATTAGGATTTAGGAACTTTTTATCAAATCAGCCTTGTTAAGAGATCAAAAATACTGTAAATTATCTTAAAATTACTCAAATAAAATATTGACTTTGTCGTTAAATGCAATCGGGGCAAAAGAAAGCTTCATCGTCGTCTTTGGTTAATCCGACACATTCTTCGTGATACCATTTAGCACAATTTTTACATCTTCTCATATCCTCTTCTCTTTCTAGTTTGCACCCATGACAAAACCATCTATCATTAATATCTGTTTTTGTTTTCTTGTTTTTACCTATTTTATTTTGGGTTTTGGTTTTCTTACTTTCCTTCCTAGTTGACTTTTTATTTTCCTTATTTGGTATTTTCTTATAGTTTTTTCTTACTGTCGCATCTTTTGTTTTTCCCCTTTCATTATTATTATCATGTTTCTTCTCAAATAAATCTTTGACGATTCTCTGCCCTTTATAATTCATAGCTTTGCGTCTTGGACGGGACTTTACAACGGCAAAGTTAGGTGTTGGTATCAGTTCTTTAAAGGTTATAGTGGAAGGTATTTTGTTTATCAACTCAATCAGTGGAACATCATCATGGAAATCATATTCCGAAATTGGTGAACGCATTTCTATAATTTCACTAGCCAATTTCTTGTTACTTTTTTCTGGAGTTTTTTCTCCTCTTCGTATTAAATCCTCATTTTCTTCATTGGAGTCACTAAAAGGGTCATAAATATTGATACCTCGTATATTTTGTTGATGAACAAAGCTTTCAAAATCCAAAGAAGACTCTGAATCCGAAGAAAAGACTCGTGTAATGGTTCTATTTATTCCAGAAGGCCCTGGAACTGGTGAATGCATGACGAACTCTTTATTAAATTCTTGTTCCATAGTTTCTTCATTTTCTAAATCAGAATCTAGCGATGGAGTATAATCTACCAAACGTCTTTGAAGAATTCGCTCAGAAACAGCTACTGCTGGGCACGTTATATTTGGGGTAGTTTCTCTTGTATGGTTTTCCTGTCGAAAGGTATTCAATAAAGATGGCGAAACAACGTCGATTCTAGAATCCATCATAGCTACAGAGTCTTCAGGATCAGTAAGATCCGTATCTGAATTGTTTTCCAAAGGACGTTGCACTAAGGTGTCAGGAGGTGTCAATATATGCGTTGATGAACTGGGTAATTGGGGGTCTTGGTTTTCAGTTAATAGAGATGGCAGGTAGGCATCTTCTGGTATTGCATTAGGGTCTAATGGAAACAATCCGGTTGCTCTAAATCCATTAATAATATTTTCTGGGGTCACGCTTTTTGCCCAAACTTTGGTAAATATTGGATTAAAACGCGCTTTATTGATCTTTTTGGTAGGGTTGTGCATGAACTTCACAACTTCTTGATCCCAGAAATTCTCAAAAGATTTATTAACAGATTTGTCCAGCGGCTGCAACTCATGTGTTGTGTTCGATGGCAAGCAATATAATATTATATCATATTTTTCTGCTGCCTCTACTATATCATAATCTAGATGGCAGGAGGCACCATCAAATATCAGCAAACACTTTCCCGGGGACTTGTATTTTCCCAGATGTTCTATAAAATTAATGAACAATGAGCTCGTCATACTACCCTTAGGTGCCATTTTCACTAGTGTCCCAGGAGGTAAGTTGTCTGTGAATTCCTGTTTAAGTCGTATACTCTTATAAAGTATCATCGGAGGAATGCTATTTCCTGCAGCACTAACACAAACAGCAATCGTAACATTTTCCGCATGTTCATGTGCTATCATATGAACCCTGCGATTGCCTTTTTCAGCTAAAACTTTTTGTTGATGATGGATAGTTAACCTGCAGCCTTTTTCATCTATGTTATATAATCTTTCCGGGTGGTTGGGTATGTCAAGTTCATCGTACAATTTCTTTATTTCTTGAAAGTGATGCTGCACTATGGACTTATTCAATTTCTGCGCTCTAGCCGGGTTCATAAGCTGAGCCTTGCGGATTGAAATGTTTGGGTTCCGTTTCATGAACATGTTGAACCAGTCTCTGCCCGCTCTTCCAGTTTTTTTATTGAAATTGTTTTCAATTCCCTGCTTCTCACAGAATTTGTAGGCCTGTGTTCGAATGACTTGGGGTGTTAGCGGCATGCCTATTTTAGAAAATTTTATAATTCTCTCCACTAAATCTTTTTCCTGTGCCTTTGACAATATGGGGGCCCGCCCAATTTCTTTTTTACATTTTCCGGATGCCAGGTGGTTTCGAAGAGTTCTGCGAGGTATATTGTACCGAGCTGCTGCTTCTCGTTGTGAAAGTTCACCGTTTTTCACAGCAGCCATTGCCGAGGCCAAACTATTTTCTGACCACAGGGCTCGCTTTTTTTTAACTGGCAGGAGTGGTGACGACATTCTAATCTGAAAAGAAAATATCTGATAAAGTTTAAATTTATTCATTTATTCAATTACATGGGCAGAATGAACAATTGTTAGCATTATTAGTATTACACTTTACACTATTAATAATTAATAAGTAAAAATATGTTTTATATTCAACCATTAGTCCGAGGACCCATTAATATAATATTGATAACTTGAAGATTGATATATTTTAACTTTTAACACCTATTTCACATATTTTTATTTCGATTTCTGCAACAAAGTAGCCTATGCTCTGCTCCAAGGTCCCATTTATCATAATTCCAAAATTCATCGAAATCGGTTCACCAGTTTAGCTGTGAAAAGGTAACAGACAGGCAGACTTACGTTCTCATTGTTTAGTCTAAACTTACACTTGCACTTTAAAGTAACCATTTGAAGTCAACCTTTTCATCTCATACGTTAAATAAGGCCCGGCCCTTGTTACCAACGCAAAACGTGGGCCTTTTTAGCCATAGTACAGGATCTAGAATAACAGAAAATATTAGATATAAATATAGATATAAAATTACTAACTTACCCCTTCTCATGCAGCTAGATAAGTTCTGTTCACATCCAAATAAGAAGAAACTCAGAATAAATCAAGAAACTTAATTAAAACAAAGTTTATTTTCGTAAAAAAATATATGAAGTGTAGACGCAACCTCCCTTACCGACTGTATGAACGCTACTGGCTAGATGGTGGCGGGTGCGTAGCAAAGCGTTGTTGCCAGCTCGTTGTATCTACTACTTCTATGTGTGCGGGATGTGCTGGACGAAAAATACTATTGCAACTCTAATTTTTCGATACTGGGCCTTGCAACCGGACGGGCCTTCTATGCCTGAACTACCTTACCACGCTAGTAACGCTACGCTTATAAGGCCGACGATCGCTACACCGTCGCCTCTCCTGACTCGTAGATCGGCTCGGTGTTGCTCGTGCGCGCGCTCGGATTCATCCGCGCACGTGTTTGCTCCAAGATGGCGACAGTCCGCTAACACCTTTTTTTTTGTTTTTGTTGGTACCCTCCTTTATCTCCTATAATATTTATTTACTAGCTTTTGCCCCCGACTTCGTCTGTGCGGAGTTACGTTTTAAAAATCCCGCGGAAACTCTCATTTTTTCCGGGATAAAACGTAGCCTACGTCCAGTGGCGTAACTACAGGGTGGCGTTTAGGCAAAATGCCACGAGCCCCAGCCGGAAGGGCCCCCGGCCTGAGAGGGCCGTGAGCACATAGTAAAATTAAAAAAAAATTAACGTTGGTTGACCTTCTTTATATGGCTGAGAGAGGGCCCCATCCGATTTATTTATTGCCACGGGCCTCGAACGGTATACTTACGCCACTGCTTACGTGACTTACTCCAAGTTCAATTAATATCCACGCAAAAAATGAAGTTGATCCGTTGCTTAGTTATTGCGTGATTGAAGGATAAACCTACTTACAAACACACTTTCGTCACAGAGTAAGGATAGGTGTGCTTTCTTTGCTTTGAAATCCCCAAATATATATTTATTCTTTGGTTGGATCGTAGGTAAAGCAGGACCCAATATAAGATCAAACTTATTGAGAACTGACTTAGGAGGCATGCTGAATATCGAATGCCCCAAATAAATATTATCGGTCTCCACTGACCGGTCGTGTGTCTTCAAAGGCAGTATCGTAGACAGTTTTAGGTTAACAGATTTGTAACCGCAATAAGTAAGCCCTCTTCAGGAGAATTTATCAAATCTAATGGTCAATAAAAGGATATTAGTTTAGATTTATTCTGCTCGATGGACCGCGCGTTCCAGAAACACAATATTGTTTTATTTGTAGTTAATTTAATTGGTATAGTGTTGTTTCTTCCTCTACCTCAATACAAAATTTATTCCTCGTCGAATGAAATATTCTCACGCGATTTGGCTTTGGTGCGAATGTATTTTGTTTTTGTATCGAATCGATTTTTTTTTATTTTTTTTATTTTTATTATTAATTTATTATTAGAAGGAACTTCTAATTCCTTCTAAAAAAAATTGAGTGTCTTGGAATACTCGATTGGAAATCGAGTATTCCAAGACACTCAATTTTTTTTATCCGATGACAAGATACCTATTTCTTGACTGCGATCTCACATTGCCCGATTCCATAAGGAGTGCAAACTCAAAATTTTCATTTAAACGGCAAGTGAAGGATCATCTGCTCAAAACCATATTGTAACCCCTGTCTGTAACTTTTTTCTATAGAGCAAGATCCCAGTGCCGCCAGACCTAAGTTATTTTCTCAGCAATTATTTGTGTACGATAGAGTACTGTTCGAATGTTCTTTCAGTATATGCGTACCAGCTAGATTGTGCCGACGGCCAATTTCCAGATACCAGGTGCTAAAGGTAGGTAAAAACTAGAATAACTTATCTTAAATTCTCAGGGCTGATTTTCATATATGTTTTAAAGAATGTTGTAATAATTAATAAATTAATACTGCCAGACGCTTACCGCCGGCGGTTACTTTAGCCAGACGCTTTGAAGGTCCCAAAAAAATATATAATTTAAGTTAACTTATATTCTCAGTTCTGATTTTTATACATGATACTCAGGGAACTATTGCGATATTATCTGTAAGCTGCCAGACCTATTGGAAGGGTCAAACATCCCCCCAGACACACATTATGCGTCCCCATATGTATGAGCGCTAGAACATGATTCACTTGTTTAAGTGTGTGAGAGATAATATCATCATACTATAATATTATAAATGCCAAAGTGTGTTTGTTGGTTTGTCCTTCAATCACTCTGCAACAGAGCTATGGATCGACGTGATTTTTTGCCTGGGTATAGCTTAGGATCTAGGGAGAGAGAACTATTGCAATATCTTCTGCAAGCTATACTCAGGCAAAAAATGACGTCGATCCGTAGCTCTGTTGCAGAGTAATTGAAGGACAAACCAACAAACACACTTTCGCATTTATAATATTATAGTATGATGATATTATCTCTCACACACTTAAACAAGTGAGTCATGTTCTAGCGCTCATACATATGGGGACGCAGAATGTGTGTCTGGGGGGATGATTGACCCTTCCAATAGGTCTGGCAGCTTACAGATAATATCACAATAGTTCCCTGAGTATCATGTATAAAAATCAGAACTGAGAATATAAGTTAACTTAAATTATATATTTTTTTGGGAGCTTCAAAGCGTCTGGCTAAAGTAACCGCCGGCGGTAAGCGTCTGGCAGTATTAATTTATTAACTTTACAATATTCTTTAAAACATATATGAAAATCAGCCCTGAGAATTTAAGATAAGTTATTCTAGTTTTTACCTACCTTTAGCACCTGGTATCTGGAAATTGGCCGTCGGCACAATCTAGCTGGTACGCATATACTGAAAGGACATTAGAACAGTACTCTATCGTACACAAATAATTGCTGAGAAAATAACTTAGGTCTGGCGGCACTGGGATCTTGGACCACTATATTTATTATATTTAATACTAATTTTATGTTTCATATGTACGGTATCATGTTACGTAATGTATTTTGTATCATGTAATATATTTAGGTATCTATTTGTATATAATTATGTATATTATATGTATATTATTATTATATTCAAAATATGTATGTATTATATATTTATATATTATACTCTTTTTACCCTACTCTTTTGCACACCTACAAGTGTTGTCTCACATCTCAAGGTTGACTGGTAGAAAATGCTTTAGCATTAAGTCCGCCTTTTGTACTTTTTTGTGCAATGGTAATTGACGATGCAGTCTAAGGTGGTAGTGGGCTAACTTTGGAAGGGGTATAATGGCAGTGAACATTCAACCGATACCCCTAATCGGTTTCTAAGTACACGCCGTCAGAACGCTAAATCGCTTGGTTTAAAACGTGGCCAAAGCCTTCCATCAGGACAAATTTCTAGAGCATGTCCATAGAATTTTATTGAATCAGATTTGATTGGTTACTTTTTAAATAAAAATCAAACTTAGTTTGTATGGTGTGGGTTAGAGATATAACTAACTATTTCTCCTAAAAGAATCCTGACTATGTGAAATGCTAAAATATTTTAATATTCATAATATCTATGTAGTACCTATACAAATATTATTATCATCCCCCAATTTTCCTCAAAATAGAATGTTATGATTCTCCCAACTTTTGCGGCCTGAAAATGAAAACCTAATAGAATTCTTCGGTCCAATGAAGGGACGGTAGATTGCAATGCTAATTTAGAAGTTAGGGCTTTTTACCCTAATTCAGGACGACAATACACTGTTTCACAAGTTGATATTTTCATCACTTACGCGCGTTCATATAGAAGAAAATAAAGTCGTGTGGTGTCGTGGGACACCAGATAGGAACGAAGTTCCTTATTATAAAAATATTAATTTCAAGTTCTATTCGAGGTATAAAGAAAATAATTATTCGGGTATACATTTTTATCATGATTTTTTTATCGATAAAAATCAAAAAAACTACTTTACAAAATTATCTTAACACCTTTATTTTATTTTTATTTGTTTACAATGATTTATAAAAATATATTATAATAACAAGTGTGATTTGTTTTTAATTTTTTACCAAATATTAAAAATTATAAAAGTATAAATAATAATAAAAAAATAATAAAAATAAAATAAATAATAATTATCTGAAGTTAGGATTCGAACCTCTGAACCGAAAGCTGCGCCATCGAAGCATTGATGGAATGTGTGAAATAAACGAAGACAACAAGGACTGTGACGAAAAAATCTTACGCTTCAGTAATTATGACGTACTCACATACGTCAAGCCGATTCACTGTCGTTTTTTACCGTGCATCGTGCATGACCTTGGCGGGACGTACAGCAAGATAGACAATGAATAAGGCGCTTTAGAGAAGCAATATGTATTCTGGAATGTTCCAAATGAAGGAGCATGAATGATGTAGTGATGATAACATGTTCGGTCGCGTCAAGCGTTAAGGCTATAAATATGGAAATAACTGCTTATCCACAACCCTCTAAAAGGTAAGCACATACTCTTCATGTTATTTATTAGTCAAAATACATTTTAAGCAGTTAGTTACTTATACTATGTAATAAATTCAAATTCAAAATTTTTTTTTCATGTAGACCAACCTGCGGCTCTTAGACACATCAATACTCTACCACCGGTTCGCAATGCAGATTCTGCTGAGAAGAGCCGGCAAGAAATAGAAAAGCAAGATTTTATATAGTTTTTTTAAGTGTTCGTTAGTCATCAAGTCCACCAGGGATCCAAAAGCTGGCAGCTACCTTGGCCAAAGAATTATAGTTTGGTCATTTAAAGGGGCAATGCTGCCAGCATCTTGGGAACTATGCCGCGCTGCAGTAACATCGATGAGTTATCTAATAAATAAAAGTTTTAGTTTTAATTTTGGATGTATTTTATTATTATAAAACAAAGTCCCCCACCGCGTCTGTCTGTCTGTTCGCGATAAACTCAAAGCTACTGAACGGATTTTCATGCTGTTTTCACCAAGGAAGGAAAGTTTTAGTGTATAATTGTTTAAGGCTTTTTGTAAATTGGTTGAAATACGACGATAATTATTGAAAATTTCGGAAAAATTCAAGCCGCCTGGGAGCTTTCATCGAAAACGCTGCAATTAATCCCTTTGAGATACAACAAAGCAACGTATCAGTATGGTAGCGGTATGGTGGGATAGTTCTTTACAAAAAAGTTCGTAATGGCATATATCTATCTTTTAAGGATAGCTTACTATACTCATTTTAACTTCTAAAAAAATGGTTACGTTCTATATGGTAATTGGAAAAATCTATTTAGACGGAGACAGTATTAATCCTCATCCACTTAAATAAGTTAGTTACCATAAGCATTTCATGCACATTGTGATAATCCTTTACACCATATAATTTAAATGAATATCTTAGGAGTTACTTATCGCAAAAAAACGAACGCGCAAAAAAAAAATTCAAGTGCCGCGGGTCCAGGAAGGTCTTAATCCGATGACTCGACTCACGTAATGCGACCAGTGACCACCCCCGTGCCGTGCTGTTGCTATATATACGAGTTTGATAAGCCTACGTACTGTACGTACTGTACTTATGAAAAATTCCAAAGAGTTTGCAAAGCATAGGCGTAATAATATGCTCTCCTTCCTGTACCCGTGCGAAGCCGGGGCGGGTCGCTAGTTGTTTATAATACCTAATGTTACCTTGTGTTACGTAATATTAATATTCATAGCCATCTGACGTATGTGGTTGAGCTCTAAATAAAATGTATCTGTAATCCCTAGGTATACTTTAGGGATAAGACAAACACTACCCAGAGAAAAAGATCATTAAGAACTGTACGACTTATTTTGGTGAAATAATTTGAGAAAACAAATTTTCCGCAAGTTTCTAATCCTTCAGAATCCACCCCTTCGTGCTGAGATCAGCTAATTATTGCGTCGGGGTGCGGGACTTTAGTAGGTAGTTAGTTGGTAGGTAGTTGTGGCTTTACCCATTCAGAGTATTAACGCTGAATTGGTTTTAAATAATATTTTCTACGGATTAGCCCACAGAGGCCTATACAGTATATACTCGTATATGTAAAATTTAATGCTGTAGGTGCTGAAGCAGTGATAGCCTAGTGCGAAGCAGTGATAGCTTAGTGCGAAGCAGTGATAGCTTAGTGCGAAGCAGAGTAACCTAGTGCGAAGCAGTGATAGCCTAGTGCGAAGCAGTGATAGCCTAGTGCGAAGCAGTGATAGCCTAGTTCCAAGCAGTGATAGCCTAGTGCGAAGCAGTTATAGCCTAGTGCGAAGCAGTAATAGCCTAATGCGAAGCAGTGATAGCCTAGTGCGAAGCAGTGATAGCCTAGTGCGAAGCAGTGATAGCCTAGTGCGAAGCAGTGATAGCCTAGTGCGAAGCAGTGATAGCTTAGTGCGTGTAACGATCCCAATCACCTCTGATTTGCTGCTGAAGTTATTGCGTTCTTGTTGCATCAATTTATTTTAACAATTTACTAGCTTTGACTTTTACTTTGTTAATTAATATACCTACCAATCCAGATAATATCTGTTAATCTATACAACCTCTGATGGAAATGAATGGATAAATAAATCTCAGTTAAGGTTAAAACGATTTAAATTTAAATGTATGCGTGACGAAAATTAACTGTTCTCGTGATTTTCCACTTTCGTGCTGGCACGTTACGGGTAAATTTCATCTGGGATTTCCCAAACGGTAAATAAAATGTGCAAATTGTAATGGAGAACGCCACACACGGTAGAAATTGGATGATTGTCTTGTTTCGGTGAAATTCATCCACAGCCACAATAAATACCTCATCCTCTATCTTTATCTTGCCAACTTAGAATAACTAGTGGTTCGCCCCGAACCGAGACCTCGCGGTAACGGTAAGTCCTAACACCCGTCCCAATGCCCTTTTAAGTGTTCCGTACAGGTTCGTGATAACGAAGTTGACAGATTAATTTTTTGTCAGTCTGTCTGTAACTTGGCCGCGCATCACGCCGAAACTACTGACGTGTAATTAAGTACAATTGTTTTGTTATAATTTTAATATTTTCCATTATAATTCAACAGTCGCAATAAATAAAATCTAAAACAGCCATTTGTTGTAGTAAAATATGAAAAACAATTGTACTTCTTCTTTTTTTTTTTATTAACCTACAGACGTCCACTGCTGGACAAAGGTCTCCTGCATGGACTTCCACAGGCTTCGGTCTTGCGCCGCTTGAATCCAGCGGCTCCCTGCGACTCGTTTGATGTCGTTGGTCCACCTGGTGGGGGGCCTGCCAACACTGCGTTTCCCAGTGCGGGGTCGCCACTCCAACACCTTGGGACCCCAATGACCATCAGCTCTTCGAACTATGTGCCCCGCCCATTTCCACTTCAGTTTCGCGACAGGCTGAGCTATGTCGGTGACTTTGGTTCTCCTACGAATCTCCTCATTTCTGATTTGATCTCGCAGGGATATACCGAGCATAGCTCTCTCCATCGCTCGCTGGGTGACCCTGAGCTTTCTTATGAGGCCCATAGTTAGCGACCATGTCTCGGATCCGTATGTCATCACTGGCAACACGCACTGTTCGAAGACTTTAGTCTTCAGGCACTGAGGGATTTTGGACGAGAAGACATCTCGGAGCTTCCCGAACGCTGCCCAGCCGAGTTGGATTCGGCGGTTAATCTCTTTCTCGAAATTGGACCTACCTAGCTGGACTGTATGTCCCAGGTATATATACTCGTCTACAATTTCGAGCGCAGAGTTCTTAACGATTACTGGGTGGAGCGGAGCATGAGCATTAGACATGATTTTCGTCTTGCTCATGTTCATCTTCAGGCCCACCTGTCTAGAAACCCTGCTGAGACCATTGAGCATTGTATTGAGATCTCTCAGAGTCTCTGCCATGACTACTATGTCATCGGCAAATTGCAGGTGAGTGATGTACTCGCCGTTTATGTTGATGCCAAGTCCGTTCCAATCCAGAAGCTTAAAGACGTCTTCCAACGCAGCGGTGAATAGCTTCGGGGAGATTACATCTCCCTGTCGCACTCCACGCTGCAAGTGGATTGGTCTCGTAGTCTGGTCCTGTATACGTACTGACATGGTGGCGTTTTCGTACAAGCACTTCAACACTTGGATATACCGGTAGTCAATCCGGCATCTCTGCAGCGACCTCAATACAGCCCAAGTTTCCACCGAATCAAAGGCTTTCTCATAGTCCACAAACGCTAAGCAAAGTGGCTGGTTATACTCTTCCGTCTTTTGTATAACCTGCTGCAGCGTATGAATGTGATCTATGGTACCAAAGCCTTTTCGGAATCCGGCTTGTTCGGGTATTGAATTGTACCTAATTTTACCAAAATAAATCGGTATTTTGATTAATTTCTTAAACTGGTCACTTTCAAGTAAAGATTTTTATGTAAACCTGTGAAGATGATAATTCTACTGGCGCAATTAGAATGCCATAAGCCTACTTTGTCGTATTAGTTTACAAACTGGGAAAAACCAAATTAAATTTGAAATTCAAATTTAATTTGGTTTTTCGCAGGTTTACATAAAAATCTTTACTTGAAAGTGACCAGTTTAAGAAATTAATCAAAATACTGAGTTGGACGTGAGTTACTCACAAATTAGTCGATATTATGATTAATTTCTTAATCTGGTCACTTTCCACTGGCGCAATTAGAAGGCCATAAGCCTACTTTGTCGTATTATTTTACAAATTGCGAAAAACAAAATTAAATTTAAATTTCGCGGGCAGACATTATGTTTTGAAGAGAACAATATTTTTGAAATGGTCACGTGATTTCCGCATTATTTTCCACCAATCAAAACTTCTTCGTCAAAGTTCGTCAAACGCATGGAACTAGGAATTACGACTATGGACCTATGTCCATAGTCGTAATTCCTAGTTCCATGGCATAGGTCAAACCACGGTCAAACGTCATTTTCCTAGTTCCATGGGTCAAACGTCCCTCTAGCCTCTATGGCATTTTAAACCATTTTTAAAAATATTTTTTTACCATGATCTATTTTTTCATACCCTTTAGTCCATAGAAATAGGAACGTAGTCGTAAATCCTATATATAGTTCCATGGTTTATACCCATGTCATAGACCCACCAACCACCAACACATGGAAGTAGGAATAACGCACCAACAGTATTATTTTTAGACGGCCACCAGTCTATGCTCCAATGTCAGCATCAAATGTCAGAATTTTAAATGTTATACCTACTGTGGCATGATAAACGAGAAACCAAGAGAAATATTGGTTTTATTTAACTGAAAGAATTCCACTAGACGAATAAATAACAAATAAATAAATATTGACTCATAATAACAAAGTATGACAGTTGACACGTTTGGTATTGACAACACTAAGGAGATCGTATAGGAGGATCCTATCGCGGAGGTCGCATATCACCTCATTCTCCCCCGGTTCAGTTTTCACTCTCACTCCCATCAACCACAAAGTCAGTTAGGTAGGAGGGTAATTTCCGCGTCCTATTAGATCTCCTGGGGAGTCCAGTCCGAAGAACTGGCGAGGACGTCGTCGACTCTTCTACACGAGACGATGACGAAGGAGCGTTATTTTCAGGTGGAGGTGTGGAGTTATTTTCAGATGGAAACGTGAGGTGATCATCTTCGGAGGCCGTTTCAAAGCTATCGTCTCTGCTATTATCAGTAGTACTGGGGCAAGGAGACAATTGACGGTTTGATACCATTGAGGTTTCTCCATTATCCCGTCTTATGAGAGAGTAGTAGGGATTGATCTCTAAGAGCTCAGCTTCCTCGACAAGAGGGTCCGTTTTTGAAGAGCGGACGTTCTTTTTAACAAAGATCGGTCCCGGCGTGAACCAAGATGGCAGTGAATCTCCGTTCTTCCGGGATCTTCTAGGGTATTTGAAAAGTTTTTCGTGCGGAGTGGCGTTTGTTGCCGTACACAGGAGGGAGCGGATACAATGCAATGCGTCCTTCAGTACTACTTCCCAATTTTCTATCGATAATCCCTTTGACCGAAGGCTAAGTTGAATAGTTCGCCAGAGTGTTCCGTTTAGTCGCTCCACTTGGCCATTACCCTGGGGGTTATAGGGCGTCGTTCTGGATGAGGCTATGTTTGACTGTCGTAGGAATGATTTGAACTCTTCGGACATGAATGACGATCCTCTATCACTATGAATATAGAGAGGTTGGCCAAATGTCAGAAAAAGATCTTTCAGGCAAGTAATGACAGTGGCTGAGGTCATATCCTTACATGGGTAAGCAAAAGGAAACCGACTGTACTCATCAATAATCGTAAGTATGTACTTGTTGGCTGTTTCAGAAGGTAGTGGTCCTTTAAAATCTATGTTGATCCGTTCAAACGGCGACGTAGCTTTTATCAATTGACCCTTGGCCTTTAGAAATCTCGGTTTTATTTCGGCGCAGGTAGGGCACGAGGCGGTCATCTCCTTGACATCATTAACTGAGTAGGGTAAGTTTTTAAATTTTACCCAGTGATACATTCTAGTTACCCCCGGGTGGCAGAGTGCGTCATGTAGTTCTTTCAACTTGTTTATATTCATGTAGGCGCATACGCGAGATAGAGCGTCCGCAACAGCGTTTTCAGTGCCTGGTCTATAAACTATATCAAATTTGAAGCATGACAGTTCCAACCGCCAACGTTGGATCTTCTCAATTTTATTTTACTGTTATGATTTTGATTGAACATGAAGGCTACCGATCAGGTAGTGTCTCCATTTCTTTAGGCTCTCTACTATCGCACAAGCCTCTTTTTCGATTGAGGATTGTTTGCATTCCGAGTTATTCAGTGTCCGAGAGAAAAAGGCAACTGGTCTTCCAAGTTGAGTCAGCGTAGCCCCTAGCGCGAATTCCGAAGCGTCTGTTTCGACTGTAAACATTTCATTGTCGTTAATGGCTACTAGAGCGGCTGCCTTGATATCTTGCTTGAGTTCTTCAAAACTCTTTAGCGCATCAGGCGACAACGGGAAAGTAGTCACGCATGTAAGTGGCTTTATTTTTTCGGAGAAACGCGCAATCCATTTAGCGTAATGAGCAAGCATACCTAGGACTCGTCTTAGTTCACTAGTTTTAGTTGGAGCAGGAAGCTCTAAAAGAGGTTTTAGTCTTTCCGGGTCAGGACTGATTGTATTATTTTCAACAGTATATCCAAGCAAGTTGATTTTAGTCTTATTGAAAACACTCTTCTGTGCGTTTAGAGTTAAATGAAATTTATTAGCGGCGTCGATAAAGCGTTTTAGATTACGGTCATGATCCCTTTGATCTTTACCACAGACGGTTACATCGTCTAAGTAAGCGAACGTTCCTTCTAGTCTCTCTTCTGTTATGATGAAGTCCAGGGTTCGTTGAAAAGCCGCAACGCCATTAGTCACGCCAAATGGAATGCGTGTAAACTGGTACAATTTGCCGCATGCTTCGAAAGCTGTATATATCTTTTCATTTTCTAAGATGGGTACTTGATGATATGCGCTCTTTAAGTCAATTTGACTGAACACTTTAAATCTTGATACGTTGTTAACGACTGATTCTATGTTTGGCAAAGGGAAGGCATCCAGTTCGGTGAATTTGTTTATGGTCATGGAGTAATCAATGACAAGTCGTTTTCGATGAACCTTTCCTCCTGCTACAAGGACTTGGGCTCTCCAGGGGGAAATACTTGTTTCAACGACCCCGTCTTCAAGTCATTTAGACACTTCTTGTTTTATAAAGTCCTCATCTTCCTTACTGTATCGCCGACTTCTCACGGCGATCGGTCTAATGTTCGGCGATAGATTCGTAAATACGGAGACTGACGGTACCGAAGCTCGTAACACGTTGCATATCTCTAAAGGTTCGCCAGGCCCACCAAGATTGAAATGAATACTCGAGTGATGTTTAAGCAAGTCATGGCCAATTATGACGTCGGCACAGAGGTTGTCGACAACTAGAAGAGGTGTTTGTTTGTAAGTATGCTTATTCATCGCAATGGTAGCAAAACAGATACCTTCGACAAAGGAAACTTGATTGAGAGAAGCGAGATTGACTGTCTGCTTGCAGGGTTTTTTGCGTAGTTTCATTATGCGAGCAACTTTAGCGTTAATGAAGCTGACTGAACTTCCTGTATCGATGAGTGCATCAGCCTTGTAATCGTTGACCATTATTGGAATTGTCGCACTTCTAAGACTCGAAGGAGAGGCAGCAGAAATAGCTCCACTGTAGAACCGGTCGTTGTTAGAGATCGTAGGATCTTCAACTGTCGTGATGTTCAAGTTCCTATTACTATTGCCCGATCTACAGACGCTTGCGAAGTGTCCTTTCTTTGAGCACTTTTTGCAGGTGGATTTGTTGGCTGGACATCTGAACCTTGGATGAAGACTCCCACCGCAAAAGAAGCAGGGTTTAGCCGGAGGTGGCGTGGTCGGAGCGGCTTGAAAAGTTCGTGACGATGGAGCTGCTGCTAGATTTTCGGATTCCTCGTCTCGTGAACTACCTTGCGATATGGCAGTAAGTTGCGGAGATCTGTCACCAATAGCAACTGCATCCTTCTTTGCCGTTTCTAGAGCTACGGCTTGGTTAATTGCTTCTGAGAGAGTGAGTTTAGAGTTTTCTAGTAACCGCTCGCGAATCCTTCGTGATAGTAAGCCGGATATGAGAGCACTACGAACTGCTTGGTCTTCATGCTCTTGGGCTATGACGTCTTCGAATTTACAATCTTTCGCGGAAAGCCGCGAAAGATTGTAAATTCCGTTTCTAGAGCTACGGCTTGGTTAATTGCTTCTGAGAGAGTGAGTTTAGAGTTTTCTAGTAACCGCTCGCGAATCCTTCGTGATAGTAAGCCGGATATGAGAGCGCTACGAACTGCTTGGTCTTCATGCTCTTGGGCTATGACGTCTTCGAATTTACAATCTTTCGCGGAAAGCCGGAGAGCTCTAACATAGTCAGAGATCGTTTCGTCGGCTCGTTGCTTGCGATTGAAGAGAATGTGTCGAGCTAGAATAGTATTTTTCGGTTTGACATAGATGTCTTCTAGAACTTTCATTGAATCTTTATAAGTGGAGCAAGTTTTGATATGCTTGTAAATCGATGCCGATAAGTGGTTAACTAGCAGCTTACGCTTAAGAGAGTCTGGTACATCTTCGGTAATCTCTTCTGCTAAGAAGCTTTCGAATGTCGATTTCCAATGTAGCCATTTTGCATCGGCGTCCGCGACTTCAGGCTCGATGTCAAACTTATCGGGTCGCAGATATCTTAATAGCGTAAGCTTGCCTAGTTTTTCGTCAGGCATTTTCATTTAAATAAATTGTGGCATAATAAACGAGAAACCAAGAGAAATATTGGTTTTATTTAACTGAAAGAATTCCACTAGACGAATAAATAAATATATATTGACTCATAATAACAAAGTATGACAGTTGACCTTTGAGTAATAAACCAACAAAGGAGAAGAATTGACGCGCGTACCCCTCTGTAAGTTGGGTATGAGCAGTGGTCCTACTCGTTATATAAAACTGTTTGACTCGAGTCACGCGCCTGTCAACTACGTATGGTTAGCGGGGAATGAGCTCCGCTATAAATGCCGAATATGAGAGTATTTTCTTCTAAAAAAATATTTAAAACATCCAGTTTACTAAAGGATAACATTTATTTACTTCTGATGTATTATTTTATCCAAATAATGCAATACTTATGCAGAAAACTTAAGAAAACTGTCGATCTGAAAATGTTGCTACTTAATCGTACATGAAATAATTTGGGGAAAATATTGAAAATTAATCTTCCTACTTACTATTCGTTTAGAGACCTTTATCTTGAACTGCATTATAAATTGATCCCATAGAATTAAAATCACGATAGAATAGGAAGGGGTGAATGACTAATTTATAAGCTTTAAGTAAAATATGACTAGATATATAAATACGAACTTTGATCGTCTGTGGGATTATCAAATAATGATAAAAAATTCTTTCTATAAAACCGACTTTAAACGCCACTACAAAGTATAAAACAATTTTAATTTGTACATGTATGTTGAAGTCGGGCGGGCCTAAATATAAATGATGAAACTAATGCGCGACGCTAGCCCAACTTTGCCCGATCGGCGTATGAAGTCGGTTTTTTAAAGATATTTTTTTTACATTATTATTTTAAGCTTTTTTGTGTATATCTCTGATCGCGAGCAATTTGCTCTTAATCATTGAGTTCCTTCCTCCATCACCGAAGATATGAATCATCTTCTCTTCACCTTTTAAATAGGCCCAACCTTATTATGCTTTCTTTCAAAAAAAATTGAAATCGGTTCAGATTTGACGTAGTTATGGAGTAACATCTAACATTATATCAACAAAAAATTATATGGGAACCACCTCTGAAGTATGCCCTACTAAACAAAAAAAAATTATCAAATCCCATTCATTATTTGGCGGAATAATTGGGTAACAAATATACAAAAAATTCAAATTGAGAACCTCCTCCTTTTTTGAAGTCGGTTAAAATGATTGCATTATTATAACGATCGCAATGGTGTCTGATTGGCTGGTACTCTCCCACTATTGTTTAAAATGCATTGATGCAGCTAGAGCTCCATAAACTCAGCGAATTCATAAAATTAGTTTTTTTACTCAATTATTTCAAAATTTATAGGTATATATTTCCATATAGCCAGTGTGATATGATTTTCTAAATATATAAAATGAAAAGGTGACTGACTCACTGATTTATCAACGCATATCTACTATGACGTAGGCATCCGCTAAGAAAGGATTTTTACAAATATAATACAAAAAATAATGAAAACGAGACTAAAAAATTGTTTAATAATAATGATAAGTTCTACGTAAGTCTTTCTTACTCGAAAATTAGGACTTTAATTTTATGAAGTCGGCCACACCGCAATAAAATTAGGGCTGGACAGCAAGATTTCATATGTCGATATTGGTGGGGGGATTGTATAAATTATTTATACCGAGATATTTTTATCGTCTTACTAATGGTTCATTGACGAAAAAAAATATTTAAATTCTATACATATTTGGTTCATTAAAACTTGGCAATTGAATTAAAGTACCCATACTTCTTATTCATCCCGCTAGGTTTACCGGAAAGCTAAATAGCTTGGCGGTGTTTTATTACAGATGGGGTGGCCACTATAGCCATGGCGGCAGCCTAGCATTACAAACAAATATACACTTCGTTCAGATGAAGTAGATGAAAAAAATAAGCCTTCCAAGTAAAGTATGTAGGTACAAGTTTTAACTTACCAATCATAACTTTAAATAAATTTTTTTTTAGGGTTCAGTTTTTCCTTTTTATGTTTCCTCCATACTGGACTGAGAGAATATTATTCAACGCTTTAAAACGATCTTGTAAATCGAAAAAATGAACTTTAAACCAGAGCCAATAACGTTTTAAAAAATCATAACAGCTCATAATAAGCTATCAGGAGCAGATTTTTTTCAAAAAGCATATTTTTTAATGTAACACATCAGATGATACTAATTATATAATTCTAAAGTAGAATTACTTTAGTTTTATACATTAGTTTTATATCAATTTCGACTAATAGTTTTTCAATTTCAAGAAGCAATGTTGCTGTAACTTGGTATTTGATACATATGAAACCACGAAATAACTCTAAACTCTGAAATGCTAATTATGCTGTATTTATTTTTAAGGAAACATGATGTAGTCCTAACAGTTTGTACTTAATATACTTTTTAGAAATAGATACATCGTAAATTTCGCTTTAAACATAAATAAAACAAATGATGTTTCATTAAAAATGCTGTATGTTTATTTAAACAAGATTACTTAAAAAATCAATGTGTTCAATATTAATACCCACTACGTATTCAAATAAAAATTAAATGTCTCTCAACTTAATAAACAATATTATTAAAAATCTATGACAAAGTACAGCACTCCCTGGTGGCTTATAACCTTAAATCATAACTAAACAGCTGCTCTAAGGTGATATACTGTGGTACCTACAGCATGCTTTCAGCATGAGATTGAGAGTATAGTGACGGAGTAAATACCTTGGTATCTACAAAATCTGTTAATAATCAGATAATCCTAAGTCCTTACAGTAGGTACACCTAAGTGCACTGCACTGCTAAAAAGTATTGATAACTTTTTTGAAGTATCTGTATAATATTGAAAAATAGATGGTGTCTTAGTATTTACAGCATTTTTGAGTACGTTGAAAAATATGAATAACAAAAAATATAATATAAACATGTAGAGAAGGTCAACATAGTATCTTAGAAAAATAATGTCATAGGAAAACGAAAATCCGACAATCCGACGCAGTATCTTTTTCTTCCAAATATATAAAAAAGTAATTTTGTTATTTTTCGAAATAAGCTAGATCGCTTTCCAGCGTCAATATAGTCCAAAGTTTCTAGCTGTATCTTTACGCAAGTACTAAAAGCCTACAAAGAGTCAATCTAATAGCAAAGGCATATTATGACTAAAATAACGGCAAGAACCTCGTTTCCTAGCGCTTCTATATACCTACCATGTTAAAGATCTCGAACAAAAAAATTTACTCTCGAATAAAGTAACTCTGTTGTAAATAATTATTAGAAAAACTTATCGAAAGTCGATAATCGATAGTGTCAAATCCCTAAAATGCTTACACAAATGATGCGATTGTTTCATGTAATGATAGAGCGTCCCTGTGTGTGAATGTGATAGTGTGCATATACTTTAAGGTAGTGTTTGCTAATTATACTGTGTGCGTGCATAGCGACGTGATGGAAAAATGCAACTGTAGTAAGCAAGTTTTCATGTGTGCTACCTCGCCCCCCACCGTAATTGACAGACTTTTTTGCAAATAAATTAGGCGTCAATTCCTCTCCATTGCTGGTTTATTACTCAAAGCAGTTGACACGTTTGGTATTGACAACACTAAGGAGATCGTTATAAGAGGATCTTATCGCGGAGGTCGCGTAACACCTCACCATTTGCTACCTTCATGCACCTCACCTACCAAGAAGTGTCAAACATGTGTCAAACACTCGTTTTTTTAGTTTTGTTAGGTACTCCACTAAATAACCTCACACCTGCGAATATTTTTCGGATTTTTAAATTTCAATGAAATGTTAAATATATAAGCATTCTTTGACAAAAAAATGCAACTTATTTCAGAGGAATACATAAAATTAATTATCAATGATATTGCTACTACACTGAAATTAGAAGAATGGGAATACAGCAAGAAACATTTTGAAGACATCGCTCAAAATTATTTTGGTGTTCTGATTCCGATTAATTTAAGTGGCAAAAATGATAACGGGACGGTAAATATTCCATTGGTATTGAAATTAGCACCGATGGACGAAAGATATCGCATTAGCGGAGCAGTGACAAATTTTTTTGGGAAAGAAATATTTGTCTATTCAAAAGTTCTACCAAAATACAGCGAAATTCAGAGAAGTTTTCCAATATCATCTCAACTTGTAATGCCGAAATGTTATTATGTACGGAACGATTACTGTAAAGAATTAATAGCAATGCAAAATATGTGTGCAGATAATTATAAGCCCTTTATAAACAGTATGTTTTTAGATAAGGGTCATATCACTGTGGCTTTAATATCGTTAGCCAGGTTTCACGCTTTATCCTATATTTGTAAGGAAGTAGACAGTAATCTTTTTGATGAAGCTAAAGAATTTTGTGTGCCACTAGCGGGAAAAACAAATGAACGATTTATGAACATTTTAGTGGATAGACTTAAAAAAGCTTTACTGAAATTTGATAGCACTGATTATGTTCCCTTGTTAGAAGCTCTAAAACACAACTGTGTTAGCATCATTGAATCAGCTGCCCACTCTGTAAAAAGTGTTTGCCTTTGTCATGGGGATATATGGAAGGAGAATATACTTTTTAAATATGAGGTAGGTGTATAGGTCCTTTTTCATCATCATTAACAACCCATCAATGGCTAACTACTACTGAGCGCAGGTCTCCTTTCAGAGAAGGGCCATAGTCCACCACGCTGGCCCAATGCGAATTGGCGGACTTAACACATCTTCAAGAACATTATGAAGAACTCTCAGATGTGCAGGTTTCCTCACGATGTTTTCCTTCACCGTTGAAGCAAGTGATATGTAATTGCTTAAACGCACTTGACTCCGAAAAGTCAGAGGTGCGTACCCGGGATCGAACCTTCGACCCCCCGAATAGGAGACCACAGTCCTAACCACTAGACTATTGCTGCTTTAGGTCCTTTTTGCTACTAAGTTTATTATTATCTAGTCCAATCATTGACTATAAACAGTCTGTGCGTTGGGTCAAAATACAGAAAAAAGAAATCCTGTGATCCCAGGTGTAATAAACATGAATAAGAATGTGGTTTCAACCATTTCAGCTACATGTAAGTTTTAGTGTATTTGTAGTTTTAGATTAATATGTATAATGGGTTTTATATGCCTGTAATAAAAACTATTAAATAACATGGGTATTTGACTGATATATTTTTTTATTTACTTAAAGTTATGTTTTTCAATGTTATAACACAATGCCATTTCTCTTTTTTAAATATCTATACTACACTAGCGGCACGCTATGATGGCCGGTTTGACGTTTGTCCGCTCATGAAGTTCCGTATTAATTGATAACGACTTTGAAGGAAATAATTGTATTACTTTATTGACGATAGTGATGTGCAGAGATTCATAAATTTTATCGAATGTAGTTTTAGGTTTACGACTCAAAATTTATTTATTAAATTGATTTCTAAAATGTATACAAGTGTAGAAAAATCAGTTTGCACCATTTAAGGGGTGAATGTACTTGTGAATATGAACAATTTTCACTATGTGGACAAACCTCTGAAATCGCAAAAAAATATCAGCTGTTTCATACAAAAGGTAAAATTTTTATTTTTATATGATATATACCACAACTCGGCATTTGGTTTGTATGTTGTGTAGCCTCCCTGAACCATCTATTATAATTATGGACAACGCCCCATACCACTCGATGCAAATTGACAAGCCACCTGCCCAATCCCAAAAGAAAGCTGATATCGTCGCATGGCTTCGTAAAAATGGCGTAGATGCAAACATGAATATGTTAAAAGCGGAATTAGTACGTCTTTTAAAAGAAAACAAACCAACCAAGATCCGATACGTCATTGACGAAATAGCATTAGAACATGGGCACAGAGTTATACGGTTACCGCCTTACCATTGTGAGTATAATGCGATTGAGTTGGTGTGGGCTCAAATTAAGGGATATGCTGCAAGACACAATACAGAACCCCCATTTACCACAAAAAAAATGCTAAAATTATTAGAAGAAGCTTGTGAACATGTGACTAAAGGAGACTGGGAAAAGGTTGTGAATAGAACTGTTAAATTAATAAGGGAAGATTATGAAAGAGATGTGAAAATAGATAATATTATAGAAAACGAACATATAATTATTAATGTAGGTGATGATAGCAGTGACGACAGTGAAAATAGTAGTATGGACGAATCTGATTAATTATGGCCTTTTGTGGCACCTTTTTTGGTATCTTTTGTATTCATATGTTTCTTGTGTGCATATAAAGTATGTATATTCATTTTCATTCAAATATTCAGTTCGTTCAAATAAATTAAATAAACATATACATTTTTGTTTTATTAAACCTATTTAATCAGGTACAAAAACAAAACTTAATTGTTTTTTGTTCGAGAATAAATTGACATTCCACATCACTATTGTAATGTGTCAAACCGGCCATCATAGCGTGCCGCTAGTTTAGTCTCAGAATTATAAGCTGTTTTACTGTGACTGTCTCTTTCTAAAATGAAAGTTTCTATGAAGCGTGTATGGAGCTGCTGAATTGTGACATCATAATTCACTAGCACTCTCTCTGTCTAACAGGAAACTTATTTGGACAGATTTATTTTCTGTTTTTACAAAATATGTAATTCTTACATGTTACATTTTCGATTATGAATAATGAAAATCAACATTTTGACTACAGTCAAATACCCAATTACCCAAAGAACTAATTGTTAATGTTTTCTTTTGTTATAGGATAATCTGCCTACTTCTGCTTGTTTAATAGATTATCAAACAACAAGGACTTGCAGCCCTGCATTTGATGTGTTATACCTCATCATAACCAGCACTACTTTGAGTCTAAGAAAAAAACATTTCAGCGATTTGTTGAATATTTATTACCAAACATTGAAACATACACTTGGCTTTGCTAATTTAAACTCTGAAGAAATATATTCTAGGGAAATGTTGGACTATGATTTGAAAATAGTTGGACCAGCTTGTCTCATACTGGCCAATACTGCTATTTGGCTAGCAAGTGGACTACAGGAAGAGGGCCATGTGAAGAGTAAAGTAACTTTTACTACAGCTGCTGCAAAGTCTGAGGCTGTGACACAATACAAAGATGTTATTAGTGGTATAATTAACGACTTATCAGATTATAAATATTTAAATACTGTGATTTAATACTTTGATTCTGTTAAACTAAAAATGTAATAAAACTGCAGTTTATCATAAGCTGTGAAACTTAATATTTATGACTACAGTATGTTAATAAAGATAATTATTTTAAGTAAAGATAATATTTATTTTCCTTTTAAGTTATTACTAAAAATTATTTTTGCTGAATATTTTTTTTTTATGGTCACATTAATTTTAGTTGAGGACGCCTTCTTATAATGGCCATGAGCGTCGCCAAGGGGGGTTAGTAGGGGCAGCTGTCCTCCCCTAGACATTTGAAAAATATAGTACCTCATCGTTGAAACCCAGATACTGCTGCCAAATCTTCAACTGTGAAGCTAAAAAACTTATACTTAACTAGCTTTTGCCCCCGACTTTGTCGGCATGGGGTAAGGCTTTAAAAATGCAGTTGGAACTCTGTCTTCTCGGGATTAAACGTAGCATAATATGTCACTCCAAGTCCACAACTATTGGTACCCCTGCAAAAAATGACATTGATCTGTTGCTTCGTGATTGAAGCACAAACAAACACACACTAACTCATCGCTTAACTTTTATTTATTCATCTTTTCCCATTCTCCATAATAATAATAATAATAATGACTGCCAACAGCAATGTAAAATTAAGCCTTTAAATCAAAGATATAAAAACAGTTATATTTTTCAAAGTAGAAAGGGTATAAGTGGGCATTTGGGGATAAAATACTCGTTTGTTTTGGTCACAACTTACAAACCGCATTATATATCAGTTGTTTTCAGTATTTGTTGTTTAAATATACTATATTATTTAAACGACCTCCCTGGCTCAGTGGTGAGCGCTGTTGTTTTATAACTGGAAGGTCTCGGGTTCGATTCCCGCCGGGTTCAATTTGGGAGTTTATAATTTTTGAATTATATCTTGTCTGGTCAGGTGGGAGGCTTTGGCCGTGGCTAGTTACCACCCTACCGTCAAAGACGTGCCGCCAAGCGATTTAGCGTTCCGGCACGATGGCGTATAGAAACCAATTAGGGGTATGGGTTGAATGTTAACTGCCATACCCCTTCCAAGTTAGCCCGCTACCATCTTAGACTGCATCGTAACTTACCATAAGGTGAGATCGCAGTCAAGGACAAGCTTGTCATCGAATAAAAAAGTACATATTAAATATACAGAAATTTCAATTCCTAACTTGAAATTAGTTTTGAGATGGACCCCGAAACAAAAATGGTCTAAAACCGACAACTTTGACGGCCCCCCATTTCATCATTTTGAAGCTAAAAAATAATAAAAAAAATTTTTGAATTCCTCTTAACTAGTGGTTCGCCCCGAACTGAGACCTCGCGGTAACGGTTTCCCATAATTACTTATTCATTCAATAGACACATGACGATCAAAATTGACATTATTATTATGCCCGTTTTCACCAACCATACCTAAATTATCCCCTAAGTAGAAGTCTCTTTACGTAGGTAGCCCCTAAATACAACCCTAGCATCCCAATGACATTTTCACCTTTAGTTGTCCCGTAGAGGTTCGTAATAACAAAGTTGACAGAAAGCGTCACCTATAATAACATAGGTAGGTAGCCCATAAAGGGTTAGGGAACTGTAGTGAAATCAGCATCAATAGGTACCTAGGTATAGGTTTTTGGAACATTCACAAATTAAATTTAATTATTTGTTCACAGCGTCGTCTATCGACACGATCAGAAAACATGCAAAAACAACAATGCATAAAACTTCACGTCGCGACGTGAAGTTTTATTGATGTTTGATTTTTAAATATATAATAATTTTAATTAATTGTATAGTAATTTTAAATAATTGTTAATGTATTAGTACTTCTGCTGCGTTTGCAATATGAGATGAGAGCGCCATCTATTAACCATTGTGAAGTTCTGATAAAAATACTGCAGCTCATTAAAAATTAAATAATTTAGTTTCCTTATTATATTTATCTAATTTTAGTATTTGTTGTTCAAGTACATGATCTATCGCTAATAATTATAAAACTTTTAAGCACGGACGTCCAAGCGATCGTGACTTCTGAGGTCAAATATAATCTCCACTTTGAGAGCCTCCCATTACGTCAATTTTAGGAAAAAAAATTAAAAAAAAATACTTTTGTACTCTGTTCCAAATTATCTTTAAAATGATACACAGCAACCCTATGAATCGCAAAAAAAAAAAATATTTTACTTCGCATTCGCTTCCATGAGAGCCCCCCTGAAATAAAGATTTTTATAACTTTTTAAGCCATTTTCGGCTGGAGGCCATCAGTTTACATAATATTATATCTAAATTTGAAGTAATTACGTTCAGTAATTCAGAAGTTATAAGGCTCTGACAGACGGACGGACGGACAAGTGCAAATTCATTCAAGTAGACTCAAAGACCTTCGCTTCGCTCGGTCAATGAGCTCTTTAAAATGACACCCCACCATAGATAAAATAAAAAAGGTCCTTTATATAATTTATCTATGACCCCACATACCGGGGTAAAACAATAAAGTTTTATTTCGTTTCCTTTTTCATGTATGGGAGCCCTCTTTATTTTTTAATTTTATTTTTATTATGTGTTGTTATAGCGCCAAGAGAAGTATACATATTACCGCTTACGAGATACATCATACAACCCGCTGATAGACGGACGGACGGATGGACGGAAAGTGGATTCTTAGTAATGGAGTCCCGTTGGCACCCTTTGGGTACGGAACCCTAAAAATAATTTATAACAGAACAAATAAATAGCAAAAATAAAAACTCTACCTTTAATTACTCTACCATTCTTAAATTATGGAGCATTATTTATTTTCAAATGTGTATTATCTCGTCTTTCTAGTCTTAATTACTAGTTGGTGGATTATACGCCCGCGAAATTCGAGTTGGACGTGAGTCAGTCACAAATAAGTCGATATTCTGACTAATTTCTTAAACTGGACACTTTCAAGTAAAGATTTTTATACAGGTGGGCCAGACCAGGTGGATATAAAATTTTTTTTAGATTGTTGACTTAGGGGCCTAAGGACCCGCAAGGAAAAAATCGTTTCCCAGCCGATTACGAGAAAAAAAATTTTATTTGAAATTTTGGAATATCATTACCTTGACGAACTTTTAATTATTTTTTAATTTTTCCAGTCACAATTTCCGCAATTTTTTTATGGAATATCTTTATCTAATAACTGTGCTCTCTTAAGAAAAAATTCCAGTCTGATTAGCTGGTTTTAAGAGCATTAAATTTTAAATTATTTCAAGAAAATTAAGTTCATACAAAATCTACAGAAATTTTAAAATTCCATTAAAAATAAAAGAAGAGGTTCATAACACTGGTGATTTTTTGAAAACTGTAGCAACTTATGTTCTTTCGATTGCCAAAAGAAAAATTGTATGTCAATGTGCCGGATAAAAAGTTATGATTTTTCAAAAGTCTTCGTTCCTCATTCGTCTAAATAACGACCTTATTGAAAAAAATGTTAATTGTTTGTGGAGACTGCAGTATGTCCTTTAATTTTAACTGCCTCGTAGGTCTAGTGATAAGCGTGTTCGACTGCGGCCGACGAGGTCCCGGGTTTGAGTCTCGGGTCGGACCAAACCAAGTATTGGGGTTTTCCGATAAGAAATTCTAGTTCAGTAATTCAGTACTAGCCCGGAGTTCGGAAGTTGGCGTTGTTTCACCCCGTGCCTTGGAGAGCACGTAAAGCCGTTGGTCCTGTGCCTAATTTCTCTCCAGTCGTGTCGAATTTTCCGTCCCATCGGGCTATGAGAGTAATGAAACAGAGAGTGCACCTGTGTTCGCGCACACACTTGTGCACTTTAATATCTCCCACACAGATGGCTAATCTTTCTGGAGATAGGCTGCCACCGTGGCCGAAATTTGGAAGGGAGGACATTAATCCTTTAATGATGAATGACGGTATCTACTTTTTAAGAGAAAGAATAATAAAACAATGTTTTATTATTCCGAAGAAGCACACAGTAGAAGCCTATCTCCAGAAAGATTAGCCATCTGTGCGGGAGATATTAAAGTGCACAAGTGTGTGCGCGAACACAGGTGCACTCTCTGTTTCATTACTCTCATAGCCCGATGGGACGGAAAATTCGACACGACCGGAGAGAAATTAGGCACAGGACCAACGGCTTTACGTGCTCTCCAAGGCACGGGGTGAAACAACGCCAACTTCCAAACTCCGGGCTAGTACTGAGAATTTCTTATCGGAAAACCCCAATACTTGGTTTGGTCCGACCCGAGACTCAAACCCGGGACCTCGTCGGCCGCAGTCGAACACGCTTATCACTAGACCTACGAGGCAGTCAAAATTAAAGGACATACTGGAGTCTCCACAAACAATTAACATTTTTTTCAATAATTTAGTTTTAGACGAATGAGGAACGAAGACTTTTGAAAAATCATAACTTTTTATCCGGCACATTGACATACAATTTTTCTTTTGGCAATCGAAAGAACATAAGTTGCTACAGTTTTTAAAAAATCACCAGTGCTATGAACCTCTTCTTTTATTTTTAATGGAATTTTAAAGTTTTCTGTAGATTTTGTATGAACTTAATTTTCTTGAAATAATTTAAAATTTAATGCTTTTAAAACCAGCTAATCAGACTGGAATTTTTTCTTAAGAGAGCACAGTTATTAGATACAGATATTCCATAAAAAAATTGCGAAAATTGTCACTGAAAAAATTAAAAAAAAATTAAAAGTTCGTCAAGGTAATGATAGGTATTCCAAAATTTCAAATAAAAAAAAATTTCTCGTAATCGGCTGGGAACCGAGTTTTTTTATTGCGGGTCCTGGTAGGCCCCTAAGTCAACAATCTAAAAAAAATTTTATATCCACCTGGTCTGGCCCACCCTGTATACACCTGTGAAGATGATAATTCCATTGGCGCAATTAGAATGCCATAAGCCTACTTTGTCGTATTAGTTTACAAATTGCGAAAAACCAAATTAAATTTGAATGTCGCGGGCAGCCCCGCATAATCAACCTTAATACACTGAACAGTACGCTCAGCATGGAACTATTATAACATCGTTGACGCTCAGTGTTTGTCTCATCTATGCTTGCTCCGATTTTGAAATTTTAAAGCCTGGCAATAATCAATATAGCCGCGTCCAGACCGGCTGAGCGCGGCTCGCGAGTCGCGCTCAGACTTCCTGCTCGCGAGCCGTGGCACCCGAGCTAATTAGTGAAAAGTTCCGAGCCGGGCTCGCAAGCGAAGGTGAGCCGGTTTGAGCATTCAGTTTCTCTCCGTATAACGATGGAAAACCACGTATTATTAGCTGCTACGGCGCTTATGTTGTCTGGATATATCATAAAAAAAAGAAAAGAGAAACGAAAATTCTGGATTAAAAAATTGTACCAAAACCGAAACCAATACGGTAACAGTTTGTTAAAGGAACTAACAATCGACCATTCAGTCTCAAATTTTACACGCATGTCTGCGGGAGACATTGAATATTTGTGCTCCTTAGTGGCTGTGAAAATACAAAAATGTGACACTAACTACAGAGAAGCAATAACTGTATCCGAAAGAGTGCTGCTAACATTGAGATATTTGTCAACAGGAGACTCCTATAGCAATCTTCAATATCTTTTTAGAGTATCGAAACAATCTATATCAACTATAGTTCCAGAAACGTGTGATGCAATTATAGACGCCCTCAGTGATTACGTTAAGGTAAATAAAAATCATGGTAATTAAGCAATCAAATTATTTATTTATCTGCCTCATATATAAATAACGGAGCTGTCACCAAAATTAAAGTCTGTTGTTTCTGTAGTAGTAGCAGGAGTAAATTGTGTGTTCTGCAGATTTTCACCGGAAGTTATGGTTGACGTGGTAGTGGGTGATTGTGTGTAATATCCTGGTCTATACATCTGATATTTTCCCATGTCCGCTTCGTGAATAATAGTATTAATAGCATTTTTAACACATGATTGAGTGTAAGGATCGTATTTTCTGAGTTCATGTGCAATATGATTACCGAATGCTACACATGGATCATTTATGGAAGTTGAACTTTTCTCAATTATGGCAAAAGTGTCCTTCAATATATTGTCAAGAGAATCATTTTGTGCATTCGTATTCAGCCGTCTTTTCTTTCGCGATGGTTGTGGCGATGGCAATGGTTGTTGTGGCGATGACGATGGTTCTTGTAGCGATGGCGTAGGTTCTTGTGGGGATGGCGTGGGTTCTTGTGGGGATGTCTCGGGTTGTTGTGGCGATGGCGTAGGTTGTTGTGATGGTCCTGGTTGTTGAGAAGGATTGCTCTGTAAAAATAATGTTTATTTTGTTATTTGCAGACACCGTCCACAGAAGAAGAATGGCTAGCAGTATCAAATGAATTTGAAATAAAATGGAACTTCCCACATGTTATAGGGGCTATGGACGGGAAACACGTAACTCTTCAAAGGCCTATCAATATAAGTACTGATTACGACAGCTACAAGAATTTTCCTAGTATAGTGCTCTTCGCTCTCGTGGATGCTAATTACAAATTCTTGTTTGTTAATGTCGGAAGTAAAGGGCGTATTTCTAAAAATACGATTTTATATCGAAAATTAGAAAACTGTCAACTGAACATTCCTGAAGCGCAGATACTACAAATACCGTACATAATGAAAATACCATATTTCATATTGGGCGACAAAGCTTTTATGCTTACCAAATATACTATGAAACCATTTGAAGGTAATCATGAGGCGGGTTCCAAAGAAAGAGTGTTTAATTACAGACTTAGCAGAGCTCGCAGAGTCGTTGAAAATGCCTTTGGTATTTTAAGTTCAGTTTACAGAGTCCTTAGGAAACCTATCCTCCTAGAGCCAGAAAAAGCTACAAAAGTTGTCTTAGCAACAGTGTATTTATATAATTACTTACGAAGAAATAACTATTCTATTCCACCAGAATATTATGATAGAGAAGTTGATGGTTCATTTATTCCAGGTCAATGGAGAAACAATATTCCATCTACAGCACTATTACCTCTAACGGCCATTCCGCTCAGAGGTGCTGTTAGTGCTAAAGATATTCGTCTACATCTAGCAACACATTTTGTAACAAACGGAATAATTCCATGGCAGCATCAATATTAATGTTCAACTAATTTTGAAAATAAACATAAATAAAGGACTTACGTTATCTATTCCGCCTTCTTTTGTAATTCCTGTGTCATCTTTATTTGACATAAAGTCAAAATATTTGAAACCATACTGCTTCGATAAATAAATTTCGACAGCGCCGATTAGTTACTGTCTTCTTTATCCATTTTTGATTCACTGGCTCGCGAGTGTCGTTCCGTCCGTCCACACCGGGCGAGCAGCTCAGACTGAGCCGCCTTTGAGCATCGGCAAAAACCGACAACGCATGGCTCGGAAGCCCGAGCGCCGTCCACACCGGCCGAACTATTGGCTCGCGAGCGGGACTCGCGAGCCGCGCTCAGCCGGTCTGGACGCGGCTAATCATGAACGATTTTTCAAAGGCAATATTATACCATCGCATTTGCTCCTTACTTATCAATTGGAAAACAGATCGGCGCAATTACTTGTACCGAGTCACCTGTTTACACCTGCTCGCCCGGCAATAGGGAACAGAAAAAGGTAGGCAATGACACATTGGCATGTTCCTTAAGTTATATAATTTTGATTTCTTTTAAGTTTATTCGGTAAATAAGAGAGTGAAATATGGGCAAAATTTTATTTAGTTTTTTTCGTAAAAAATAGACTTTTTTTTCACATTTTACTAGGCAATACAATTGCGATTTGTTTTTTTATAGATAATATTCGATAAAAAATACTTTTCATCTGGTAAACAGCCGGGCAGTCCCCTGATGGGTGAAGGACGATTTTCTCTTAGACCAATAAGAATAAGAACAGTTTGAATTGCGCGGGCTGAGGTAGAGAGGGGAACCGGCATGGTGAATAAGTGTATAAGTGGCAGCGGTTGCAGAGGCGGCGTGCCGCACCCCGCACACCGTTGTGTGCGGGGTGCGGGAAGCAGAATATTGTATCCTTGAAAATATCGCTCGGTCGTTATTATAAGTAAAAGTATTTTAGTAAATTAAAAATTAATTTTTATTTCGTATCTAGTGTTACGAATTACGATGTTATCTAATTATTATTCACTATAATAATTAGGTATATTTTTTGTTGCTTACTCGAATATAGGCATTGTTGGCTTTTCAATTCACAATTAGGTATAGGTACATAGACGAATAATATTTATTTTAGGTAGTTAGAAATTTTTATCGTATAAATAGCGCCCGAGTCGCGAATGCCTTACCATACCTACTAACAACTAATGATCGGACACAGTTGAACTGGGTAAGTGTTCGTAACCGCGTAACTAGCAGGTACTACATTTATATCGGTGAGTTTAAGGATTCTTGCCATTTCTTGCAATAAGTATTATAAAACATCGCACAGCTTAACTAAGTAGCCAGTCTGTCAGTTAAACTCTACCCTTGCACATCACAACGGTTTCCTTTTGAGAAGTGGTGAGAAGTAGAACTCTGAAAGGACCGAGTAATTCAAACGTAAGCAGGTAATTATGTTTGTTTTTTTTTAATTTAATATTTATGTTGACCTTACTGGTGCAGTGGTTTTAAAGTTACAGGTCTCGGGTTCGATTCCCGGGGCGGTGAGGACAATTTTAAAATTTATAGCTAATTCCTGAAAGGTCTCTAGTGGGGAGGCCTAGGCATTGGCCTTAGCTAGTTACCCTAGCTAAGACTAAGACGCGACTTTCTGCCAATGGAACGATGGCGTGTAGAAAGTAGTGTTATATTTTATTATTATTATTATTAAATCTGCCATTCCCCCTTCCATGTAGACCGCTGCCATCTGTAAATTGATTTAACAAATTTTTTATAGCATCTAGGTATGTACATAACTCCAATCTTAACTTACTGAGTTCTACGTGGTTCTACCTAAGCACTGGTTCGGGATTTCATTTCAACCGACAACTCGTAACGTAGTGATTATACCTACTCGATGAAGAACTCGGTGGCTCCATTAATAACGTTCAAATAAAACAGTTAATTGTGTACCGACCTACATTGCCATCTCACAATCTATGTATCTCGTGCATTGCCGGAGCGAGTCAAAGTCCCACTTTTTATCATTTATTTATAATATGTACTTACCTAGATATAATCTGTTTATTCACCGCATGTATTGCAATAATATTATTGAATACTAGCTGGTGCCCGCGACTTCGTCTGCGTGGATTTAGTTTTTAAAATCCCTCGGGAGCTCTTTGATTTTTCTCAGGTCCTCAACTATATCCATGCAAAAAAATCACGTCGATCCGTAGCTCTGTTGCGGCGTGATTGAAAGACAAACCAACAAACAAACACACTTTCGCATTTATAATATTAGTATGAATTATGATTTTAAAATAAAACCTTGTACTTTACAGTTCCTATAATAACCTACCGTGTGAATATTATTGTCCAGAAGCGTAGTAAGATGGAGTCAGAAGAACGGCTAAAATCTATTCTAGAAGAAGTTGCTAACTATTTCAATTTTAAATCTTGGACTTACTCCCAAAAAAACCTTAATGAAACAATAGAAAACTATTTTGGTGTCCTTACACCCGTTACCATCACTGGAATCGGCAATAATGGTGAAGAGGATAGATCGGTTTTTGTAAAAATCCCGCCAGCAGACCGACCAGATCAAATCAAAACCGTTCTACGTCAACATTACGAAGTTGAAATATACACTTATACCACATTACTACCAATATACCAGGGCATAACTAATGTGGAAATGAAACAATTTATTCCTGAATGCTATCACGCAAGTTTGGAAGAAAACAACGAAGTACTAGTCCTACAAGACATGACATGTAGTGGATACAGAAGGCATAAAGGAGAAATGCTCGATCTTGAACACGTGGTCGTATCTCTCAAAGCTTTAGCCAAATTTCATTGCCTTTCAATCGTCTTCAAAGAGAAAGGTTTCGATTTCGACGCTGATGTAATGAAACCTTACACACATTTGCACCCAGAGCCGTATTACACATACATAAAACACTCTCTAGAGAGCCGTACGGGCGTTTTCGGAGATGGCGAACACCAAGTCTATTTAAAAACGCTTTCGGAAAATCTTGCCACCTACATAGGAAACTCTTCATCAGAAGTTTCCTATTTGGTTTACGGCCATGGAGACTTCTGGAGGGAAAATATTTTATTTAAATACAAAGTAAGTACCTAGATGTAATCCTTACTTAAGGTTGATTATACGGGTCTGCCCGCGAAATTCAAATTTAAATTGGTTTTTCGCAATTTGTTAACTAATACGACAAAGTAAACTTATGGCATTCTAGTTGCGACGATGGCAGTATCATCTTCACAGGTTTATATATAAATCTTTACTTGAAAGTGTCCAGTTTAAGAAATTAGTCAGAATATCGACTAATTTGTGAGAAACTCACGTCAAACTCGATACTCGGACTAATTTCTTAAACTGGACACTTTCAAGTAAAGATTTTTGTATAAACCTGTGAAGATGATACTGCCATTGTATCGTCACAAAATGCCATAAGCCTACTTTGTCGTATTAGTTTACAAAATGCGAAAAACCAAATTAAATTTGAATTTCGCGGGCAGACCCATATAATCCACCTTAAAAGGTGACGGCGACTTAATTTGAAGCTTCAATAACTTAACGAGCAAGGGCCGAACTGGCGCTAAAACGAGCGATATGGTGTTTTTGTGATCAAAAATTGCAGTCGCAAAAACGCTAAAAGCCATAAAAACGCCGATTGCTGCCTCTAACGTATCTAGCCAGTCTACCCTCTTCCTTTAGGGCGCACGTTGCAGTGGTGCCAGTAGGTAATAAGTAACTACCATTTATAGGAACCATCTCAGTGAAACGTTAACCCTTTAAGTAGGTACTGATTGAAAGTACTCTCTTTTTCAGAATGATAAACCAATAGGAGCATGTTTACTCGACTTCCAGAAATCAAGAAAAATGTCACCCGCCCAAGACGTTTTGCTCTTTATACTTGGTAACATAGAAAACACACTAAGGCGGAAACACCATCAATATTTTCTCGATGTCTACTTGGAAGAACTTCATCGCATTCTCGAAGAAAATGGCCTTCATCAAATCTATTCAATGGAAAATTTAGTTCGAGATATGAGTGTAGTGGCTCCATATTCGATAGCGATTACAACTATGGCGTATTCCTTGTGGTTGGGACTGGAAGACGGTGACATTGTCAAAAGCAAAAACACCTGTAACAACGAGCGTAGAAAACTGACACTATTGCGTTTCAAAACCACAATTGTTGATATGTTAGAATATCTAGTACATTTTGGTTACATAACATTACGGTAAATAACGTGACCTACCTACTAAGTACTATTTAGGTACCTAGTTTATTAAACTATTGCTTAATAGTATTTAGTTTTATTAAAAAAGGGGGAAAATCGGGGGTTTGAAATTTCAAAATAAAATAACTATACCGAGTGGGGTATCATATGAAAGGCCTTTACTTGTGCATTCTAAAACAGTTTTTTATTTATTTCTATATATAATAGTTTTTGAGTAATCGGCCGAAATGTCGAAAAAAATACTGTTCCCCCCCCCCCCCCCCCCTTATCTCCGAAGTTTACCAATCGAAAAATCTGAAATAATTATGGTCAATAGAGGTTTATGTATATTTTACAGGAAAAATAAAATCAACGCGAAAATTATTTTAGTTTGATTAAAAAAGGGGGCAAATCAGGGGTTTGAAATTTCAAAGTAAGATAATTATACCGAGTGGGGTATCATATGAAAGGCCTTTACTTGTATATTCTAAAACAGTTTTTTATTTATTTCTATATATAATAGTTTTTGAGTAATTGGCCAAAATGTCGAAAAAATACCGTTCCCCCCCTTATCTCCGAAGTTTACCAATCGAAAAATCTGAAATAATTATGGTCAATAGAAGTTTATGTATATTTTACAGGAAAAATAAAACCAACGCTCTAACTAGCATAGTTTTTTTTTATATTAATAATAAACCTCTACAAACAAAGTTAACGATAAATAAGCAAATTAATATAATATTATCGTTTTACTTTTACTTTTGGAGTACGGAACCCTCGGTGCGCGAGTCCGACTCGCACTTGGCCGGTTTTTATATAGTTTCATTCGTTTCTTTAACTGAAATTATAATACATGATACCTCAAACAAACAAAATCATTTAATTCAATGTAATAATAAAATTAAATTAAAGGTAATGCATACATAAATGCTAAGCGTAACTACAATTACTTATGTACCTAAGTATATCAAAGTCCATCTCGCCAGAGTAGTGTACCTACTGCTATCTATCTACTTAAACCTTTTTTTTATTAATTTTATGTATGTGAGAATATATTCATATAAAATCATAATTTAGAACGTTGCTTATTTATTTTTTCATAGAATTAGGTATAACGCCATAGAAAGTCAGTAGCCGCGCGCGAAATGTAACCCTTTCATGGTAGCCTTTAAAGGCTAGTTACGCCTATCGTTATGCTAGTTACTCACACAAGTGTGCGTGTCGACGATCGTAAATAAAAGATAGATCGTTTCAGGGTTACGCGTTAAGCCTGATCTCGTTGTATGGAACTATCGGTCTATTTTTAAATAAGAACACATTTGTAATTAATTCAGTAGGTTTGTAGGTCACACACTGACAACTTTGTAGGCATGATTAAAATTAAATGTTTATCCATGCCAAATGATGCTTTTTTAACCAGGATTAAAAAAGAGTTAACCACTTTAACGGAATTAAGGGGCGAACTTTTTCGATCCAGATTATAGTACATATTATACACCTATTACGTACTTAAAGCGTGTTAACTAAGTAAGTACTTGCTTGTTAACACGTACTAAAGGCATTAATTATAACATGATAAAATCTAAGTAATACCTAAGACTGCCCTACCTAACTACCTAAGACCGTTAGCACCGCTAGTACTGCGCCCGCCGCGGACCTGCGGGCGCGGATGCGAACCGCGCCATGGAAACCACATGAGTAAGGTAACAGAGTGGAAGCTACATACAAACGGCTCGCGGCGGTCTCACCCATACATAGCGCAACGCTGTGTGCGTGAGCTCTCACCGACACATTCACCGACACGCCGCTCAGGGTCAAACCGGTCCACTCAGGGTCAGAACGTAAGGGCTGACGGTCGTGAGTTTAGTGGAAATAAATAGACGAAGAGTGAGTGATTTAGATTTATTTGTGTACTTAAATAGTGTAAAAATGCCAAACTCTTGCACAGTTTGTTTAAAATAACCCAAAGACAATAAGGACATTTCCTTTTTTTATGTCTGAGAGATAAAGAGAAGTAAGTACTTTTTTATACGTATAGGTACGTATTAAATTAATTAATAAATAATATTAAAATTCTTTATTCTCTAGATTTCGTTTAAAATCGATATTTGGGCTTCCCTTGGATCAAGAAAGAGGAAATGGATGCCAAAATTTTAAAGTCACCGTCATATTGAAATTCTTTGTTATTCGACCGATTTCCTTCAAAATTGATATTTAAGATTCCCTGGGGTCAAGAATTAGGAAATGGGTTCCAAAATTTTATAAAGTCACCGCCATATTGAAATTCTTTGTTATTCGACCGATTTCTTTCAATATCGATATTTAGGATTCCCTGGGGCCAAGAATTAGGAAATAGGTTCCAAAACTTTAAAAAGTCACCGCCATATTGAAATTCTTTATTATTCGACCGATTTCGTTTAAAATCGATATTTTGGCTTCCCTTGGGTCAAGAAAGAGGAAATGGATGCCAAAATTTTAAAAAAGTCACCGCCATATTGAAATTCTTTGTTATTCGACCGATTTCGTTCAAAATCGATATTTAGGCTTCCCTGGGGTCAAGAATTAGGAAATGGGTTCCAACATTTTAAAAAATCAGCGCCATATTGAAATTCTTTGTTATTCGACCGATTTCGTTTAAAATCGATATTTTGGCTTCCCTTGGGTCAAGAAAGAGGAAATGGATGCCAAAATTTTAAAAAGTCACCGCCATATTGAAATTCTTTGTTATTCGACCGATTTCGTTCAAAATCGATATTTAGGCTTCCCTGGGGTCAAGAATTAGGAAATGGGTTCCAAAATTTTAAAAAGTCACCGCCATATTGAAATTCTTTGTTATTCGACCGATTTCTTTCAAAATCGATATTTAGGATTCCCTGGGGCCAAGAATTAGGAAATAGGTTCCAAAACTTTAAAAAGTCACCGCCATATTGAAATTCTTTATTATTCGACCGATTTCGTTTAAAATCGATATTTTGGCTTCCCTTGGGTCAAGAAAGAGGAAATGGATGCCAAAATTTTAAAAAGTCACCGCCATATTGAAATTCTTTGTTATTCGACCGATTTCGTTCAAAATCGATATTTAGGCTTCCCTGGGGTCAAGAAAGAGGAAATGGATGCCAAAATTATAAAAAGTCACCGCCATATTGAAATTCTTTGTTATTTGCCCGATTTCGTTCAAAATCCATATTTGGGCTTCCCTGGGGTCAAGAAAGAGGAAATGGATGCCAAAATTTTAAAAGTCACCGCCATATTGAAATTCTTTTTTATTCGTCAGATTTCGTTCAAAATCGATATTAAGGCTTCCCTGGGCCATTATTTGTGAAACAACATTAATTGTGAAGTTATGGCAAAAATACTGATGTTCATTAAAAAAAATCGTTTCTTTATATTTTTGTTAATTTAAGTATTTTTTGTTCAAGTTCAGAATATAACTGAAATTATACATGATATAATACAAACTTTAAAATATTTTTATTTTTTCCTTAAATTGTTGACATGCATCAGGTGACAACCCTAGCAGAATAGGTATACTTCTTCGACCTTGTTAGGAAGCTTCCTCTCTGTTCGGAATATTTACTCGTGTGATGGAAACTCAGTCTTAATCTACTTCGTATGAAAAGCCTATCCTAAAAATGACTGAGTAAGACTACGTTTATGTTTAGTAACTTTACTAGGCACTTAATACTTTTATCGTGATAAACTTGTAAAAGATTAGAATTTGATTAGGTAGGTACAGTTAGGGGATCCAATCCCGCAACTGCGGGGTCTGCGGTATTTTGCTGGATCAGTGATGCGGGACTGTCCACGCGGGATCCGCGGGATTGATTGCGGCTACTGATCGCCATTATGTTGCGCAACTTTCACCAACGCTTTAAAACATCTGTTCACCACTTACCGTCACGACCGTTCACGAGGAGCAGCCCTTTGAGCAACTTTTGCGCATCCCATTGCTCATCTGTTTAATTGTTAGTGTTCGTTAGTCAAGTTAGTTATTATAAGTTATTTTTAATCGATAAAATATATTCATACTTCAATAGAAATTACTATGTTTTTGAGTGAAACAAAATATATTGCTTACTTAAAGAATTTTATTAAATTTTATTTTGTTAAAGCTAACAATAAAACAGAGTGATTTACAAAAGTAATAAAAGTTTTAGGGCCTGTTTCACCACCTTCTGATAAGTGTCGGATAGCATATTTGCATATTTTGTCTTTGTCGCTTGAGATTAAGTAAGAAAGTGACAAAATTTACGGTTAGGCTATCCGACACTTGTCAGAAGGGTAAACAGGTCCTTAGTCAGTTCACAAATATAAATTGTTTAGTCTTTGATGTGTTTACTACAAAAATTATTAAGATCCCGATCCCGCCAGCCCTGCGGCATCCGCGGTGTTGAGGTTCTTATTTCTAATGCGGGATTGGGTTCTCTAATTACAGTTGCTCGCTGATGATAATTACATTGTTATCTCTCAGTAGATACACAAAATGATTTTCCTTTTCTAGACATTAAATGTTTCTAGACTGGATATTTTTCCTTACCTACGAATACTTAAATAGGTACCTAACACTGATAAAAATAAGTTATGAAGGTTTCTTTAATGTAAGTTATTTTTTTGGAGGTACTTAGGCAGATATTACCGTATACAAACAAAGAGTTCAACGGTGCTTGGCAATTTAGCATCCGACTTTTAGGTAAGTATAAAGCTATTTTCCGCTAGATAAAGCTTAGAATAACTTTAAAAATACCTGTGCTATTTTCCCGGTAGATAGATTTGTTTAGAATAGCAACTTACCTTAGATACGACTTAAATCTTCTTCTTTATCAACCGAAAGACGTCCATTGTTGAACAAAGGTCTCTTGCATGGACTTCCACAGGCCTCGGTCTTGCACCGCCTTCATCCAAGCGACATCAATAATGAGATAGTGTCAGTCAGAGGAGTTTGCAATCGTCACGCTGATGCAATCACTTTTAGACAATCCCACAGCTGGTTTTTATTAAAATCCCGTGGGCATCTAAAGTAGCATAATTATTATACCCGGCTTATGCATGTGATGCGAGTTATTAGGTACGTTCCCTCAAATATGGTTGAGCGAAGCAACGGCTGGGTCATGCTTCATGCTCGTGAACGGGTTCAACCGGCGGGAATGGGGCTACTTTTGGCTACTACAAGCCATCTTAAAATGTATTGAATTGTAAGTATGCGTTTTTGGAACTTCCCCTCATTGTGGAAACACTGCATACATAGCATAGCACCTAAGTATTGTAAACTGTATTGAAAAAGAGCAACCGCCGAGTTTCTTGCTGGTTCTTCTCAGCAGAATCCGCATTCCGAACTGGTGGAAGAGCTATGACGTGTCATAAGAGCTACGTAAAATAAATTCAATTTGAATTTATGCTATCTCGTACGCCAAAATTAGTGTCTGAAACTGTTCAGCAGTTAAGGTGGAAGACACGATTCTGCCCGCGAAATTCAAATTTAATTTGGTTTTTCGCAATTTGTAAACTAATACGACAAAGTAGGCTTATGGCCTTCTAATTGCGCCAGTGGAATTATCATCTTCATAGGTTTACATAAAATCTTTACTTGAAAGTGACCAGTTTAAGAAATTAATCAAAATACTGAGTTGGACGTGAGTTACTCACAAATTAGTCGATATTTTGATTAATTTCTTAAACAGGACACTTTCAAGTAAAGATTTTTATATAAACCTGTAAAGATGATACTGCCATTGTCGCAATTAGAATGCCATAAGCCTACTTTGTCGTATAAGTTTACAAATTGCGAAAAACCAAATTAAATTTGAATTTTGCGGGCAGTCCCGTATATTCATCCTTAAGCCGTCAATTATTGCAATGTACATATTATTGAACTTTAACTACATTCTATGATTAATTTTGTCTCTAATATGAACGAATCAATAGTTATTTGTGATTCTAAAGTAGAATCCTGAGCGTAGCGAGGAATTCAATATACGCCGCCCGAGAACAAAATATTTTGGCCCCGAATGGCACACACTATTTTTCATCATTACCTATGAGAAAAAGCTAGGAGTATCAAGCTACTATGTATAGACATCGTATATTGAAAATTTAAATAAAACACAAATAAATAATTTATTATTAAATAATTAAACATAAATATTTATGTTGGATACAGTATATGGGCGTACATCCGATCGACAAATTGATCACGTGACTTATCGAACAGCTTCTCAAACATATTTGAATTTCGACACATACTAAAGCACGAACCACTCCGAAGAGAGAAATGAAATGTCCCATGGGGTTAAATTAAATTTTGCTCCCATGGGGTTCAAATTGAATTTTGCTCCCAAGGGGTTAAAATTAAATTTTGCTCCCGCTATCCTCTGAAGCCAATATTCGTTTTTCGAATAGGTATGATGAAAATATTTTTTTTTACTCAGGAAACCTAAAAATATTTCCCGGAAAAGTACCAATTGAAAGTAAAAACTTTTTCCTGATTCTGAATTTTCCTGATGAAAAATTCTTTAACCTGATTCAAACAGTTTCGACTCTGCAATAATTTAAATATTGCTCTCAAAGAAAGACATGACAGCGAAATCTCTGCAATAAAGTGTTTCCACCGACAAAGTTTCAACATTTTGGGTGTTACGTTAAATTAGCTCTGACTTTAATTTGTGTTAAGATGAATCGGCTTCGAAAAGTTTAATTAAGTCTTTGTACTTCCATTGTCCATTCAAGTAATTTAGACAGACGTTTTAAGGACGTTTTAAGGAAGGAAGAAGGAAACGTGGGCTGCCGTATGTTCCTAGATGTGTTCATACAAAATGCATTATTCTTAGCTGTTTGATCCGTGGCGTGGGCTTTATTATAATATATATAGCTCGATTACCACTGACTGACTGATTCACTGACTCATTGACAGGGTTGTTCTCCTAGAAGGAGACGGAAATCGATATAATGATGTTCGGGAGATGTGTTTGGGGGGGGGATTCGAGTTGGGGAAAATTATGACATTTCGGAAAAACAAGATGGCGGCCGACGTGAATCTTGCAACTCTTTTGTTTTCCAACCGATTTCTTTGAAATTTTGGATTATTGTAGAAATTAGTAAACGATTAAAAGAAAAAGTAAAAAAAATTAAAAAAACAAGATGGCGGCCGAGCTGTGACGTCTCAAATTTCCGACCCCTCTCCTGTAAAATTTTGTATGAAAAAATTTTTTTCCACCCATGGTGTCGTGTAGAGCTCAAAGAATGTGACTCGGAGAAAGGTGGAGAGAGCTGATGAGTGAGGAGTTCGGAGACGGGCGAGGGGCACGGCCAGGGTATAGAAGATAGGTGGAGGGTGCTCGACCAAATGTCATTCGAAACCTCGAGCAGTTGCCAGTGAGTTGAAAAAAAATTCCAAAATGGCGGAAAAAAAATGGCGGCAAATTTTGTCCGTCTCTCTCTCGGAGACTATAAAAGATGGAGGAGCGGTTTCTCGACAAAAGATGATCAAAACCCGGAGGTCTACCTGGTGAGTAGGAAAAAAATTCAAGATGGCGGATTTTTTTTTTCTCCATACAAAATGTATGGGGAATATTGAAGGGACTAGAAGTTGGGAACTATGCAAGACATTGATTTTGATAGGTTCATAGGGCTTTTTTCTTTTTCTTTTTTTTCATTTTACATTTGCTTTTTTTCTTTTTTTTCTTTTTTTTTTCTTTTTTTTTCTTTTTCTTTTGTGAATGAGGAGCACGGCCAGGTTATTGCAGATAGGTGGGGTGTGCTCGAACAAATTTTTTGGCAAAAGATGACCAGAATCCGAAGGTCTACTTGATGAGTAAAAAAATCGCGGTCCGCTTTAGCGGGCCGCGCACCCACGCGCCCTACTTGTAGTAATAACACTTCCCGCGAGCTGCTTTAGCAGCTCGCGCACCGAGCGAAATAACTAAAGCCGAACAATCGCGGTCCGCTTTAGCGGGCCGCGCACCCACGCGCCCTACTTGTAGCAATAACACTTCCCGCGAGCTGCTTTAGCAGCTCGCGCACCGAGCAAATGCTAGTTATAATATATATAGCTCAATTACCACTGACTGACTGACTCACTGATTGACATAATTGTTCTCCTAGAAGGAGACGGAAATCGATATAATGATGTTCGGGAGATATGTTCGGGTGGGGGATTCGAGTGGGGAAAAATTATGACATTTCGGAAAAACAAGATGGCGGCCGACGTGAATCTTGCAACTCTTTTGTTTTCCAACCGATTTCTTTGAAATTTTGGATTATTGTAGAAATTAGTAAACGATTAACAGAAAAAGTGAAAAAAATTAAAAAAACAAGATGGCGGCCGAGCTGTGACGTCTCAAATTTCCACCCCTCTCCTGTAAAATTTTGTATGAAATAAATTTTTTTCACCGATGGTGTCGTATAGAGCTCAAAGAATGTGACTCGGAGAAAGGTGGAGAGAGCTGATGAGTGAGGAGTTCGGAGACGGGCGAGGGGCACGGCCAGGGTATAGAAGATAGGTGGAGGGTGCTCGACCAAATGTCATTCGAAACCTCGAGCAGTTGCCAGTGAGTTGAAAAAAAATTCCAAAATGGTGGAAAAAAAATGGCGGCAAATTTTGTCCGTCTCTCTCTCGGAGACTATAAAAGATGGAGGAGCGGTTTCTCGACAAAAGATGATCACAACCCGGAGGTCTACCTGGTGAGTAGGAAAAAAATTCAAGATGGCGGATTTTTTTTCCCCCCATACAAAATGTATGGGGAATATTGAAGGGACTAGAAGTTGGGAGCTATGCAAGACATTGGTTTTGATAGGTTCATAGGGCTTTTTTCTTTTTCTTTTTTTTCATTTTACATTTGCTTTTTTTCTTTTTTTTTTCTTTTTCATTTGTGAATGAGGAGCACGGCCAGGTTATTGCAGATAGGTGGGGTGTGCTCGAACAAATTTTTTGGCAAAAGATGACCAGAATCCGAAGGTCTACTTGATGAGTAAAAAAATCGCGGTCCGCTTTAGCGGGCCGCGCACCCACGCGCCCTACTTGTAGTAATAACACTTCCCGCAAGCTGCTTTAGCAGCTCGCGCACCGAGCGAAATAAATAAAGCCGAACAATCGCGGTCCGCTTTAGCGGGCCGCGCACCCACGCGCCCTACTTGTAGCAATAACACTTCCCGCGAGCTGCTTTAGCAGCTCGCGCACCGAGCAAACGCTAGTTATAATATATATAGCTCGATTACCACTCACTGATTCACTCACTCACTCACTGATTGACAGGGTTGTTCTCCTAGAAGGAGACGGAAATCGATAAAATGATGTAGGGGAGATATGTCCGGGTGGGGGATTTGAGTTGGGGAAAATTATGACATTTCGGAAAAACAAGATGGCGGCCGACGTGAATCTTGCAACTCTTTTGTTTTCCAACCGATTTCTTTGAAATTTTGGATTATTGTAGACATTAGTAAACTATTAACAGAAAAAGTGAAAAAAATTAAAAAACAAGATGGCGGCCGAGCTGTGACGTCTCAAATTTCCGACCCCTCTCCTGTAAAATTTTGTATGAAAAAAATTTTTTTCACCCATGGTGTCGTATAGAGCTCAAAGAATGTGACTCGGAGAAAGGTGGAGAGAGCTGATGAGTGAGGAGTTCGGAGACGGGCGAGGGGCACGGCCAGGGTATAGAAGATAGGTGGAGGGTGCTCGACCAAATGTCATTCGAAACCTCGAGCAGTTGCCAGTGCGTTGAAAAAAAATTCCAAAATGGCGGAAAAAAAATGGCGGCAAATTTTGTCCGTCTCTCTCTCGGAGACTATAAGAGATGGAGGAGCGGTTTCTCGACAAAAGATGATCAAAACCCGGAGGTCTACCTGGTGAGTAGGAAAAAAATTCAAGATGGCGGATTTTTTTTTTTCCATACTAAATGTATGGGGAATATTGAAGGGACTAGAAGTTGGGAACTATGCAAGACATTTTGATAGGTTCATAGGGCTTTTTTTCTTTTTCTTTTTTTCATTTTAAATTTGTTTTTTTCTTTTTTTTCTTTTTTTTTTCTTTTTTTTCTTTTTCTTTCGTGAATGAGGAGCACGGCCAGGTTATTGCAGATAGGTGGGGTGTGCTCGAACAAATTTTTTGGCAAAAGATGACCAGAATCCGAAGGGCTACTTGATGAGTAAAAAAATCGCGGTCCGCTTTAGCGGGCCGCGCACCCACGCGCCCTACTTGTATTAATAACACTCCCCGCGAGCTGCTTTAGCAGCTCGCGCACCGAGCGAAATAAATAAAGCCGAACAATCGCGGTCCGCTTTAGCGGGCCGCGCACCCACGCGCCTTACTTTTAGTAAAACACTTCCCGCGAGCTGCTTTAGCAGCTCGCGCACCGAGCGAAATACTAGTTATTATAATATATATAGCTCGATTACCACTCACTCACTGACACACTCACTCACTCATTGACAGGGTTGTTCTCCTAGAAGGAGACAGAAATCGATATAATGATGTAGGGGAGATATGTCCGGGTGGGGGATTCGAGTTGGGGAAAATTATGACATTTCGGAAAAACAAGATGGCGGCCGACGTGATTCTTGCAACTCTTTTGTTTTCCAACCGATTTCTTTGAAATTTTGGATTATTGTAGAAATTAGTAAACGATTAACAGAAAAAGTGAAAAAAATTAAAAAAACAAGATGGCGGCCGAGCTGTGACGTCTCAAATTTCCGACCCCTCTCCTGTAAAATTTTGTATGAAAAAAATTTTTTTCACCCATGGTGTCGTATAGAGCTCAAAGAATGTGACTCGGAGAAAGGTGGAGAGAGCTGACGAGTGAGGAGTTCGGAGACGGGCGAGGGGCACGGCCAGGGTATAGAAGATAGGTGGAGGGTGCTCGACCAAATGTCATTCGAAACCTCGAGCAGTTGCCAGTGAGTTGAAAAAAAATTCCAAAATGGCGAAAAAAAAATGGCGGCAAATTTTGTCCGTCTCTCTCTCGGAGACTATAAAAGATGGAGGAGCGGTTTCTCGACAAAAGATGATCACAACCCGGAGGTCTACCTGGTGAGTAGGAAAAAAATTCAAGATGGCGGATTTTTTTTCCCCCCCATACAAAATGTATGGGGAATATTGAAGGGACTAGAAGTTGGGAACTATGCAAGACATTGATTTTGATAGGTTCATAGGGCTTTTTTTCTTTTTCTTTTTTTTCATTTTACATTTGCTTTTTTTCTTTTTTTTCTTTTTTTTTTCTTTTTTTTTCTTTTTCTTTTGTGAATGAGGAGCACGGCCAGGTTATTGCAGATAGGTGGGGTGTGCTCGAACAAATTTTTTGGCAAAAGATGACCAGAATCCGAAGGTCTACTTGATGAGAAAAAAAATCGCGGTCCGCTTTAGCGGGCCGCGCACCCACGCGCCCTACTTGTAGTAATAACACTTCCCGCGAGCTGCTTTAGCAGCTCGCGCACCGAGCGAAATAAATAAAGCCGAACAATCGCGGTCCGCTTTAGCGGGCCGCGCACCCACGCGCCCTACTTGTAGCAATAACACTTCCCGCGAGCTGCTTTAGCAGCTCGCGCACCGAGCGAAATACTAGTTATTATAATATATATAGCTCAATTACCACTCACTGACTGATTCACTCACTGACTCATTGACACAATTGTTCTCCTAGAAAGAGACAAAAAACGATAATATGATGTACGGGAGATATGTTCGGGTGGGGGATTCGAGTGGGGAAAAATTATGACATTTCGGAAAAACAAGATGGCGGCCGACGTGAATCTTGCAACTCTTTTGTTTTCCAACCGATTTCTTTGAAATTTTGGATTATTGTAGAAATTAGTAAACGATTAACAGAAAAAGTGAAAAAAATTAAAAAAACAAGATGGCGGCCGAGCTGTGACGTCTCAAATTTCCACCGCTCTCCTGTAAAATTTTGTATGAAAAAAATTTTTTTCACCCATGGTGTCGTATAGAGCTCAAAGAATGTGACTCAGAGAAAGGTGGAGAGAGCTGATGAGTGAGGAGTTCGGAGACGGGCGAGGGGCACGGCCAGGGTATAGAAGATAGGTGGAGGGTGCTCGACCAAATGTCATTCGAAACCTCGAGCAGTTGCCAGTGAGTTGAAAAAAAAATCCAAAATGGCGGAAAAAAAATGGCGGCAAATTTTGTCCGTCTCTCTCTCGGAGACTATAAAAGATGGAGGAGCGGTTTCTCGACAAAAGATGATCACAACCCGGAGGTCTACCTGGTGAGTAGGAAAAAAATTCAAGATGGCGGATTTTTTTTCCCCCCATACAAAATGTATGGGGAATATTGAAGGGACTAGAAGTTGGGAACTATGCAAGACATTGATTTTGATAGGTTCATAGGGCTTTTTTCTTTTTCTTTTTTTTTCATTTTACATTTGCTTTTTTTTTTTTTTCTTTTTTTTTTTTTTTTTCTTTTTCTTTTGGAATGAGGAGCACGGCCAGGTTATTGCAGATGTTGGGGTGTGCTCGAACAAATTTTTTGGCAAAAGATGACCAGAATCCGAAGGTCTACTTGATGAGCAAAAAAATCGCGGTCCGCTTTAGCGGGCCGCGCACCCACGCGCCCTACTTGTAGTAATAACACTTCCCGCGAGCTGCTTTAGCAGCTCGCGCACCGAGCGAAATAAATAAAGCCGAACAATCGCGGTCCGCTTTAGCGGGCCGCGCACCCACGCGCCCTACTTGTAGCAATAACACTTCCCGCGAGCTGCTTTAGCAGCTCGCGCACCGAGCGAAATAAATAAAGCCGAACAATCGCGGTCTGCTTTAGCGGGCCGCGCACCCACGCGCCCTACTTGTAGTAATAACACTTCCCGCGAGCTGCTTTAGCAGCTCGCGCACCGAGCGAAATAAATAAAGCCGAACAATCGCGGTCCGCTTTAGCGGGCCGCGCACCCACGCGCCTTACTTTTAGTAAAACACTTCCCGCGAGCTGCTTTAGCAGCTCGCGCACCGAGCAAATGCTAGTTATAATATATATAGCTCGATTACCACTGACTCACTCACTGACTCATTGACATAATTGTTCTCCTAGAAAGAGACGGAAAACGATACAATGATGTACGGGAGATATGTTGGGGTGGGGGATTCGAGTGGGGAAAAATTATGACATTTCGGAAAAACAAGATGGCGGCCGACGGGATTCTTGCAACTCTTTTGTTTTCCGACCGATTTCTTTGAAATTTTGGATTATTGTAGAAATTAGTAAACGATTAACAGAAAAAGTGAAAAAAATTAAAAAAACAAGATGGCGGCCGAGCTGTGACGTCTCAAATTTCCACCCCTCTCCTGTAAAATTTTGTATGAAAAAAATTTTTTTCACCCATGGTGTCGTATAGAGCTCAAAGAATGTGACTCGGAGAAAGGTGGCGAGAGCTGATGAGTGAGGAGTTCGGAGACGGGCGAGGGGCACGGCCAGGGTATAGTAGATAGGTGGAGGGTTCTCGACCAAATGTCATTCGAAATCTCGAGCAGTTGCCAGTGAGTTGAAAAAAAATTCCAAAATGGCGGAAAAAAAATGGCGGCAAATTTTGTCCGTCTCTCTCTCGGAGACTATAAAAGATGGAGGAGCGGTTTCTCGACAAAAGATGATCGAAACCCGGAGGTCTACCTGGTGAGTAGGAAAAAAATTCAAGATGGCGGACTTTTTTTTCCATACTAAATGTATGGGGAATATTGAAGGGACTAGAAGTTGGGAACTATGCAAGACATTGGTTTTGATAGGTTCATAGGGCTTTTTTTCTTTTTCTTTTTCTTCATTTTACATTTGTTTTTTTTTTCTTTTTTTTCATTTTTTTTCTTTTTTTTTCTTTTTCTTTTGTGAATGAGGAGCACGGCCAGGTTATAACAGATAGGTGGGGTGTGCTCGAACAAATTTTTGGCAAAAGATGACCAGAATCCGAAGGGCTACTTGATGAGTAAAAAAATCGCGGTCCGCTTTAGCGGGCCGCGCACCCACGCGCCCTACTTGTAGTAATAACACTTCCCGCGAGCTGCTTTAGCAGCTCGCGCACCGAGCGAAATAAATAAAGCCGAACAATCGCGGTCCGCTTTAGCGGGCCGCGCACCCACGCGCCTTACTTTTAGTAAAACACTTCCCGCGAGCTGCTTTAGCAGCTCGCGCACCGAGCGAAACAAATAAAGCCGAACAATCGCGGTCCGCTTTAGCGGGCCGCGCACCCACGCGCCCTACTTGTAGCAATAACACTTCCCGCGAGCTGCTTTAGCAGTGTATATATAGCTATATAGTATATATATATATATATATATATATATATATAGTATATATAGCTAATCGAGCTATTATTATTATAATATATATAGCTCGATTACCACTCACTGACTGACTGACTGACTGACTGACTCATTGACACGATTGTTCTCCTAGAAAGAGACGGAAAACGATACAATGATGTAGGGGAGATATGTCCGGGTGGGGGATTCGAGTGGGGAAAAATTATGAAATTTCGGAAAAACAAGATGGCGGCCGACGTGATTTTAGCAACTCTTTTGTTTTCCAACCGATTTCTTTGAAATTTTGGATTATTGTAGAAATTAGTAAACGATTAACAGAAAAAGTGAAAAAAATTAAAAAAACAAGATGGCGGCCGAGCTGTGACGTCTCAAATTTCCGACCCCTCTCCTGTAAAATTTTGTATGAAAAAAATTTTTTTCACCCATGGTGTCGTATAGAGCTCAAAGAATGTGACTCGGAGAAAGGTGGAGAGAGCTGATGAGTGAGGAGTTCGGAGACGGGCGAGGGGCACGGCCAGGGTATAGAAGATAGGTGGAGGGTGCTCGACCAAATGTCATTCAAAACCTCGAGCAGTTGCCAGTGAGTTGAAAAAAAATTCCAAAATGGCGGAAAAAAAATGGCGGCAAATTTTGTCCGTCTCTCTCTCGGAGACTATAAAAGATGGAGGAGCGGTTTCTCGACAAAAGATGATCAAAACCCGGAGGTCTACCTGGTGAGTGGGAAAAAAATTCAAGATGGCGGATTTTTTTTTTTCCCCATACAAAATGTATGGGGAATATTGAAGGGACTAGAAGTTGGGAACTATGCAAGACATTGATTTTGATAGGTTCATAGGGCTTTTTTTCTTTTTCTTTTTTTCATTTTACATTTGTTTTTTTTTTATTTTTTTTTTTATTTTTCTTTTTTTTCTTTTTCATTTGTGAATGAGGAGCACGGCCAGGTTATTGCAGATAGGTGGGGTGTGCTCGAACAAATTTTTTGTCAAAAGATGACCAGAATCCGAAGGGCTACTTGATGAGTAAAAAAATCGCGGTCCGCTTTAGCGGGCCGCGCACCCACGCGCCTTACTTGTAGCAATAACACTTCCCGCGAGCTGCTTTAGCAGCTCGCGCACCGAGCGAAATAAATAAAGCCGAACAATCGCGGTCCGCTTTAGCGGGCCGCGCACCCACGCGCCTTACTTTTAGTAAAACACTTCCCGCGAGCTGCTTTAGCAGCTCGCGCACCGAGCGAAATAAATAAAGCCGAACAATCGCGGTCCGCTTTAGCGGGCCGCGCACCCACGCGCCTTACTTTTAGTAAAACACTTCCCGCGAGCTGCTTTAGCAGCTCGCGCACCGAGCAAACGCTAGTTATAATATATATAGCTCGATTACCACTGACTCACTCACTGACTCATTGACATAATTGTTCTCCTAGAAAGAGACGGAAAACGATACAATGATGTACGGGAGATATGTTGGGGTGGGGGATTCGAGTGGGGAAAAATTATGACATTTCGGAAAAACAAGATGGCGGCCGACGGGATTCTTGCAACTCTTTTGTTTTCCGACCGATTTCTTTGAAATTTTGGATTATTGTAGAAATTAGTAAACGATTAACAGAAAAAGTGAAAAAAATTAAAAAAACAAGATGGCGGCCGAGCTGTGACGTCTCAAATTTCCACCCCTCTCCTGTAAAATTTTGTATGAAAAAAATTTTTTTCACCCATGGTGTCGTATAGAGCTCAAAGAATGTGACTCGGAGAAAGGTGGCGAGAGCTGATGAGTGAGGAGTTCGGAGACGGGCGAGGGGCACGGCCAGGGTATAGTAGATAGGTGGAGGGTTCTCGACCAAATGTCATTCGAAATCTCGAGCAGTTGCCAGTGAGTTGAAAAAAAATTCCAAAATGGCGGAAAAAAAATGGCGGCAAATTTTGTCCGTCTCTCTCTCGGAGACTATAAAAGATGGAGGAGCGGTTTCTCGACAAAAGATGATCGAAACCCGGAGGTCTACCTGGTGAGTAGGAAAAAAATTCAAGATGGCGGACTTTTTTTTCCATACTAAATGTATGGGGAATATTGAAGGGACTAGAAGTTGGGAACTATGCAAGACATTGGTTTTGATAGGTTCATAGGGCTTTTTTTCTTTTTCTTTTTCTTCATTTTACATTTGTTTTTTTTTTCTTTTTTTTCATTTTTTTTCTTTTTTTTTCTTTTTCTTTTGTGAATGAGGAGCACGGCCAGGTTATTACAGATAGGTGGGGTGTGCTCGAACAAATTTTTGGCAAAAGATGACCAGAATCCGAAGGGCTACTTGATGAGTAAAAAAATCGCGGTCCGCTTTAGCGGGCCGCGCACCCACGCGCCCTACTTGTAGTAATAACACTTCCCGCGAGCTGCTTTAGCAGCTCGCGCACCGAGCGAAATAAATAAAGCCGAACAATCGCGGTCCGCTTTAGCGGGCCGCGCACCCACGCGCCTTACTTTTAGTAAAACACTTCCCGCGAGCTGCTTTAGCAGCTCGCGCACCGAGCGAAACAAATAAAGCCGAACAATCGCGGTCCGCTTTAGCGGGCCGCGCACCCACGCGCCCTACTTGTAGCAATAACACTTCCCGCGAGCTGCTTTAGCAGTGTATATATAGCTATATAGTATATATATATATATATATATATATAGTATATATAGCTAATCGAGCTATTATTATTATTATAATATATATAGCTCGATTACCACTCACTGACTGACTGACTGACTGACTGACTCATTGACACGATTGTTCTCCTAGAAAGAGACGGAAAACGATACAATGATGTAGGGGAGATATGTCCGGGTGGGGGATTCGAGTGGGGAAAAATTATGAAATTTCGGAAAAACAAGATGGCGGCCGACGTGATTTTAGCAACTCTTTTGTTTTCCAACCGATTTCTTTGAAATTTTGGATTATTGTAGAAATTAGTAAACGATTAACAGAAAAAGTGAAAAAAATTAAAAAAACAAGATGGCGGCCGAGCTGTGACGTCTCAAATTTCCGACCCCTCTCCTGTAAAATTTTGTATGAAAAAAATTTTTTTCACCCATGGTGTCGTATAGAGCTCAAAGAATGTGACTCGGAGAAAGGTGGAGAGAGCTGATGAGTGAGGAGTTCGGAGACGGGCGAGGGGCACGGCCAGGGTATAGAAGATAGGTGGAGGGTGCTCGACCAAATGTCATTCAAAACCTCGAGCAGTTGCCAGTGAGTTGAAAAAAAATTCCAAAATGGCGGAAAAAAAATGGCGGCAAATTTTGTCCGTCTCTCTCTCGGAGACTATAAAAGATGGAGGAGCGGTTTCTCGACAAAAGATGATCAAAACCCGGAGGTCTACCTGGTGAGTAGGAAAAAAATTCAAGATGGCGGATTTTTTTTTCTCCATACAAAATGTATGGGGAATATTGAAGGGACTAGAAGTTGGGAACTATGCAAGACATTGATTTTGATAGGTTCATAGGTGTCTTAGATCTCGGAGAATATAAAAATTAGTAATAAATCGGGTAGGGGTAGGGGTCGGGGTAGGGGTCGGGGTAGGGGTTGGGGTAGGGGTAGGGGTAGGGGTAGGGGAAGGGGTAGGGGTAGGGGTAGCGGTAGGGGTAGGGCTAAGGGTCGGGGTAGGGGTAGGGGTAGGGGTAGGAATAGGGGTAGGGGTAGGGGTAGCGGTAGCGGTAGGGGTAGGGGTAGCGGTAGCGGTAGCGGTAGCGGTAGGTAGGGGTTGGGGTAGGGGTAGGGGCGGGGTCGGGGAAGGGGTAGGGGTAGCGGTAGGGGTAGGGGTAGGGGTAGGGGTAGAGGTAGCGGTAGGGGTAGGGGTAGAGGTAGTATTATTTTATGGTGTATGGTATTATATTATATTATATTGTGTTAAATCGTGTTATACTATATTAAATTATGTTATATTTGTAATATATTGTATCTTATTATATTATATTGTGTTAAATCGTGTTACATGATGTTATATTGCGTTAGATTTGCAATATATTGTATTGTATATTGTGTAATAGCGTGTTATATTATATTATATTATATTATGTTTTGTTCATAATATATTGTAGTATATCGTGTTGTATTGTAATATATTGTATTATTTTATGTTAAATGGTATTATATTATGTTATATTTGTAATATATTGTATCTTATTATATTATATTATGTTATGTTCATAATATATTGTAGTATATCGTGTTGTATTGTAATATATTGTATTATTTTATGTAAAATGGTATTATATTATGTTATATTTGTAATATATTGTATTATATTATGTTATATCATGTTATATTATGTTGTATTTGTTATATATTGTATTATATTATGTTATATTATGTTATATTATGTTGTATTTGTTATATATTGTATAATATTATGTTATATCATGTTATATTATGTTGTATTTGTAATATATTGTATTATATTATATTATATTGTGTTATATCTTGTTATACTATATTATATTATGTTATATTTGTAATATATTGTGTTATATTGTAATATATTGCATTTTTTATGTTGTATGGTGCTATATTATGTTATATTCGTAATATACTGTGCTATATTATATTATATTGTGTTATATCGTGTTGTATTATGTTATATTATGTTATATTTGTAATATATTGTTTCTTATTGTATTATATTGTATTATATTGTTATATCATTTTATATTATGTTGTATTTGTAATATATTGTATTTTATTATGTTATATTATGTTGTATTTGTTATATATTGTATTATATTATGTTATATCATGTTATATTATGTTGTATTTGTTATATATTGTATTATATTATATTATATTGTGTTATATCGTGTTATACTATATTATATTATGTTATATTGGTAATATATTGCATCTTATTATATTATATTGTGTTAAATCGTGTTACATGATGTTATATTGTGTTAGATTTACAATATATTGTATTGTATTGTATTATATTGTGTTATAGCGTGTTATATTATATTATATTATGTTATGTTCATAATATATTGTAGTATATCGTGTTGTATTGTAATATATTGTATTATTTTATGTTAAATGGTATTATATTATGTTATATTTGTAATATATTGTATTATATTATGTTATATCATGTTATATTATGTTGTATTTTTTATATATTATGTTATATTATGTTGTATTTGTTATATAATGTATAATATTATGTTATATCATGTTATATTATGTTGTATTTGTAATATATTGTATTATATTATATTATATTGTGTTATATCGTGTTATACTATATTATATTATGTTATATTTGTAATATATTGTGTTATATTGTAATATATTGCATTATTTTATGTTGTATGGTGCTATATTATGTTATATTCGTAATATACTGTGCTATATTATATTATATTGTGTTATATCGTGTTGTATTATGTTATATTATGTTATATTTGTAATATATTGTTTCTTATTGTATTATATTGTATTATATTGTTATATCATTTTATATTATGTTGTATTTGTAATATATTGTATTATATTATATTATATTGTGTTATATCGTGTTATACTATATTATATTATGTTATATCATTTTTTATTATGTTGTATTTGTTATATATTGTATTATATCATGTTATATTATGTTGTATTTGTTATATAATGTATAATATTATGTTATATCATGTTATATTATGTTGTATTTGTAATATATTGTATTATATTATATTATATTGTGTTATATTGTAATATATTGCATTATTTTATGTTGTATGGTGCTATATTATGTTATATTCGTAATATACTGTGCTATATTATATTATATTGTGTTATATCGTGTTATACTATATTATATTATGTTATATTTGTAATATATTGTGTTATATTGTAATATATTGCATTATTTTATGTTGTATGGTGCTATATTATGTTATATTCGTAATATACTGTGCTATATTATATTATATTGTGTTATATCGTGTTGTATTATGTTATATTATGTTATATTTGTAATATATTGTTTCTTATTGTATTATATTGTATTATATTGTTATATCATTTTATATTATGTTGTATTTGTAATATATTGTATTATATTCTATTATATTGTGTTATATCGTGTTATACTATATTATATTATGTTATATTATGTTGTATTTGTTATATAATGTATAATATTATGTTATATCGTGTTATATTATGTTGTATTTGTAATATATTGTATTATATTATATTATATTGTGTTATATCGTGTTATACTATATTATATTATGTTATATTTGTAATATATTGTGTTATATTGTAATATATTGCATTATTTTATGTTGTATGGTGCTAAATTATGTTATATTCGTAATATACTGTGCTATATTATATTATATTGTGTTATATCGTGTTGTATTATGTTATATTATGTTATATTTGTAATATATTGTTTCTTATTATATTATATTGTGTTATATCGTGTTATATTATGTTATATTGCGTTATATTTGCAATATATTGTATTATATTTTTCTATTACCGCTATAACAACAAATAATAAAAATTAAATTAAATTCAAATTCAATAAAAATATTTCCATGGGTACATGAAAATATTTTAATTTTTTTTTTTAACGGAACCCTAAAAAAGCGAGGCCCGACTCGCACTTGGCCGATTTTTTCTTTTTCTTTTCCTTTTTTTTCATTTTTCATTTTCTTTTTTTTTCTTTTTTCTTTTCTTTTTTCCTTTTTTTTATTTATTTTTATTTTTTTTCATTTTTCATTTTCTTTTTTTTTTCTTTTTTCTTTTTTTCTTTTTTCTTTTTTTCTTTTTTTTTCTTTTTTTTCATTTTTCATTTATTTGCTTTTTTTTCATTTTTCATTTTCTTTTTTTCTTTTCTTTTTTTTTTCTTTTTCTTTTGTGAATGAGGAGCACGGCCAAGTTATTGCAGATAGGTGGGGTGTGCTCGAACAAATTTTTTGGCAAAAGATGACCAGAATCCGAAGGTCTACTTGATGAGTAAAAAAATCGCGGTCCGCTTTAGCGGGCCGCGCACCCACGCGCCTTACTTTTAGTAAAAACAACGCGAGCTGCTTTAGCAGCTCGCGCACCGAGCAAACGCTATTATTATAATATATATAGCTCGATTACCACTCACTGACTGACTGACTGACTGACTGACTCATTGACACGATTGTTCTCCTAGAAAGAGACGGAAAACGATACAATGATGTAGGGGAGATATGTCCGGGTGGGGGATTCGAGTGGGGAAAAATTATGAAATTTCGGAAAAACAAGATGGCGGCCGACGTGATTTTAGCAACTCTTTTGTTTTCCAACCGATTTCTTTGAAATTTTGGATTATTGTAGAAATTAGTAAACGATTAACAGAAAAAGTGAAAAAAATTAAAAAAACAAGATGGCGGCCGAGCTGTGACGTCTCAAATTTCCGACCCCTCTCCTGTAAAATTTTGTATGAAAAAAATTTTTTTCACCCATGGTGTCGTATAGAGCTCAAAGAATGTGACTCGGAGAAAGGTGGAGAGAGCTGATGAGTGAGGAGTTCGGAGACGGGCGAGGGGCACGGCCAGGGTATAGAAGATAGGTGGAGGGTGCTCGACCAAATGTCATTCAAAACCTCGAGCAGTTGCCAGTGAGTTGAAAAAAAATTCCAAAATGGCGGAAAAAAAATGGCGGCAAATTTTGTCCGTCTCTCTCTCGGAGACTATAAAAGATGGAGGAGCGGTTTCTCGACAAAAGATGATCAAAACCCGGAGGTCTACCTGGTGAGTGGGAAAAAAATTCAAGATGGCGGATTTTTTTTTTCCCCATACAAAATGTATGGGGAATATTGAAGGGACTAGAAGTTGGGAACTATGCAAGACATTGATTTTGATAGGTTCATAGGGCTTTTTTTCTTTTTCTTTTTTTCATTTTACATTTGTTTTTTTTTTATTTTTTTTTTTATTTTTCTTTTTTTTCTTTTTCATTTGTGAATGAGGAGCACGGCCAGGTTATTGCAGATAGGTGGGGTGTGCTCGAACAAATTTTTTGTCAAAAGATGACCAGAATCCGAAGGGCTACTTGATGAGTAAAAAAATCGCGGTCCGCTTTAGCGGGCCGCGCACCCACGCGCCTTACTTGTAGCAATAACACTTCCCGCGAGCTGCTTTAGCAGCTCGCGCACCGAGCGAAATAAATAAAGCCGAACAATCGCGGTCCGCTTTAGCGGGCCGCGCACCCACGCGCCTTACTTTTAGTAAAACACTTCCCGCGAGCTGCTTCAGCAGCTCGCGCACCGAGCGAAATAAATAAAGCCGAACAATCGCGGTCCGCTTTAGCGGGCCGCGCACCCACGCGCCTTACTTTTAGTAAAACACTTCCCGCGAGCTGCTTTAGCAGCTCGCGCACCGAGCAAACGCTAGTTATAATATATATAGCTCGATTACCACTGACTCACTCACTGACTCATTGACATAATTGTTCTCCTAGAAAGAGACGGAAAACGATACAATGATGTACGGGAGATATGTTGGGGTGGGGGATTCGAGTGGGGAAAAATTATGACATTTCGGAAAAACAAGATGGCGGCCGACGTGAATCTTGCAACTCTTTTGTTTTCCAACCGATTTCTTTGAAATTTTGGATTATTGTAGAAATTAGTAAACGATTAACAGAAAAAGTGAAAAAAATTAAAAAAACAAGATGGCGGCCGAGCTGTGACGTCTCAAATTTCAGACCCCTCTCCTGTAAAATTTTGTATGAAAAAAATTTTTTTCACCCATGGTGTCGTATAGAGCTCAAAGAATGTGACTCGGAGAAAGGTGGCGAGAGCTGATGAGTGAGGAGTTCGGAGACGGGCGAGGGGCACGGCCAGGGTATAGTAGATAGGTGGAGGGTTCTCGACCAAATGTCATTCGAAATCTCGAGCAGTTGCCAGTGAGTTGAAAAAAAATTCCAAAATGGCGGAAAAAAAATGGCGGCAAATTTTGTCCGTCTCTCTCTCGGAGACTATAAAAGATGGAGGAGCGGTTTCTCGACAAAAGATGATCGAAACCCGGAGGTCTACCTGGTGAGTAGGAAAAAAATTCAAGATGGCGGACTTTTTTTTCCATACTAAATGTATGGGGAATATTGAAGGGACTAGAAGTTGGGAACTATGCAAGACATTGGTTTTGATAGGTTCATAGGGCTTTTTTTCTTTTTCTTTTTCTTCATTTTACATTTGTTTTTTTTTTCTTTTTTTTCATTTTTTTTCTTTTTTTTTCTTTTTCTTTTGTGAATGAGGAGCACGGCCAGGTTATTACAGATAGGTGGGGTGTGCTCGAACAAATTTTTGGCAAAAGATGACCAGAATCCGAAGGGCTACTTGATGAGTAAAAAAATCGCGGTCCGCTTTAGCGGGCCGCGCACCCACGCGCCCTACTTGTAGTAATAACACTTCCCGCGAGCTGCTTTAGCAGCTCGCGCACCGAGCGAAATAAATAAAGCCGAACAATCGCGGTCCGCTTTAGCGGGCCGCGCACCCACGCGCCTTACTTTTAGTAAAACACTTCCCGCGAGCTGCTTTAGCAGCTCGCGCACCGAGCGAAACAAATAAAGCCGAACAATCGCGGTCCGCTTTAGCGGGCCGCGCACCCACGCGCCCTACTTGTAGCAATAACACTTCCCGCGAGCTGCTTTAGCAGTGTATATATAGCTATATAGTATATATATATATATATATATATAGTATATATAGCTAATCGAGCTATTATTATAATATATATAGCTCGATTACCACTGACTCACTCACTGACTCATTGACATAATTGTTCTCCTAGAAAGAGACGGAAAACGATACAATGATGTACGGGAGATATGTTGGGGTGGGGGATTCGAGTGGGGAAAAATTATGACATTTCGGAAAAACAAGATGGCGGCCGACGTGAATCTTGCAACTCTTTTGTTTTCCAACCGATTTCTTTGAAATTTTGGATTATTGTAGAAATTAGTAAACGATTAACAGAAAAAGTGAAAAAAATTAAAAAAACAAGATGGCGGCCGAGCTGTGACGTCTCAAATTTCAGACCCCTCTCCTGTAAAATTTTGTATGAAAAAAATTTTTTTCACCCATGGTGTCGTATAGAGCTCAAAGAATGTGACTCGGAGAAAGGTGGCGAGAGCTGATGAGTGAGGAGTTCGGAGACGGGCGAGGGGCACGGCCAGGGTATAGTAGATAGGTGGAGGGTTCTCGACCAAATGTCATTCGAAATCTCGAGCAGTTGCCAGTGAGTTGAAAAAAAATTCCAAAATGGCGGAAAAAAAATGGCGGCAAATTTTGTCCGTCTCTCTCTCGGAGACTATAAAAGATGGAGGAGCGGTTTCTCGACAAAAGATGATCGAAACCCGGAGGTCTACCTGGTGAGTAGGAAAAAAATTCAAGATGGCGGACTTTTTTTTCCATACTAAATGTATGGGGAATATTGAAGGGACTAGAAGTTGGGAACTATGCAAGACATTGGTTTTGATAGGTTCATAGGGCTTTTTTTCTTTTTCTTTTTCTTCATTTTACATTTGTTTTTTTTTTCATTTTTTTCATTTTTTTTCTTTTTTTTTCTTTTTCTTTTGTGAATGAGGAGCACGGCCAGGTTATTACAGATAGGTGGGGTGTGCTCGAACAAATTTTTGGCAAAAGATGACCAGAATCCGAAGGGCTACTTGATGAGTAAAAAAATCGCGGTCCGCTTTAGCGGGCCGCGCACCCACGCGCCCTACTTGTAGTAATAACACTTCCCGCGAGCTGCTTTAGCAGCTCGCGCACCGAGCGAAATAAATAAAGCCGAACAATCGCGGTCCGCTTTAGCGGGCCGCGCACCCACGCGCCTTACTTTTAGTAAAACACTTCCCGCGAGCTGCTTTAGCAGCTCGCGCACCGAGCGAAACAAATAAAGCCGAACAATCGCGGTCCGCTTTAGCGGGCCGCGCACCCACGCGCCCTACTTGTAGCAATAACACTTCCCGCGAGCTGCTTTAGCAGTGTATATATAGCTATATAGTATATATATATATATATAGTATATATAGCTAATCGAGCTATTATTATAATATATATAGCTCGATTACCACTGACTGACACACTCACTCACTCACTCACTCACTCATTGACAGGGTTGTTCTCCTAGAAGGAGACGGAAATCGATATAATGATGTAGGGGAGATATGTCCAGGTGGGGGATTCGAGTTGGGGAAAATTATGACATTTCGGAAAAACAAGATGGCGGCCGACGTGAATCTTGCAACTCTTTTGTTTTCCAACCGATTTCTTTGAAATTTTGGATTATTGTAGAAATTAGTAAACGATTAACAGAAAAAGTGAAAAAAATTAAAAAAACAAGATGGCGGCCGAGCTGTGACGTCTCAAATTTCAGACCCCTCTCCTGTAAAATTTTGTATGAAAAAAATTTTTTTCACCCATGGTGTCGTATAGAGCTCAAAGAATGTGACTCGGAGAAAGGTGGCGAGAGCTGATGAGTGAGGAGTTCGGAGACGGGCGAGGGGCACGGCCAGGGTATAGTAGATAGGTGGAGGGTTCTCGACCAAATGTCATTCGAAATCTCGAGCAGTTGCCAGTGAGTTGAAAAAAAATTCCAAAATGGCGGAAAAAAAATGGCGGCAAATTTTGTCCGTCTCTCTCTCGGAGACTATAAAAGATGGAGGAGCGGTTTCTCGACAAAAGATGATCGAAACCCGGAGGTCTACCTGGTGAGTAGGAAAAAAATTCAAGATGGCGGACTTTTTTTTCCATACTAAATGTATGGGGAATATTGAAGGGACTAGAAGTTGGGAACTATGCAAGACATTGGTTTTGATAGGTTCATAGGGCTTTTTTTCTTTTTCTTTTTCTTCATTTTACATTTGTTTTTTTTTTCTTTTTTTTCATTTTTTTTCTTTTTTTTTCTTTTTCTTTTGTGAATGAGGAGCACGGCCAGGTTATTACAGATAGGTGGGGTGTGCTCGAACAAATTTTTGGCAAAAGATGACCAGAATCCGAAGGGCTACTTGATGAGTAAAAAAATCGCGGTCCGCTTTAGCGGGCCGCGCACCCACGCGCCCTACTTGTAGTAATAACACTTCCCGCGAGCTGCTTTAGCAGCTCGCGCACCGAGCGAAATAAATAAAGCCGAACAATCGCGGTCCGCTTTAGCGGGCCGCGCACCCACGCGCCTTACTTTTAGTAAAACACTTCCCGCGAGCTGCTTTAGCAGCTCGCGCACCGAGCGAAACAAATAAAGCCGAACAATCGCGGTCCGCTTTAGCGGGCCGCGCACCCACGCGCCCTACTTGTAGCAATAACACTTCCCGCGAGCTGCTTTAGCAGTGTATATATAGCTATATAGTATATATATATATATATAGTATATATAGCTAATCGAGCTATTATTATAATATATATAGCTCGATTACCACTGACTGACACACTCACTCACTCACTCACTCACTCATTGACAGGGTTGTTCTCCTAGAAGGAGACGGAAATCGATATAATGATGTAGGGGAGATATGTCCAGGTGGGGGATTCGAGTTGGGGAAAATTATGACATTTCGGAAAAACAAGATGGCGGCCGACGTGAATCTTGCAACTCTTTTGTTTTCCAACCGATTTCTTTGAAATTTTGAATTATTGTAGAAATTAGTAAACGATTAACAGAAAAAGTGAAAAAAATTAAAAAAACTAGATGGCGGCCGAGCTGTGACGTCTCAAATTTCAGACCCCTCTCCTGTAAAATTTTGTATGAAAAAAATTTTTTTCACCCATGGTGTCGTATAGAGCTCAAAGAATGTGACTCGGAGAAAGGTGGCGAGAGCTGATGAGTGAGGAGTTCGGAGACGGGCGAGGGGCACGGCCAGGGTATAGTAGATAGGTGGAGGGTTCTCGACCAAATGTCATTCGAAATCTCGAGCAGTTGCCAGTGAGTTGAAAAAAAATTCCAAAATGGCGGAAAAAAAATGGCGGCAAATTTTGTCCGTCTCTCTCTCGGAGACTATAAAATATGGAGGAGCGGTTTCTCGACAAAAGATGATCGAAACCCGGAGGTCTACCTGGTGAGTAGGAAAAAAATTCAAGATGGCGGACTTTTTTTTTCCATACTAAATGTATGGGGAATATTGAAGGGACTAGAAGTTGGGAACTATGCAAGACATTGGTTTTGATAGGTTCATAGGGCTTTTTTTCTTTTTCTTTTTTTTCATTTTACATTTGTTTTTTTTTTCTTTTTTTTCATTTTTTTTCTTTTTTTTTCTTTTTCTTTTGTGAATGAGGAGCACGGCCAGGTTATTACAGATAGGTGGGGTGTGCTCGAACAAATTTTTTGGCAAAAGATGACCAGAATCCGAAGGGCTACTTGATGAGTAAAAAAATCGCGGTCCGCTTTAGCGGGCCGCGCACCCACGCGCCCTACTTGTAGTAATAAAACTTCCCGCGAGCTGCTTTAGCAGCTCGCGCACCGAGCGAAATAAATAAAGCCGAACAATCGCGGTCCGCTTTAGCGGGCCGCGCACCCACGCGCCTTACTTTTAGTAAAACACTTCCCGCGAGCTGCTTTAGCAGCTCGCGCACCGAGCAAACGCTAGTTATTATAATATATATAGCTCGATTACCACTGACTGATTCACTCACTGACTCACTGATTGACAGGGTTGTTCTCCTAGAAGGAGACGGAAATCGATACAATGATGTTCGGGAGATGTGTTTGGGGGGGGGATTCGAGTTGGGGAAAATTATGACATTTCGGAAAAACAAGATGGCGGCCGACGTGATTCTTGCAACTCTTTTGTTTTCCAACCGATTTCTTTGAAATTTTGGATTATTGTAGAAATTAGTAAACGATTAACAGAAAAAGTGAAAAAAATTAAAAAAACAAGATGGCGGCCGAGCTGTGACGTCTCAAATTTCCGACCCCTCTCCTGTAAAATTTTGTATGAAAAAAAATTTTTTCACCCTTGGTGTCGTATAGAGCTCAAAGAATGTGACTCGGAGAAAGGTGGCGAGAGCTGATGAGTGAGGAGTTCGGAGACGGGCGAGGGGCACGGCCAGGGTATAGAAGATAAGTGGAGGGTGCTCGACCAAATGTCATTCGAAACCTCGAGCAGTTGCCAGTGAGTTGAAAAAAAAATCCAAAATGGCGGAAAAAAAATGGCGGCAAATTTTGTCCGTCTCTCTCTCGGAGACTATAAAAGATGGAGGAGCGGTTTCTCGACAAAAGATGATCAAAACCCGGAGGTCTACCTGGTGAGTAGGAAAAAAATTCAAGATGGCGGATTTTTTTTTTCCATACTAAATGTATGGGGAATATTGAAGGGACTAGAAGTTGGGAACTATGCAAGACATTGATTTTGATAGGTTCATAGGGCTTATTTCTTTTTCTTTTTTTTCATTTTAGATTTGTTTTTTTCTTTTTTTTCATTTTTTTTTCTTTTTTTTTTCTTTTTCTTTTGTGAATGAGGAGCACGGCCAGGTTATTGCAGATAGGTGGGGTGTGCTCGAACAAATTTTTTAGCAAAAGATGGCCAGAATCCGAAGGTCTACTTGATGAGTAAAAAAATCGCGGTCCGCTTTAGCGGGCCGCGCACCCACGCGCCCAACTTGTAGTAAAAACACTTCCCGCGAGCTGCTTTAGCAGCTCGCGCACCGAGCGAAATAAATGAAGCCGAACAATCGCGGTCCGCTTTAGCGGGCCGCGCACCCACGCGCCCTACTTGTAGCAGTAATACTTCCCGCGAGCTGCTTTAGCAGCTCGCGCACCGAGCAAACGCTAGTAATATATATAGCTCGATTACCACTCACTGACTGATTCACTCACTGACTCATTGACACGATTGTTCTCCTAGAAGGAGACGGAAATCGATATAATGATGTAGGGGAGATATGTCCAGGTGGGGGATTCGAGTTGGGGAAAATTATGACATTTCGGAAAAACAAGATGGCGGCCGACGTGAATCTTGCAACTCTTTTGTTTTCCAACCGATTTCTTTGAAATTTTGGATTATTGTAGAAATTAGTAAACGATTAACAGAAAAATTGAAAAAAATTAAAAAAACAAGATGGCGGCCGAGCTGTGACGACTCAAATTTCCGACCCCTCTCCTGTAAAATTTTGTATGAAAAAAATTTTTTTCACCCATGGTGTCGTATAGAGCTCAAAGAATGTGACTCGGAGAAAGGTGGCGAGAGCTGATGAGTGAGGAGTTCGGAGACGGGCGAGCGGCACGGCCAGGGTATAGAAGATAGGTGGAGGGTGCTCGACCAAATGTCATTCGAAACCTCGAGCAGTTGCCAGTCAGTTGAAAAAAAATTCCAAAATGGCGGAAAAAAAATGGCGGCAAATTTTGTCCGTCTCTCTCTCGGAGACTATAAAAGATGGAGGAGCGGTTTCTCGACAAAAGATGATCAAAACCCGGAGGTCTACCTGGTGAGTAGGAAAAAAATTCAAGATGGCGGTTTTTTTTTTTCCATACTAAATGTATGGGGAATATTGAAGGGACTAGAAGTTGGGAACTATGCAAGACATTGATTTTCAACCAACAAAAATTACTCGAAACCACATCCAATTAGCAGGGACTTGAAAAAAAAACTCCAAAATGGCGGATTCAAGATGGCGGCCATAGAAACTTTCTCTGGTGTCTATCTCGGAGAGTATAAAAGATGGAAGAGTGGTTTCTTGGCGAAAGATGATAAAGAACCGAAGGTCTACCTGATGAACAGATAAAAATTCAAGATGGCGGATTTTTTTTCCATGCGAAATATATGGCAAATATTGATTTTTCTTTTTTTTTCTTCTTTTTGTTTCTTTTTTCTTTTTTTTCTTTTTTTTCTCTTCTTTTTTTCTTTTTCTTTTGCTTTTACTTTTTTCTTTTCTTTTTCGTTTTTCCTTTTTTCATTTTCTTTTCCTTTTTTTCATTTTTCATTTTCTTTTTTCTTTTTTTTTCCATTTTTCATTTATTTGCTTTTTTTCTTTTTCTTTTTTCTTTTTTTTTCTTTTTTCTTTTATTTTTTCCTTTTATTTATTTTTATTTTTTTTTCATTTTTCATTTTCTTTTTTTTTTTCTTTTTTTTTTCTTTTATCTTTCTTTTTCATTTTTCATTTATTTGCTTTTTTCTTTTTCTTTTTTTTCTTTCTTTTTCCTTTTTTTTATATTTTTCTTTTTTTCATTTTTTTTCTTTTTCTTTTGTGAATGAGGAGCACGGCCAGGTTATTGCAGATAGGTGGGATGTGCTCGAACAAATTTTTTGTCAAAAGATGTCCAGAATCCGCTTGATGAGTAAAAAAATCGCGGTCCGCTTTAGCGGGCCGCGCACCCACGCGCCTTACTTTTAGTAAAACATTTACCGCGAGCTGCTTTAGCAGCTCGCGCACCGAGCAAACGCTAGTTAATATATATATAGCTGTTCGTGCTGATTCACTGATTCACTGACTGATTGATCACCTCTCCTGTAAAATTTTGTATGAAAAAAATTTTTTTCACTGATTGTTTCGTACAGAAGACAAAAATTCATTCGGAGGAAAATTATGGAGAGAGCTGATGATTGAGGATTTCGGAGACGGGTGAAGAGCACGGCCAGGGTATCGAAGATGGGTGGGGGGTGCTCGAACAAATATCACTCGAAACTTCATCCAATTGCCAGCGAGTTGAAAAAAATTTCAAAATGGCGGAAAAAAGATGGCGGCCATACAAATTTCGTCGGCGTCTATCTCGAAGAGTATAAAAGATAGAAGAGTGGTTTCTTGGCAAAAGATGATCAGGACCTAAAGGTCTACTCGATGAACAGAAAAAAATTCAAGATGGCGGAATTTATTTTTCCCCATACAAAATATATGGCGAATATTGAAGAGACTAGAAGTTGGGAACTATGCAAGACTTTGATCTGGTTTCATTTCGAAATTTGTTTTTATAGAAGAATGTTCATTGTGACAAATGACGAGAGAAGATGATTGAGGGTTTGGAAGTTGTGTGAGGAGCACGGCCAGGGTATTGAAGATAGGTGGGGTGTGCTCAAACAAAAGTCACTCGAAACCTCATCCAATTGGCAGTGAGCTGAAAAAAAAATCAAAATGGCGGATTCAAAATGGCGGCCATACCAATTTCATAGGCATCTATCTCGGAGAGTATAAAAGATGGATGAGTGGTTATTTGATAGAAAATGATCAGGACCTGAAAGTCCACTTGACGATAGAAAAACCGCGGTCCGCTTGCGGGCCGCGCACCCACGCGCCCTACTAGTCTATATATATAAAAGAAAGTCGTGTTAGTTACACTATTTATAACTCAAGAACGGCTGAACCGATTTGGCTGAAAATTGGTGGGGAGGTAGCTTAGAACCAGGAGACGGACATAGGATACTTTTTATCCCGTTCGACCGCGTTTCCGTCAAGTCACTATAAAACGTGGTATAACAAAAACGCATCTGACATGGAATAACAAAACGCAAATGACAGTGGAATAACAAAACGTAAATGACAGCTAAACGTAATTTTGTCTTTGGTTAAGTATGGTAAAAAAATTTGACAATTATAAAAATGATAGCTAAACGTAATTGATAATATCATCAGTAATATGTTTTCTCTTTGAATCATCATTAACAATGCCGCGAGTAATATTATAAATGCGAAAGTGTGTTTGTTTGTTGGTTTGTCCGTCAATCACGCTGCAACAAAGTTACGGATTGACGTGATTTTTTGGATAGGTATAGTTGAGAACCTGGAGGGTGACAGGCATCCCGGGAAATCAAAGAGTTCCCGCGGGATTTTAAAAACTAAATCCACGCGAACGAAGTCGCGGGCATCAGCTAGTATAATTATAATAATAACAAGGAAACTTTAAAAGTAGCTAATTTTTACCGCCATTAACAGACAGACAGATAATTATATTTTATAGGTTGTATGTACTAACCTACCTTAGATACTTTCCTTAGATAACTTTCTAGTAAAATGTAAATATAAGTCATTACACAGCAGGTATTATTGTGAGCAAACGTACCTACAAAAATATAGTGCCAATTTATATCGTAGATAGGTACTTTAAAGTTCTAAAGATAAGTTGAAGGCGTAAATTGGGCGACTAATGCCATTTAGCGATAGGCGTTTAAGCTGGAAGACAAGGGTCTGCCCGCGAAATTCAAATTTAATTTGGTTTTTCGCAATTTGTAAACTAATACGACAAAGTAGGCTTATGGACTTCTAATTGCGCCAGTGGAATTATCATCTTCACAGCTTTACATAAAAATCTTTACTTGAAAGTGACCAGTTTAAGAAATTAATCAAAATACTGAGTTGGATGTGAGTTACTCACAAATTAGTCGATATTTTGATTAATTTCTTAAACTGGACACTTTCAAGTAAAGATTTTTATATAAACCTGTGAAGATAATACTGCCATTGTCGCAATTAGAATGCCATAAGCCTACTTTGTCGTATTAGTTTACAAAATGCGAAAAATTAAATTAAATTTGAATTTCGCGGGCAGAACCGTGTCTTCCACCTTAAATCTAAATGATTCGCGCCCCGAGATAGTTGGCTCGTTTATCGTCTAATCTCCTCGCAACTCCGCGGGGCGTTTGAGAAGCGTGGAATCTAATTGACCTGCATCTTGCCGGGATGATCGATTATTGCGATTTATGAGATAAACTAAAAGGAATCTCGGTAACGAAATTAAAATCTTAGTGCCAATTTCCATTCACTACCGCCGAGTAAAAGTAGTGTGACCGAAGAGTAGACGTTCTGATGGCTTTGTATTGAAAATTATTATGTCAAAACCAAAACCAAATAAAAACCGGCCAAGTGCGTGTCGGGCCACGCGCAGTGTAGGGTTCCGTAGTTGCTTTCAACTACGGAACCCTACACTAAAAATTAATATAATCTCAAATATTATTGCTGACCTAGAATAGTGCTTTTATTTTTAACCGACTTCCAAAAAGGAGGAGGTTCTCAATTCGGCCGGTATTTTTTTTTTCTATGTCCACCGATTTCTCCGGGATTACTGGACCGATTCGCGTGATTTTTTTTAATCGACAGAGTATGTTTGCGAAATGGTCCCATAAAAATTTTAACCTTCAACTCCTCAAGCCTGATGCTGCAGGCAAAAACTATGGCGATTTAGGAAATTTCGATTACGAATTGATATTGTAGGTAACAAGTATGGACTACATAATGGAGCTCCAGGTCCTAACTCCTCAATCATAGGATACTACACTTAAAAACTTAAAATAATTTTTTTTTTCAAAAAACCGACTTCTAACGCCACTACAAAGTATAAAAATAATTTAGTTTGTCCACGTTTGTTGAAGTCGGGCGGGCCTATATACAAACCATACATTATTTTTATACTTTGTAGTGGCGTTAGAAGTCGGTTTTTTGAAAAAAAAATTTATATTTATATGAATACATTTTGAGTTCCATGGTTTAAATACTATAATATATTACAAAATATGCAACTTACACTACGTGTAATACCTAACTTAGGAAAAACAGATATAACTCTTTAACTAATGAACCCTACTTAGCCGTGATAGTTTTCCTTTAAAATTCACTATATATACTACTGCTGTGAATTTTTTCTTGTATTCTTTATACAACCATTTAGCTGGCAGAGGGGGGGGACACTTGACTCTAACAAAACTTAGCACTTTAAAATATTATATTTCACAAACGGATCCCTGAATTGAAAAGTGGTGTTCCCACACCCACAATATTTTTGAAAGACCTATTCAACGACACCCCACACTATGGGATAGACGAGAAAAAAAAATTCATCCCCACTTTACATGTAGGGGAGGTACCCTAAAAAAAATATTTTTCACAATTTTATTTCACCACTTTGTCGGCGTGATTGATATATTATACCCTTGCCAAATTACAGATTTCTAGTACCAATAGTCTCTGAGCTAAACCGCGGACGGACAGACGGACAGACGGACGGACATGGCGAAACTATAAGGGTTCCTTGTTTACTACGGAACCCTAAAAACGCGTTTCGTCAATCGTCAGTTATGTAAAAACGTTAGATACATGCAATGATGTACCTAATGTAATGTAGTAATTGGTAGGTAGCTACTAAGATGGTTTCCACTTACTTTATAACTATTATAATAGTATAATAATAATTGTAAGTACCTAATAATTAATGAAAAAATTAAACTAGCTAATACCCGCAAATAACGCTCTTGCTATTTAATTTTGTTTCTGGTTTTGTTTAGGTACTTACTTTTTTTATTGTGGAAGCAAGCAAGCAAAGAAACAAGCAAGTAAACAGTTTTTAATTAGCAACTTTCAATAGCCACTGAAATGGAGAATAGCTATAGAATATGGACCTATAGCTAGAATAGATGAGTTTTCAGGGTCGGGTGGTGCGTGAGATTCCTAACTAGTGGTTCGCCCCGAACTGAGACCTCGCGGTAACGGTATCCCATGATTATTCATTCAATCGATACATGATAACCAAAACTGACATTATTATTATGCCCGTTTTCACCAAACATACCTAAATCATCCCCTAAGTAGGAGTTAGGTAGCTCCTAAATACAATCCTAAGTCCTAACATCCGTCCCAATATCCTTTTAGGTGTCCCGTACAGGATCGTGATAAATAAGTTGACAGAAAACATCAATCACCTAACTTATAGGTAGCCCGTAAAGGTTAGGGAACGTTAGTGAAAACATTGAATTATTTATCAAACATTGAATTTAACTCGTAGTTCCATGGGAATAGTTACTGACTGCGCCATCTATTAGCATTATTGTGAAGCTATGTTGATGCTATATGAATTACTGACGCCCATTAAAAATTAAATAATCTCGTTTCTTTATAATATTCATATAATTTTAGTATTTGTTGTTCAAGTACAGGATATAAGTGACCTAAAAACATAAAATCAGTTTGAAAATCCATAGCGGATTTTTCTAGAGAGCGTCTTCAAGCGAGCGTATAAAATCGCCACTTTGAAAGCCCCCCATTTCGTCAATTTTAAGGGAAAAATTAAAAAAAAATTATTTTTGTACTCAGTTCAAAATTATCTTTAAAATGATACGTAACAATTTTATGTAACGCGATATTTTTTTTTTTACTTCGCATTCGCTTCTATGAGAGCCCCCCTGAAATAAAGATTTTTATAACTTTTTAAGCCATTTTCGGCTGGAGGCCATCGGTTTACATATTATATCTAAATTTGAAGTAATTACGTTCAGTAATTCAAAAGTTATAAGGCTCTGACAGACGGACGGACGGACGGACGGACGGACGGACAAGTGCAAATCGCCCTAGTTAACTCAAAGACCTTCGCTTCGCTCGGTCGAAAAGAGATGTTTTCTGTATAATTCATGTGGCCCGTGCTGGAAAACAACGTTTTATTATTGGTCACCTCGCTCTTTACGGCCCATAAAGATCTTCAGATGTTTGTCGCTACAAGTATCAGCTTTTTATGTACTGTCGGGCAGGTGTTCTATAAAACATCATATTTTATTAGGTACGTGAGTACTTGAGTAGGTACCTCAACAATAAACTGTGTTTATAGCGAACTTTATGTCCGCGTGGAGATATTGTAAATTGTACGGCTACAAATTACAATGCACTCTCCCAATCACTATGATGTAGGTACAGTGTACCTACATTCTTCGTTGAGCGATAGACGTCCACGGAACTGAACATGGGTTAGGACTTTAACGCAGGCTCTATCTTGAATTCTTGAGTATCTAGCGGCTCCCAGTGGACTGTTGCCGTTTTTCAAAAACATGTAGGTATTTTTCGAATATGAGTAGAAAAACCGGTCAAGTGCGAGTCGAACTCGTGTGCCGAGGGTTCCTTACCTACCCATTATACCGCCATTTTATTATTATTATTAGTATATATAATTATTATCTATTTTATTTTTTGGAATTTTTTCTTTATTTGTGGTGTAAGACTTGCTTTTTGCCAAATTTCGTGATTCTAGGTCAACGGGAACTACCATATAGGTTTTCGACCCAAAACCTATAGGGTACTTCCGGTTGACCTAGAATTGTTAATTTTGGTTAAAAGCAAGGTCTTACAACACAAGTAATGGGAAAATTTCGAAAAACAAAAAAAGTTGAAAATTAAGGTAAATTTTGGTACTTACAAGTTTTCGCGAAAATCTAAACTTTGACGCAGGAAAATCGTGTTGACGCAGGACCTTATTTTTATACACCTAATAGGGACTAATATAGACCTCAGTATCTGGTATAAATTTCAACTTGCTAGGTCCAACCGTTCCTGAGAAAATCGGTGACACACGGACAGACGGACAAGAGAGTGATCTTATAAGGGTTCCTTTTTTTACCTTTTGAGGTACGGAACCCTAATAAAATAAATAAATAAAAATAAAATAAATAGCCTGTACCTAAGTACTAATTAAAAAAAATACTTTTTAATTCCACACAAAACGGGAATTTCATAGGTAACGACTAACGACGTAGGTATTGATAATAAATTCCGACCTACCTACCATATCTACTTGCCTACCTAAGTATTAGGAAGCAGTAATCTAGGTACACTCCGTAAAAACAATGCAGGAAAATGGTCACTGGTTTTGTAGTAGGTAAGTAAAGTAAACATTACGAAGTACAAATAATAGAAAATAGTGTTTGGATCGCCTTCAAGTTAAGGTACAAGGTCCCGCTGAAGGTGAAGAATGCACTGAAAGTTTAACACGACCATTAAAGCGCTTACGTAGCTACAATTATGTTGTCAGCCATGAAATATTACAGGCTCAGGCTCAGCCAGGCACGAGACATTAATAACCATATTTTCCTTACAATTCAGTTCGACCACTCGCTTCACAATTCCCCTAATCATACGAGAAACTCACAATAAGAAACCCCAAATATCACGTCCGATTTATCCCAAATGTCTTTATTTACGACCAATATTTTGTATCCGACAAATTTATCTATACCAAATGGATACGCAACTCAAATGGCGGAGAAGCCGAAGAACAAAATAATATTCCTCGATAACACGCCACCTCGCACGCCGCACATGAAATCCTTATCAGCCAATTCAATACAGCCTTTGAGGAATAACTTAATTGGTCCGCAAATTAAGCGAGACATAATCTATGAAAATATCAAGCCGGTATTCTTTTTGTTGCGCGTTTTAGGCGTATTACCTTTATCGAGGCCGTCGCCGGGAGTAAATCAATTCCAAATCGCATCCCCTTCGATGCTTTATTCCTTTGCCTGCTACGTCTGCCTCATCGGATATGTGCTCTACCTGTCTATGCACAAAGTTCAGATTTTACGAACAGCCGAAGGTAAATTCGAGGAGGCCGTCATTGAATACCTTTTTACCGTGTACCTTTTTCCCATGTTACTTGTTCCTATAATGTGGTATGAAACTCGCAAGATCGCTGGAATTCTAAATGGGTGGGTCGAATTTGAGGTAAGACCAAAATATACTTTCAAACACTAGTTTCAAATGATACCTAAGTCTTTATTGGTTTTTGGTTTGTCCTTCAATCAAGCAGCAACAGAGCGATGGTTTGACTTGATTTTCTACAGTGGATATCACCAATTCCCATGTCTAACTATCTTTAGACTTGGAATATGACATAGACTACCATTTACCCCCGAAAAACAGAGTTATCCCCCAGGGGATTTTTTAAAAATTATCCTTTCATTAAAATACAAAAGTACTTACGTAGGTACCTATTACTAAACCGACTAAGCAAAAAAATGTAGTAAACCTACCTACCTAGTTTGATATTACCTACATTTCAAGAAAGATAATATGCTTCTCTTAGCCGAAAAGCATAAGAACAGAATTTTGAACCAAAAATATTTGTTTACAGATCTTCTATAAAAAGTTATCTGGCAACGTACTTCCCGTGAAGCTGTATAAGAAAGCTCTGGCAATCGCTATAATAATCCCCGTACTGTCCTCAAGCTCGGTGGTCATCACACATGTAACCATGGTAGACTTCAAGGTGATGCAAGTTGTTCCTTATATATTCTTGGAAGTTCTGACCTATATCCTGGGAGGCTACTGGTATCTTTTGTGTGAAATATTGAGCGTCTGTGCTAATGTGCTTGCTGAAGACTTTCAAAGGGTATGTCTACAAATTTTTAACCGACTTTAAAAAAGGAGGAGGTTCTCAATTCGTCGAATTCGAATCTTTTTTTTCTTTATTTTTTTATGTATGTTCACCGATTACTCGAAGACGCCTGAACCGATTTGGAACATTCTATTTATGTTTCAATGGGACCACCTGACCACCCTTTGAAACAAAAAAAAAAAAAGAATTATTCGAATCGGTTCAGGCGTCTTCGAGTAATCGGTATAAACATACATAAACAAAAGATTCCGACGAATTGAGTACCTCCTCCTTTTTTGAAGTCTTCTTTAATTTTTAAAAACATGATGAACATCATAATGTGTACACCAAGGTATCCACATACGATAATTGTTTTAGGCCCTTCGTCACGTGGGGCCTGCGGGAAAAGTGGCCGAATACCGCGCCCTGTGGCTGCGCTTGAGCAAACTGGCTCGAGGCACCGGCATCGCGAACTGCTACACCTTCACCTTCGTCAACCTCTACCTATTCCTCATCATCACACTGTCGATCTACGGCCTCCTCAGTCAGATCTCTGAAGGGTTTGGGGTCAAAGACATCGGGCTGGCCGTGACCGCTTGCTGCAGCATTTTCCTTCTGTTTTTCATCTGCGACGAGGCGCACTACGCTTCACAAAACGTGAGTACATTACGCCGCCATTCATCTCCATCCATCGTCGGCCCACTGTTGGACACACTTCTCCTCTCAAATTCGAAGAGTGGCCATAGTCGACACACCTTTAGAGAAAATTTTGGATCACTCTTCGCCATGTAGGTATCCTAAATATGTATTCCAAGACGTGATAATTAATTGTTTCAAATGCACATAACGCATCATGCTGGGATCGACCTTGGGACCCCCGAAAAGTGGACGCCAAAGTCTTAATAGACTGTCATGAAATAATTAATAAACATATCAATCATCATTCACGGTTAAAGATGCGGACTGAAAACTGAGAGGTCGCAGATTTGATTCCCATGCTTTGCAATATCGTCGTACTCAATCCTAATCCTAAAACAAGCTTTCCGCTTATTTGGAGGGAGGGGCGAATATTAGTTAAGTTCAGCTTGACTATAATAATCTTTTTAAAAAAAACTAATTTGACAGGTTCAAATCTGGTGCAATCCCTTTCATGATGCTCCCCATAGACAAGGATAGTATTAGATTTAGACCTGTCAATTTAGTTTAAAGACCAACAGATTAATTAGCCATACTGTGTGTCTGTGTTTCAATACGTGGAAGTTTATAGTAAGTGGATAAGCAACATTTCAGGTTCGAACAAATTTCCAAAAGAAACTGCTGATGGTGGAGCTGTCGTGGATGAACACGGACGCGCAGACCGAGGTCAACATGTTCCTGCGAGCCACCGAGATGAATCCTTCGCAGATAAGCCTGGGCGGTTTCTTCGACGTCAACCGTAACTTATTCAAGTCGGTAAGTACCTGAGTACCTACCTACTTGGGTACGTATGTACCCAATTTTTAAGCTATTGCATAGCTTTTATCGCGGGCTTTGAACTAGGACAAACAGATTGAGCGCGACGAGCGAATCAAGAAATTCCGTAACGAAAAAAAACCTAACACCGTCGTTCAGTAAGCGTTCAACATTTTAGAGGTTGTAACGGAGTGGATCGGCCCGGCTGAGAGCGACCCACTTCGTTCATTAGATGTGAGGGATCGAACCTCGCTTTTCACTATTTCCTAGGACAAAGAATAAAATGCTCGATAAACAATAGCGACTTTTATTTACAATTCTCTTAACCTATTACATGATATCGAGAGACGTTGACGCAAGCCTAAACACGGTTACAATATTATATGAAGCGGGACCGCCCGGGCGGCTGACGGGAGGACGACGGACTCCCGGTGGAGCGCGGGTGACGCGGCGGTCGCGGGGGGAACGCAGACGCTCGGGGTGGTTGGACGGGCCGGGCCGCGAGGCCAGGCGCGAGCAACAGCCCCTGTGGGTCCACCAGAGAGCTCGTACCACTCGTCAACCCAGAGGGTAATCAGGCCGACGATGGGATCGATCCAGAGGGAAATCAGACCGACCCCGATGGTACGAGCGCCGCTAGCGAACTGATGCTGGACGCTCTTGTTCGGCTTTTATACTTTTCTGTTGGCTGCTTCGGTGGGCCTCGGCGCGGTTCGGCGGAGGTCGCGCCGATGAGGTCATTGGCCTGGCGAGTGCGTTCACGTCGGCCCCGCGTGGTGAGTCAGGCGGCACGTGTATTGTGGGCTGCTTGCGCTGTGACGGCGTGTTCACGCGGGTCCCTCGTGCGGTGATTCACGCCGCCCGTGTAGGCTGCTTTGCGTTGTGACGGCGCTCGTCACACTCCCCCCTCTCGCTTTGGGATGTTTACCTGTAAACATCACCGTTGGTTACACACCATCCTCTGAATCAAAAGAACTAGAAAGTGGTTTACTGTCGTCTGTATGTCACTTTGTATTTTTCGAACCTATGCGTTTGGCTGTGCTTTCCCTCCTTTGTCACCCTTTTTGTATTTGGGTAACCTCACTATCCCCTTTCGGTGGTTACCCATGCGTTTTCTTCCTCTCCTTTTCTTTTTCTTCTTCTTTTGCCCCTCGGCTGCCACCACCTCTGTGGCCATTGCCTGGCATTCTGGTGACATCGTTCGGTCGTCATCGGGTTCCTTTTTGGTTGACGGACTTTGCATTGCCGCTTCTTTTTCCGAGCACGCTGGGGTTGTCGCGTCCGCCATCGTTTACTCTACTGTAAATGATCCTTTTTTGACGTTTCTTAATTTCGATGTTATATTTTTTTGTCTTGAGGGTAGGTTGATTTCTTTCTAGTGACATTTGTGTATTCTGTGCTCTTTGTCTATGCTTTCTTATAGTCCGATGTTTGTTTGGTCGGACCTTCCCGGTCGGGTCTATGTTGGATGGTGTGTGTCGTCTTGGACTATTCGTGTTGTGTTCTGACTTTTAGCGGTTATGTTTCTTTCGTTTTATTCTTGGAATCTTTTTATATCCTTTATGTGTGCTGTGCATATTTTGCCTCCGTTGAGTGCTTTTAATAAAAATATCACGGGCGATTTTTTCTCTATTATCTTGTACGGGCCTGAGTATTTTGGTGCTGGTTTCGCGCAGAATTTTTTTTCTGCGTTTGACAGTGGAAAATCTCGTTTAAGTACGAGTTGTTCCATCTTTGGTTCCCATTCGCGTTTTGATTTATCGTAGTTTTTCTTTTGGTTTGTTGATGCTAGTTTCTGGTTCTCTCGTACCATTTGATAAATTTCTTCTAGTTTTTGTTTTTCTTTTTTCTTAACCGTCGGTGTCGGGAGGCTCTTTTCGTCATCGAAGTTTCTTAACACGGTGTTGTATTTTGATGATTTTTTCCTTATGTACTTATTCCATTTTTCCCGATTTTTCCCTATAAAGGCGGCTATCGTGTTTTCGCGTGTTTTGTACCCTCGTTTGGTCGGACTACACTTTGGTGTGTACGGTAGGCTGAGTTTTTGTCCTATATTGTACTTCCTGAGTGTGTCTTTATAATGTTTGCTTGTGACTGATTTCGCGTTATCACCGAGCAAAGTTTTTATTTCGCCACCTCTCATCGGTACGCATTCTTTTCGTGCGTTTACGGCTGCGTTCGCGCGTTTATGTTTCTGACATGTTTCGCACTTTTTTACGTATTTTGCGACGTCTCTAAAAATGCCTGGCCAATAATAACGTTGTGCTGTTTTGTTGAAGGTTTTTGATACCCCTAGGTGTCCTGTGCTAGGTTCGTCGTGGTTTTGTGAGAGGATTCTTCTTTTGTCGGAGTTTTTGACGCATAGCTTCCATTCGGTGTCGGGATCTAATTTGCCCCCGTATCGTGGATTGATTATTCTCCTATACAGTTTATCTTCCTGTATTCGGTAATCTGGTTCTGTTTCGGGGTTCGCCGTTACCTTCTTTAATTTTCTTGTGTACCATTCGTTTTCGCCAACTGACGCGGCGCATACTGGGTTTCTTGATAGTTCATCTGCTATCACGTTTTGTTTTATTGGTTCTTTATGTTTTAGTTTTGTGATGTGTTTCCCCCCTTTAATGCCTTTTGGCCTTTTTTTCGCTTTTTCGAATTCCTCGGTTATTATGGTTTGTAGTCTTTCTTGTTGTTCCTTTGTTAACCTTTGCTTGCCCTCGCGTTTTTCCCTAGGTTTTTCTTTGTCGGTTTGTCTACTTGGTTTTTGTTCCCATCTTATTGCTAGTCCCAGTCTTCTTAACAAGTCCATGCCCATTATCATTACTGTAGTTGTTGGTAGATATATCACTTGGTGTGTTAGTTTCTGTCCTGCGACTTCGAGTTCGATGTTCACTGCTGTGTCCGATGTTATTTTCGAACCGTCTGCTAATTTTATAGTGTTTGATTTGGGTATTACGTCCTTCCTAGTTTCTTTTATGTGGTTCATGATGGTCTTGTTTATGTACGTGTTTGTTGACCCTGTATCCACTAGTGCTTCGTACGTCTTGTCGCCTATTTTTACCTCTGCGAATATTCTATTGTCTTTTTTTCTTTCTTGTACGTTCGTTGTGTAGGCTTGTGAACTTGTTTTTCTCGCTTTGTTCGTTCCGTTGCAGCAATCCCGAGTTAGTTTTCCTAGTAGTCCGCAACGGCTGCAGAAAACAGCCTGTTTGCCTCGGCAGTCTCGGGCCCTGTGGTTTTTCTTTCCGCACTTCCAGCAGCATTTCCCTGGGTCATAGTCCGGTAAGATTAGTTTTCCCTCCGGCTTCTGCTTGTGTTCCTGGTTCCTGGACCCTGCTCTGGAGTGTTCTGCTTGGTTTCCCTTGTGGTAGTATGTCGGTGTCTTGTATGTATATTGATACTGATCTGTTCGGATTCTTTCATATTCTTTTGCCAACTGTATTAATTCCGTCATCGTGTTGAAGTCTCTTCTTTTGATGTAGAACTGGTAGCTGCTTCTCATGTTGTCATAGATTCTCTCTAGTTGTTGTTCTGGTGTTAATTTCCCATATCTTCTGAATAATGTTTGCATGTTTGTTAGATAGTCGACGAAATCTTCACGTGCTTCCTGTTTCTTGTTTATGATCGTTTCTAAAAGATTTTTCTCATAATTTTTCGGGTAGTAGTACAACTTGAAGCTGTCTGCTAAATCTTCCCATGTTTCCCAATATTGATTGTTGTTCCTGTACCATAGTGCTGCTTTTCCGCTGAGACATCTTGGTATGACGTGTATTATCTTGTCTTTGTTAACTTCTAATGTTTCGGCCAGTTCTTCTACTCTTTCCAGGAATTCTACGGCGTCTCCTGTTGAATCGAATTGTATCTTCCATCGGGACACTGCTTTGTCGAAGTCTGTTGCTCCGTTTTCGGTACCCATTGTGTTGTCTTGGCTAGTTGCTTCTTCGGTTTTTATCGTTTTTGATAACAGTTTCCTCAATTCCTCCACTGTGCTTGTAGTCGGAGCTGGTATGTTTCTCTTCTCTAGCTCTTCTGTTAGTTTTTGTTTGTTTAGTGAGTAGATCCAGGCAGTTGGCATAGTTCGCCTTCGATCTGTTCCCCCTGTCTTGGGTTTTTTTTTTTCTTTTTACGGTACGGGCGTTAGTGACTATCTTTTTTTTTTCTCTACGGTAACGGCACGGTTGTTAGCTAATCTCTTTATATTTTTAATACCTACGGTAGCGGTACGGGTGCTGGTTTATGTCTTTTTATTTTATCTACGGTGCGGAAGTTAGTTTATATCTTTTATTTTTAATATCTACGGTAGTGGTACGGGTGCTAGTTTATAATCTTTTATTTTTAATATCTATGGTCACGGTACGGATGCTAGTTAATATATCTACGGTAACGGTACTGATGCTAGTTAATATCTTTTATTTTAATATCTATGGTAACGGTACTGCAGCTAGTTTATATCTTTTATCTTTAATATCTGCGGTAACCTACTCTGTTGCTAGGTTATTTCGCGGTGCTCGATTTAATTATTCCGGCGGTTACAGCAAGTACGGTCGGTCGGCGAGCGTTATTTCTACCTACTGTATTTTTATTATTAATTTTTCCCTAATTCTCGCGGTGTTCCCCCTTGTGTCGTACGTGTAGTAGTTTTCTAAACGATGAGATGCTTTTCCCGTGATTTATCTAACTACTCGAGGTTAATCAAGCCGACTAATCCGGGATAAGCATCTATTTTCGCGGTTTCTTATTCTTTTCCCTACGTTTTCTTTCTCTTTATACGATCGGTTACTCACCCTTTCAGTGGACCCGATAAATCGAATCGATTACGTGAAAGAGTTTGTAACCGTTAAGTTGTAAAAGTCGCGAGTATTCCTAAAGTGAAATGACCTACTGTTTGATTGCCACTCTGTGTTTTTCGGTACGGGTAGACACCACCACGGTCGCGTGGAGCGTGTCTATTTTTACGGAATATGCCTGTGAACGCGACGCGGTACTTTTTCTCGCGACGCGACGCGGGCGGACGGACCGGCCAAGCGTAACGGATTGGCGCGGGTGAGTGGTTTTACGGATGCGACGCGATTCTTAAGCGACGCAAACGGACCGGCTACCTAATTGGTTCGCGCGGTATTTTCACGGACGAGTAGGTGGTTTTTTTTTTCCACGTGTTCACGGAACGGTATCGCGGGTTTTTGCGGTGGGCGCCAAATGTAACGGAACGCACGTTGGACGCCAAATGTAACGGAGTGGATCGGCCCGGCTGAGAGCGACCCACTTCGTTCATTAGATGTGAGGGATCGAACCTCGCTTTTCACTATTTCCTAGGACAAAGAATAAAATGCTCGATAAACAATAGCGACTTTTATTTACAATTCTCTTAACCTATTACATGATATCGAGAGACGTTGACGCAAGCCTAAACACGGTTACAATATTATATGAAGCGGGACCGCCCGGGCGGCTGACGGGAGGACGACGGACTCCCGGTGGAGCGCGGGTGACGCGGCGGTCGCGGGGGGAACGCAGACGCTCGGGGTGGTTGGACGGGCCGGGCCGCGAGGCCAGGCGCGAGCAACAGCCCCTGTGGGTCCACCAGAGAGCTCGTACCACTCGTCAACCCAGAGGGTAATCAGGCCGACGATGGGATCGATCCAGAGGGAAATCAGACCGACCCCGATGGTACGAGCGCCGCTAGCGAACTGATGCTGGACGCTCTTGTTCGGCTTTTATACTTTTCTGTTGGCTGCTTCGGTGGGCCTCGGCGCGGTTCGGCGGAGGTCGCGCCGATGAGGTCATTGGCCTGGCGAGTGCGTTCACGTCGGCCCCGCGTGGTGAGTCAGGCGGCACGTGTATTGTGGGCTGCTTGCGCTGTGACGGCGTGTTCACGCGGGTCCCTCGTGCGGTGATTCACGCCGCCCGTGTAGGCTGCTTTGCGTTGTGACGGCGCTCGTCACAAGGTTCACATTTAGCTCTGTTTGGCGCAGTGGGCGAGCGGCCGCTTTCTTTAGATGTCGCAGGTTCGACTCTCACTCGCGAAGTAGTGACAGTGCGCTTTTCTTGTTTCTTTGTTCTTTAATTATTTTTTTGCATAATTTTTATTATGCAAAAAAATATTGCATAAATATTATAATAGGGTATTTGACTAGAATAAAAATATCGTTTCAACTGGTGTCATCCTAAAAGATTATTATCTAAAAACATTATTTCATACGATAAAACTAAAAAATAAAGCTTTATTTAATTAGAAAACATTAAATAAAATTGCTATAATTCTGGCCATGGTCACGTGATCGAAAACGTTCCGTGATCTCGAATGACGTCACAGTCCACACCACCTATGGAATTCTCATTTTGTCAATACATTTCGACGTGTTTGTGCGGCGTAATAGGCTAATTTCGTCTGTTTTTCATCGTTACTATTTTATTAAATACCAAATAGTATGCGACACGCGGCCTAAACACTTATTATAAAATTGTCATTGTTTGAAATGTGAACTGTTACGTCATGAGAACAAATGGAACGTTTCGGCGGCAATTTATTTTTTTGAATTTATTTCTCGATTTTTATGAAAAATAATGAAAATTATGCCGAAATATATGTTTCGTTAGCTTCAGCATAGCATTATTAACAATTTAAGATGATTTTCTAAAAGTAGTCAAATAGCCTATTGCATAAGTTGATAAAAATGCTATGCAATAGCTTTACCGCGGCAGTCCCCGAGTGCCACTTAATTTTTTTTAGATTTTCTATTTGTATCGCGATTCGCGATCTCACCAGAGGGGCAAGGCTGGAACCACATCTGTGCGAATCGATTCGCATTTTGTCCATATACAAAGCTGTAATTTTTCATAGAGTCGTGTACGATCGAAAAGCCAAATTGATGCGTAAGGTACACCCATTCTATGAAAAATGGCATGTATGGACAAAATGCGAATCGATGCGCAAAGATGTGGTTCCAACCTTATTCTCTATCTCAAAGGCTATGGAAAACAATGGAAAGTCGCTAAGAACTTACACCGTTCTTAGGTAGCAAACGAAAGCCACTTAGATAAAGAATAGCCCAACTGATATTAGTGACGATGCAGTATCATGGTAGCGGGCTAATGGAAGGGAAAATAAGAGTTTTATATAAACCAATCGCCTTGACCGGCTTCTATACTCCATCGTGCTGGAACGTTAAACCGCTTGGTGGTAGGTACCCGCGTTTTCGACAGAAGAATGGTAACTGGTAAGTAGCCACTAGTTTAATGAGTTGAAGACCTAGCATGCAGTTTAACGTGCAGTTCCTTTATAGTTCTTGCAATTCACGAGGGCGACTGACTTATGGTTGTGTGTGTGTCGTATCTGTATAAGTGTGAGCGAGCGCAATGCTCGCGCCAGCCCGCTCCCACCTAGGCTTTGACAGGCACGCACACTTATGCAATGTGCATGTACACGAAGTAACCACGAGTAAAGCTCACTTGTCTTCGTGAATTGCAAAAACTGTACCTACTTAATTATTGTTAAAATATGATGATATTTTCCACAGCTTCTCGCTACGATGGTGACCTATTTAGTGGTGCTACTGCAGTTCCAAATCAGCATACCCGATGATACACAAACAGACGAAATGGGCACTGGAGAACGACCATTCCATAATTACAGTTCGATGACAAATGCTGAAACGAGCGAAGTAACCACCACTTTAGCTACCACGATCCTGACAACACTAGCTAGGAAGAAAAAGAAAAACTAGCGTGTACATCTCGTAGATTTTAAGCTTAACTCAGTTGTCCATTCGTTATCCGTGTTACTACCAATTTTACTACCAGTAGTAAGTCACTATATGACTAAAATATTTTGAGTTTGTAGATATCATTTTGACTTATACCATTAGAATAGCATAGAATAGAAATTCAGACTAGTACAGTCTTTGCTATGAACTACGAGGGGAGATTAAAAAGTTTGCGGAATGGCAAGGAAAGAAAATGAAATTAAACCCAAAATTATTTTTCCTTTTCAATATCCTTTCCCTAAACTCTAATATATTTTCCGATCTATCAAATAATTTGTGTAAACTGTAAACCATCAAAAAAATTTTTTGTCAAGTCCTTCAAAATAGGCTGAAATCGCCAACTTCACTTCTTCATCGTTAGTGAACTTTTTCCTCGAAGTTCTTATTTCATTTTCGGGAACAAATAATAATCTGTCGGGACCAAATCTGGACTATATGGCTTAAAGTTCCCAAGGCACACTTGTGTAGGGCAGCTATCGCAACGTGGCTCTTGGGAACTGGCGCGTTATCGTGCAAAAGCAACACACCTCGAGTCTATTTTGCCCTTCATTTTTCCTTGATGGCATTTTTTAGCTTTTCGAGTAATCTGGCGTAGTATTTTCCGCTGATGTTGAAGCCATATTCTTTGTAGTCAATCAACAAAATACCCTCAGAATCCCAAAAAATCGTGGTCATGATCTTTCCGGCCGATTCCCAGGTAGCAGACTGACGTCAGAAACGTATAGGTGACGTCATTCATAGGTCAGTTTAAGGTCAGTCAGTTTTTCGTCAAGAGCGGACGCTACGGGGACGTCTTGCGAACGTCAATTTAAGGTCAGCATCTGGACGTACCATATTGGTCGTAAATAGGACGTTTCGCTAACGTCACTTTAGGGTCAGCATCTGGACGTACCACATTGGTCGTAAAGAGGACGTTTCGCTAACGTCACTTTAGGGTCAGCATCTGGACGTACCATATTGGTCGTAAAGAGGACGTTTGGCTAACGTCACTTGAGGGTCAGCATTTGGACGTACCATATTGGTCGTAAAGAGGACGTTTCGCTAACGTCACTTTAGGGTCAGCATCTGGACGTACCATATTGGTCGTAAAGAGGACGTTTGGCTAACGTCACTTTAGGGTCAGCATTTGGACGTACCATATTGGTCGTAAAGTGGACGTTTCGCTAACGTCTCTTTAAGGTCAGCATCTGGACGTACCATATTGGTCGTAAAGAGGACGTTTCGCTAACGTCACTTTAGGGTCAGCATCTGGACGTACCATATTGGTCGTAAAGAGGACGTTTGGCTAACGTAACTTTAGGGTCAGCATTTGGACATACCATATTGGTCGTAAAGAGGACGTTTCGCTAACGTCACTTTAGGGTCAGCATCTGGACGTACCATATTGGTCGTAAAGAGGACGTTTGGCTAACGTCACTTTAGGGTCAGCATTTGGACGTACCATATTGGTCGTAAAGAGGACGTTTCGCTAACGTCACTTTAGGGTCAGCATCTGGACGTACCATATTGGTCGTAAAGAGGACGTTTCGCTAACGTCACTTTAGGGTCAGCATCTGGACGTACCATATTCGTCGTAAAGAGCACGTTTCGCTAACGTCACTTTAGGGTCAGCATCTGGACGTACCATATTGGTCGTAAAGAGGACGTTTCGCTAACGTCACTTTAGGGTCAGCATCTGGACGTACCATATTGGTCGTAAAGAGGACGTTTCGCTAACGTCACTTTAGGGTCAGCATCTGGACGTACCATATTGGTCGTAAAGAGGACGTTTGGCTAACGTCACTTTAGGGTCAGCATTTGGACGTACCATATTGGTCGTAAAGAGGACGTTTCGCTAACGTCACTTTAGGGTCAGCATCTGGACGTACCATATTGGTCGTAAAGAGGACGTTTCGCTAACGTCACTATAGGGTCAGCATCTGGACGTACCATATTGGTCGTAAAGAGGACGTTTGGCTAACGTCACTTGAGGGTCAGCATTTGGACGTACCATATTGGTCGTAAAGAGGACGTTTCGCTAACGTCACTTTAGGGTCAGCATCTGGACGTACCATATTGGTCGTAAAGAGGACGTTTGGCTAACGTCACTTTAGGGTCAGCATTTGGACGTACCATATTGGTCGTAAAGTGGACGTTTCGCTAACGTCTCTTTAAGGTCAGCATCTGGACGTACCATATTGGTCGTAAAGAGGACGTTTCGCTAACGTCACTTTAGGGTCAGCATCTGGACGTACCATATTGGTCGTAAAGAGGACGTTTGGCTAACGTAACTTTAGAGTCAGCATTTGGACATACCATATTGGTCGTAAAGAGGACGTTTCGCTAACGTCACTTTAGGGTCAGCATCTGGACGTACCATATTGGTCGTAAAGAGGACGTTTGGCTAACGTCACTTTAGGGTCAGCATTTGGACGTACCATATTGGTCGTAAAGAGGACTTTTTGCTAACGTCACTTTAGGGTCAGCATCTGGACGTACCATATTGGTCGTAAAGAGGACGTTTCGCTAACGTCACTATAAGGTCAGCATCTGGACGTACCATATTGGTCGTAAAGAGGACGTTTGGCTAACGTCACTTTAGGGTCAGCACTTGGACGTACCATATTGGTCGTAAAGAGGACGTTTCGCTAACGTCACTTTAGGGTCAGCATCTGGACGTACCATATTGGTCGTAAAGAGGACGTTTCGCTAACGTCACTATAGGGTCAGCATCTGGACGTACCATATTGGTCGTAAAGATGACGTTTCGCTAACGTCACTTTAGGATCAAATAGGTAACGGTATCCACATCTGGGGCACAATATAATGGTCAAATGTCAATGGCTATTAAGATCGCAAACTAAACTAGTGGTTCGCCCCGAACTGAGACCTCGCGGTAACGGTATCCCATGATTATTCATTCAATCGATACATGATAACCAAAACTGACATTATTATTATGCCCGTTTTCACCAAACATACTTAAATCATCCCCTAAGTAGGAGTCTCTTAACGTAGGTAGCTCCTAAATACAATCCTAAGTCCTAACATCCGTCCCAATATCCTTTTGGGTGTCCCGTACAGGATCGTGATAAATAAGTTGACAGAAAACATCAATCACCTAACTTATAGGTAGCCCGTAAAGGTTAGGGAACGTTAGTGAAAACATTGAATTATTTATCAAACATTGAATTATTTATTTATTATGTAGGTACTAACGAGTGAAACCGGGTTACGCGCATCTGTACAAATCGTCATCTATCGACTCGAATAGAAAATATACAATATTTAACTAAAATTTAACTAAAAAATAATTTTAATTGAATAATATGGTACAAAAAAATTACAATACAATTATTGTATTATAATAAGTAACTAAATAATAATGGTCGACGCAAAACTGTTTTTGGGATAGGTCGTAGTCGTAACTCATAGTTCCATGGGAATAGTTACTGACTGCGCCATCTATTAGCATTATTGTGAAGCTATGTTGATGCTATATGAATTACTGATGCCCATTAAAAATTAAATAATCTCGTTTCTTTATAATATTCATATAATTTTTTTATTTGTTGTTCAAGTACAGGATATAAGTGACCTAAAAACATAAAATCAGTTTGAAAATCCATAGCGGATTTTCCTAGAGAGCGTCTTCAAGCGAGCGTATAAAATCGCCACTTTGAAAGCCCCCTATTTCGTCAATTTTAAGGGAAAAATTAAAAAAAAAATATTTTTGTACTCAGTTCAAAATTATCTTTAAAATGATACGTAACAATTTTATGTAACGCGATATTTTTTTTTTTACTTCGCATTCGCTTCTATGAGAGCCCCCCTGAAATAAAGATTTTTATAACTTTTTAAGCCATTTTCGGCTGGAGGCCATCGGTTTACATATTATATCTAAATTTGAAGTAATTACGTTCAGTAATTCAAAAGTTATAAGGCTCTGACAGACGGACGGACGGACGGACGGACAAGTGCAAATCGCTCTAGTTAACTCAAAGACCTTCGCTTCGCTCGGTCGACAAAAACGTGTCGAGTTTAGGGTCTTTTATAATTCTTAGAAACAAAACACACGTGCATGCAATACTCTACGCAGTATATTTCCGTTCCCGCCAAATGTGCGCCAACGCGGTATGCGCCTAACGCCGGCGGCCGGACGCGACGCCTAGGAGTGCTCGATACGTGATAAAATATCGATAAATTCGATATTATCGAATGATTGAATTGAAGTCAATATATACTAGTGGTTCGCCCCGAACTGAGACCTCGCGGTAACGGTTTCCCATAATTACTTATTCATTCAATAGATACATGACGATCAAAATTGACATTATTATTATGCCCGTTTTCACCAACCATACCTAAATCATCCCCTTTGTAGAAGTCTCTTTACGTAGGTAGCCCCTAAATACAATCCTAACATCCCATATGTCATTTTCACCTTTAGTTGTCCCGTACAGGTTTGTAATAACAAAGTTGACAGAAAGTGTCAACTAACTTAACATATGTAGCCCGTAAAGGTTAGGGAACTGTTATAGTGAAATCCTCAAGGCCTCAATCAAACTTAGGTATAGTTTTTTGGAACATTCAAATTAAATTACTTGTACACAGCGTCAACTATCGACACGATCAGAAAACATGTAAAAACAAACTGCAACGTGAAGTTTTATTGATGTTTGCTAAATGACTAAATAATAATTTTAATTGAATATATTATGTTACATATAAGCTGCATTTGCTATATGAGATGAGAGCGCCATCTATTGACATCATTGTGAAGTTCTGTTGTTGCTGCTCATTAAAAGTTAAATAATTTAGTTTCCTTATTACATTTATCTAATTTTAGTATTTGTTGTTCAAGTACATGATATTACGCTAAAATTATAAAACTTTCAAGCCCCAGCTCTCAATGGTTATTCCGTTGTGAGGTCAAATATAATCTCCACTTTGAAAGCCCCCCATTTCGTCAATTTTAGGAAAAAAATTTAAAAAAAAATACTTTTGTACTCTGTTCCAAATTATCTTTAAAATGACGTACTATAACCCTATGAAAAGCAAAAAATTTTTTTTTTCGTCGCTTTCGCTTCTATGAGAGCCCCCCTGAAATAAAGATTTTTATAACTTTTTAACCCATTTTCGGCTGGAGGCCATCGGTTTACATATTATATCTAAAATTGAAGTAATTACGTTCAGTAATTCAGAAGTTATAAGGCTCTGACAGACGGACGGACGGACGGACGGACAAGTGCAAATTCACTCAAGTAGACTCAAAGACCTTCGCTTCGCTCGGTCGAATATCGATATATTTTATTCGATATATGAAATACCGTACAAAATTAGAATATTTAGGAAAAATCATCAGTAATTAATTTGCTTATTTATTAATTTCAAACATGTTCTAAACTATTACTTCAACAGTCAACTATCTTTAATTTTCAATAAAACTTAACTACAAAAAATTTACAATCTATTTTGTTGTCCAAGTTCGCCAACCCGACGAGCGACGGATACATGAAATAATCTCAAGTTGGCAGCACTGTACTTGTATCATCCCGCTTGAACTATGAACGTGTTGCACATCTATATTCTATTTTTAACCGACATAAAAAAAAACAAAAAGAGGAGGTTCTCAATTCGACGCGTATTTTTTTTATTTTTTACTTTTTTTGAAACGTAGTTCTTTATCGCGCGGTGCGGAAGGGGGCTAGACGGAAAAAATTAAGGAACCGACACTCGACACTTTTTTGAAACCGACACTTTTTTGTTGAATGTGAATTTTGCATTGTGTTCGGTATTTTCGCGGTACAACATTGGGTCTCCGTAGCCTAGTGGCTCCGGCAGTCACTTAACAGTTCAAAGTCGATGGTTCGAATCCCAGCTCGACAGACTGAATTTTCTATTTTCAATTTTATTTTAAATAATTTCTACTTGTGGAAGTGGGAAAAATTCCACATGTAGAAATTATTTAAAATAAAATTGAAATAGAAAATTCAGTCTCTCAAGCTGGGATTCGAACCATCGACTTTGAACTGTTAAGCGACTGCCGGAGCCACTAGGCTATGGAGACCCAATGTTGTACCGCGAAAATACCGAACACAATGTAATCGAAAGGAACTACGTTCCATCCGGGTGTCCCTTGACACCTCTCAAGTTTTTTTGGAACGAAGTTCCTTATGGGGCGTTGCGCAGGGGTAACCTAGCCGGCAAAAAACGTCCGTAACGTTAGAAAATAAAAGCGTAAGATTTTTTCGTCACAGTGCTTGTAGTCTTCGTTTATTTTAGACATTCCATCAATTTTTTTGTTTTTTGTTGAAGTTGTCTGTGGTTACTCTGTTAAAAAAACTTACAGTTTACAAAATTTTGTTGTCGGGTTTAGATAAGAAATATTGGGATGAATAAAAAAGGATTGTGTGGTTTTATGAGACCACGGTAAAAGTAAAACTTTTTTCACATTATAGACATTTACATAGGCGCCGCCATTTTGGCCTTGGCTGCTCTGACGAGCGCCTTTCACATCATCCCTACTCCGCGGCCGACCCTCGCGCGACATCCAACACACAAACGAAAAAGTTTGAGACGATGTTAAAAAATTTTCACTTTAAAAATAAACTTGATTGGTTTTTTAACCTTGGTTACTAACTTATTTACTCCTAGTAAAGTCTTTTCCTTCTGATATATCGTTTAACATCGATACAATATTTCGATAGGTATATTATATCGGAAAAAATATCGATATTTTTGACATCACTACCGATGCCTGCGGCCCGACCGCCCGGTGCCTGCGCCATTTTGAGTTACCTTTGGCTGAGCGTACGACGTGCTTAGCTTACAATCAAGAGGCGTTAAAATCCTTAAAATCACGATTTAGCGTCGTAAATCGGTTTATACATAAGTTTGGTTTGCCCGTTTGCCCTTTGACATTTTGTGAAATTGTGAAGTGTGAACTTTTGTGCTAGGATCAAGGATGTATAGTGTGGTTCAATTTTTACCAAATGAAGGAGGAAGTGTTTCTATAATAAACGTGTTTATGAATGTTTTATGAAACTTGTTTATAACGGTTTTGCGCTTTATGCTAAATCCATTCGTTTAGCTGATTGTTATTGCTATGCAAAAGACATAGTGGTTGAAGTACATATAATATACTGAGATGTAAAATTAATGGAAAGACATTATTTCAAAATGTGTTGTCATTCACCAAGACAAATAGTAACTATTTTATTTGTTTTCCTATTCTCCATGCATATTGTAATTGATTCATGTACTTATTCTAATCTTTATTTTTTAATATAATTCTTAATTAGTGTATGATTTACAACTGTTATATTATAGAAAGAAAAGAAGTAACAAAGTAAATGAACGATTTGAAATTTGACAGAAATTTGAATCTCTTAGTTTATACTGTAAAATGATTTTTGAACTAATTACTTTCTTCTTTTCTTTCCTAATATGTAATTACCCCTTAATTAAGAAAAAAGACGTTCAATGATAAGCTCTCATGGAAAGCTTGAAGAAAAAACTGATTTTATTAATAAAAGGGTTTTGCAATTATGCTAAATCAGTTAAAATTGTGGTTTTATTTTTCTTTTAGCCTGTTCTCTCTCCGTCAGATGTCCAGAAATGGCTTCTTTGCAGACTGAGAACACACATTGGGACGTATTTTTTTATCGTTAAAAAATTGGCAATACTTAACGTTATTGCCCATTGAACGATATTTTGACGATAAGATGACGTCCTCTCAAAGTCTGTAAAAACGTCCTACTGACGTTTTTAGAAAACGTCCATATTACGATTCTACAAGACGTCCTACTAACGCCTCCAGCAGGCGTCCTATTGACGTCTTCAGAAGACGTCCTGATAACGATTTCAGGACTTCCTAATAACGACCTCAAAAGACGTCTTACTAACGCCTCCAGCAGGCGTCCTATTGACGTCTTCAGAAGACGTCCTGATAACGACCTCAAAAGACGCCCTACTAACGCCTCCAGCAGGCGTCCTACTGACGTCTTCAGAAGGCGTCCTGCTAACGACCTCAGAAGACGTTCATATTACGTTCTATTTGTAGTTCTATATGACGTTCATATTACGTTCTAATTGTATTTCTATATGACGTCCTACTAACGACCTCAAAAGACGTTCTAATTGTATTTCTATATGACGTTCTACTGACGTCTTATCGTCGACGTCCACTAAACGTCATTTAGAGACGTCCTGAGGGATATGACATATGATGGTCATTTCGTACGTCCATGCGACGAAGATTACGACGTCATTTACGTCGGAAATGACTGTGAATGGACGTCGTGATGACGAAAAATTGCTACCTGGGTTGTGACACTTATGGCGAGACTTTCTCCATCTGTCCTTCCGTCCGTCTGTGAAAGTCGATTATTTTAGTATCTATTACAGATATCGACATGAAATTTTGAATAGTTGTATAATATGTATATATTAGTGGATTAAAAAAAATCGAAAATTATTTTTAGTTTAATTAAAAAAGGTAGAAAATCGGGGGTTTGAAATTTCAAAGTAAGATAATCGGTAGTGTGGGGAATCATTTATGAAACGGATTTACTTGTACATCTAAAATAGATTTTTATTTATTGAAGTAAAATTTTTTTACGCACGCTTGCCTTGGGGAGTAAGCTGGTGAATGCGTTACGAAAAGTGTGATCGGACGAGGTGAACGGAAGTTGAGAGCGAGATATAAGTTAGTGAAGATAGAAAGAGAGAGAGTTACGTTTCGTATATTACTGTAAGGGCAAGAGAGAGAGGTGCGAGAACACATTTTCTTTTTCTCATTCTCTCATAGCCAGTTGCGTTTCGTAAATCGTAAGTTTTACTTCAGTCGTGTGGTCTAAAGTAGTTACGCTCGGTTTTTTAACCGACTTCCAAAAAGGAGGAGGTTCTCAATTCGGCCGGTATCTTTTTTTTTTTTTCTTTCTTTTTTTTTCTATGTATGTCCACCGATTTCTCCGGGATTACTGGACCGATTCGCGTGATTTTTTTTTAATCGACCGAGGATGTTTGCGAAATGGTCCCATAAAAATTTTAACCTTCAACTCCTCAAGCCTGATGCTGCAGGCTAAAACTATGGCGATTTAGGAAATTTCGATTACGAATTGATATTGTAGGTAACAAGTATGGACTACATCATGGAGCTCCAGGTCCTAGCTCCTCAATCATAGGATACTACACTTAAAAGCTTAAAATAAAAATTCTTTTCAAAAAACCGATTTCTAACGCCACTACAAAGTATAAAAATAATTTTAGTTTGTCCACGTTTGTTGAAGTCGGGCGGGCCTAAAATATAAACTATGAAACCGACTCGCGATGCTCGCTCGACTTCTACAAACGAATCTATCATATTCTGTAGCGTCGCGCATCGGTTTCATAGTTTGTATATAGGCCCGCCCGACTTCAACAAACGTGGACAAACTAAAATTATTTTTATACTTTGTAGTGGCGTTAGAAGTCGGTTTTTTGAAAAGAATTTTTTTTATACTCAATAGTTTTTGATTAATCGTGCAAAATGTCGACAAAAATACCGTTTAGGATGTAGAGGGTCCTAATAAAATGCGTAGTCCACGACAAGGCATATATTATGTAACAGGTACACTGGTTAATAGTAGATTGTTACACAAGGGACGTAAGTAAGCTATTACAGAACAAGATCCAATTTGGCGCCAGTGCGAGCGCAGCTCGCATAGGGCGCTAATGGATCGCGTGCACCCGAGATATTTAGTCACACGAGCGAGCGCAGCGAGCGAGGGTGAATATAGTTCGAGGGTGTAATAGCTACTTGCAACCGAGGTAAGCATTCTACTTTATATCATTCTTGCGAGGTAAATAAAACATTGGTAATGCAAAATGAAATTTTAATTAGAATAATTAGCAAGAGAAAAAATAGAAAAAAATGGTTACTTATTATAATTAATTATAGTAATATTGCTGCAATTATGAAAATAGCATAGAGTAAATACACCACAATGACGGTGGTTTGTAGCTTTTTGACAGCATATTGAAATAAGAAAGCAAAACATATTCTGCCAAAGATGTAATTCCTTTCTTTGCACGCCATTTGTTGAATTCTTCGTAAGTTTTCACGTAGCGCTCTTTGGACTTATCCGGCAAAAGGTTTTGCGTCATTTGTTCTGCTTCAAGCAAACAAAAATCAGGCTCTCCTCCTTTTTCATCATCTGATGAAGTACCTACTTGACATTGTTGTAAATAACTTAAATCCCTTTACGAACAAACTTCACAAACTTTCAGATCAAATGAAATGCCGCCATTTCCATTTTTTTTTTCGTAAATAGTTTTCTATTTTTTTTTACGGCTCTGAGTTCCAAGGAGTTTTGCATAGTTTGAAATGTATGGAAATTAAATGCCGCCATGTTCAGTGTTTTTTTTTCAGTAAAAAGTTTTCTTACCATTTTATAAGAAAAGAGATTGTTTACCAAGGAGTTTTGCATAGCTTGAACTGTAATGTGAACATTACAATTCAAGCATAGTGCGACGTAATGTTGCCTTGAATTGCAAACACCAACTTACAAGGAGACTTTCCACCATAGTAATCCCTAGTTACTGAGCAAGTATGATATAATATTACGTTACACAATATGGCAATTAATAATAATTAATAATAGGTTAGATATCGCGTGTGGAGTGTACCGTGGACTGTGTCTGCGTGTGTACTCAGTACTGTTTACTTCTGCCTGTGTTATGTTTGACTCCAAGCTACAAGCTTGGGTCGTAGGGTCACAGCAGGGTGCCGGCTTGGCAGGGCGCGTTGCCGAAATCTTGCAAGTCGCCACAACCGTTCTCCCCCTTATCTCCGAAGTTTACCGATCGAAAAATCAAAAATAATTATGGTCAGTAGAGGTTTTTTTATTTAAAAAAAAAGAATATCAGCCAAGTTGAAGTTGACTAATATTCTCCTCTCCCCTCCAAATAAGCGGAAACATTGTGTTAGGAGTGGGTACGACAATAGTACAATGGGTGGGATTCGAATCTGCGACCTTTCAGTTTTCAGTTACCTTTAACCGTTGGTCTACTGAGGCTTTCATGTAAGTATATAGGTATTTTACAGGAAAAATAAAAGCAACGCTCTAACCAGCATAGTTATTTTATATTAACAATAAACCTCTAGGTACAAACAAAGTTAACGATTAATAAGCAAATAATTAATATATAAATCGTTTTACATTTACTTCTGGAGTACGGAAGCCTCGTGCGCGTGTCCGACTCGCACTTGGCCGTCTTTTTGATAGGTACTGATGAGTACAGAATCGGGGCCGGATCACAGATTAGCTATCATCCATAAAGCTGGGTCTCCACCAAAGAAAAGTTGCAAACTTTTGTGTTGTCAACACGTGTTGGTGACAAAAGTTTCTGAAATTACCTCGCGTTTCCAACAAAAATTGTAAACAAATGTCGGGAACCGTGTTTCCGTTTTTGGCGGTAAACATCAAAAGAATGCGCGTTGCCAACATTCATTCGCTCTGTGGATACGCTAAACGCTTGTTGGGAACATTAGTTGGAAACAGAAACATGTCGTGTCTCGACGAGTGAAGTGGTCGATTTAACTCTCCACGTACTTTAATTTCTTCCTTTGAGGCTTTGCCGTATCCAATATTTATGCTTCCAATTCTTTTTACTTAAGGTGGAAGACACAGTCCTGCCCGCGAAATTCAAATTTAATTTGGTTTTTCGCAATTTGTAAACTAATACGACAAAGTAGGCTTATGGCAATCTAATTGCGACGATGGCAGTATCATCTTCACAGGTTTATACAAAAATCTTTACTTGAAAGTGTCCAGTTTAAGAAATTAATCAAAATATCGATTAATTTGTGAGTAACTCACGTCCAACTCAGTATTTTGATCAATTTCTTAAACTGGTCACTTTCAAGTAAAGATTTTTATGTAAAACTGTGAAGATGATAATTCTACTGGCGCAATTAGAATGCCATTAGCCTAGTTTGTCGTATTAGTTTACAAATTGCGAAAAACCAAATTAAATTTGAATTTCGCGGGCAGACTCGTATAAACATCCTTAATAAACTATCATCGCTGTTCGAAGACATGTTGCCAACAGTACTGGTGGAGACAGCTACTAGTTGTCAACTGAAATGTTTCTCAAATTGTTGGCGATTTGTTTAATTTCAGTGGAGACACAATTGAAACAAAAGTTGGTGATTTTTTGGAGAGTTGCAAATTATTGGAAACACAGAAGTTGTCAACAATTTCAGTGGAGACCCACCCTATTGTTGGAAATGGATAGAATGTCAGAAAATTCCAGATACTGTCAAAGTGAAACTGACAGTGACAGTGAAACTCTTGGATTTCTTGGGTCATAGAACTCATAGACCACCACAGTAGACCACGAACATTATGGTAACTTGATTCTTGGGTGATCTAGAAAACGCCTAATCCTGCTGCTTTAATTAAGAATTGTGTTAAAATTAAGCTATTACCTGTTGAAACCAATCGAGATTATTAGCAATCATTATGGTGGACTACAGCAAATGGAAGGATATCGAGGTAATTTTATAAGTTTTTTGGGTTAGTTAATTGTAATGTCAACAACACTAAAACAGCCACTGAAAGAACGTTTACTGTATCTTTTATTTTTACGTTACATTATTTAAATTTTTGCGACAATCTCTAGTAAAACACCCACGTTTTTGGTATAGATCTCAGATGATGAAGATGAAACACACCCAAACATTGACACCCCTTCGCTTTTTCGATGGCGGCATCAAGCTCGCGTCGAACGTATGGAAGAAAGAAAACGTGAAAAAGAGGAACACGAACAGCGAAAAGCCGAGGTATTCAGAAAATTAGCTGAAACTAAACAAAAACTAGCAAAAGTCGAACCGAACAGTCCCGATTTGGATTCGTTAAAAAAAGCGCTCGCTGAATTAGAGAAGGAAGAAAAACAGATACAAAAGAAAGAAGATGAACTACGCAAGAAAGAGAAAAAAACTCCTTGGAATGTTGACACCATAAGCGAGCCCGGTTTCACTAAAACAATCATAAACACAAAGGCGCTGCGGCCAAAGGAGGAAAATTTAACTGAAGAGGAAAAGGAAGCTAGAATGAGAAAATTTATAAACGATAATGAGAAGTTGCTGAAACAGTTTGGCATGCTGCGCAAGTATGATGACTCAAAGCAGTTCTTGCAACAACACAGTCAGCTGGTGTGTGAAGAGACAGCCAACTATCTTGTCATTTGGTGTATAAACTTGGAAATGGAAGAGGTACCTACTTAATCTATATATACATTAAATTACTAGAGGATGCCTGCGACTTTGTATGCATGGATTAAGGTTTTTAATTCCCGCGGGAACTCAATTTTCCAGGATAAAATGTAGCCTATATGTTATTCCCGGGTATGAGCTATCTCCATTCCAAATTTCAGGCAAATTGGTTCATTTGTTGTGGTGTTAAAGAATAACAAACATCCATTCATCCAATACATCCATCTTCACAAACTTTCGCATTTATAATATTAGTAGGATTAGTAGGATAGCAGGATATATTTTTCTACTACTAGAATATCAATACTCCCTCCCTGGCACAGTGGTGATTGCTGGGGTTTTATAATTGGGTGGTCTGGGTTTGACTTCAGGGTTCATTTGAGTATGTATAATTCCTAAATTGTCTCTATAAATTATTTAAAATTTTGTTCTAAATATTTTCTGTTTGTGAGAAAACTACAGTGCACTTAATTTTCATGTTACAGAAATCAAAAGAAAGATAAAAATATCTATGTTGAAATGAAATAAAACCAATTCAACAAAAAATCCCTAATATTATAAATGTATTTGAGGACCTGGAGAGTGATAGGCTACTCTTTATCCTGGAAAATCAAAGAGTTCCCATAGGATTTCTAAAAACGAAATCCATGTGGATTAAGTTGTGGGCATTAGCTAGTAATAGAATAAATTATTATCTGCCAATTTGCGCATGATGAACCGATGAACATGGAATGATAAACTCTCTCCCTCTCATTGGAGAGGAGACATGTACCCAGTAGAGGGCCAGTGAGGGGTTGAGATGAATGAATAATGAGTAGAATAAAAAATAAAGCAGTATTAGTATTATGTAACCCTAAATGCTAGTTCAGACTACATTAGTATTTTAGTCGAGTAATTTAGTAACTAAATGTGTCTGAACACTAAGAATTTAGTAGAGTAGTTTAGTAATTTATTTAATGGAGTTTATCCCTTTTTTCTCCCTCTGAACCTTAACACTTGTAAGATGTACTCGAAAAAGTGAACAATTTTTGGGCAGTAGTGAGTATTTCAGTCACTAAAACACTCTCCACTCTACTAAATTAAATTAATTAAATAATATAAGCCCTGCTATTGATTGAAGTAGCCTGTATCAGTTTGTATGTTGTATTTACAGAAACATGACCTGATGGTGCACGTCGCTCACCAAACTATCTGCATGCAGTACATTTTGGAGCTGTCCAAGCAGTTGGATGTAGATCCTAGAGCTTGTGTGGGATCTTTCTTCTCCAGGTAAGATCCTCTTATTCTGAAGACTTGTAAGGTGTATCATGAAGTAAGTAAGAAGTTAGTGTATATGTTACGGTAAATGTGATAAATATGATAATTATTAATAATTTTCGGTAATTATTAATAATTACTTCACCATTTGGTAAATTTGATAAATACTATGAAATTCATCACTTTTATTGGTTATTATTAATAATTCACTGTTGTCTTTGGTAAAAGTGATAAAAGAAACGAGAAACAGTCTGACAACCTCTCTAAACCCCACCCGACTCCTTTCTCCAGCCACCTTTAACCTCACCAACAGTAAGGATTTTCGGGTGCAAGTATTCCTACGTTGTCATAAAAAAATAACAATGAAAGTTCTGATGAACCTAACTAACAGTAAGGATTTCCGGGTAAAAGCATTTCTGGGTGGTTATAAAAGTGGCCAACCGAGCCAAGAGTAAGGATTTCCAGATGCAAGTATATTATACGGATTACGGGTGGTCCTAATGGTGCCGCCCAAAGGCAATATTTTGATTCCTTGTACCTAGACATATTAGAAAATACCAGCGATATTTCGGATAGGGACCGAGCCACTAAGCATAAACTACATCATGGAGCTCTAGGTTATAGCTCCTCAATCCTGATGCTGCAGGGTACTGCCCACCCAAACTGCGGGGATTTACGAATTGTCGATAACGAATTGATATTGTTGCCACTAAGCATGGACTACATCATGGAGCTCTAGGTTTATCACAAATCCACAAGTTTTACACACATACATTCACACGTGCTTTCAAAACAAATGAATGGTAAAAAATGACGCGTTATTGCCTTGCCCCCGCAAGTTGCCACAACCCCTCCCCGCCTTTGTTTATCGAAACAAAATAATGCTAAGTATAAGTAAATCACTGTAAACTTGGCTTTCCTGATGATCTGCGGGACGCGGGGTGAGAGCGCGTTCAACCAATCGGGTATTCTGCCGCTGTCCGCTGGCAGAGACTGACTTGTGATATTTTCCTAGCGACAGCTGAACATGGTATTTTAATATTGAACAATCGCATGATACATCATAGGAATGTTTGAATAAAGAATTTTCTGATAATACAGAAAGTTCAGTGTGTTTTTGTATTGCCTGCTTTCAATTATGTATGCGAATAATAAATAAAAAATAATAAAGACCCTTGTTTAAATTTATTTTAGTTTGTTCATTAGATCTCTGCATTAGAATACAATACGCGGTTAAGTTTTAATACATATATTTAGTTCTAATAAAATATAATAATGTATTGTTTAAAAAATATCATGTAGAAACGGCTAGGCTGGTCTACTTTGCCTACTTCCATAGTGTAATGTCCTATGGAATCTTATTGTGGGGCGGAGCAGCTCATATTGAAACTATTTTTATATTACAGAAAAGAGCCATTCGATTTATCTATAAACTCGGTTCGCGCGTATCTCTTCGTGAAAAGTTTAAAGAGATTGGTATTCTTACGGTAGCTTCACAGTACATTTATAATAATACTAGCGTTTGCTCGGTGCGCGAGCTGCTAAAGCAGCTCGCGGGAAATGTTATTACTAAAAGTAAGGCGCGTGGGTGCGCAGCCCGCTAAAGCGGACCGCGATTGTTCGGCTTTATTTATTTCGCTCGGTGCGCGAGCTGCTAAAGCAGCTCGCGGGAAGTGTTATTGCTACAAGTAGGGCGCGTGGGTGCACGGCCCGCTAAAGCGGACCGCGATTGTTCGGCTTTATTTATTTCGCTCGGTGCGCGAGCTGCTAAAGCAGTTCGCGGGAAGTGTTATTACTACAAGTAGGGCGCGTGGGTGCGCGGCCCGCTAAAGCGGACCGCGATTTTTTTACTCATCAAGTAGACCTTCGGATTCTGGTCATCTTTTGCCAAAAAATTTGTTCGAGCACACCCCACCTATCTGCAATAACCTGGCCGTGCTCCTCATTCACAAAAGAAAAAGAAAAAAAAAGAAAAAAAAAAGAAAAAAAAGAAAAAAAAAATGAAAAAAAAGAAAAAAAAACAAATGTAAAATGAAAAAAAAGAAAAAAAACAAATGTAAAATGAAAAAAAGAAAAAGAAAAAAAGCCCTATGAACCTATCAAAATCAATGTCTTGCATAGTTCCCAACTTCTAGTCCCTTCAATATTCCCCATACATTTTGTATGGGAAAAAAAAATCCGCCATCTTGAATTTTTTTCCTACTCACCAGATAGACCTCCGGGTTGTGATCATCTTTTGTCGAGAAACCGCTCCTCCATCTTTTATAGTCTCCGAGAGAGAGACGGACAAAATTTGCCGCCATTTTTTTTCCGCCATTTTGGAATTTTTTTTTAACTCACTGGCAACTGCTCGAGGTTTCGAATGACATTTGGTCGAGCACCCTCCACCTATCTTCTATACCCTGGCCGTGCCCCTCGCCCGTCTCCGAACTCCTCACTCATCAGCTCTCTCCACCTTTCTCCGAGTCACATTCTTTGAGCTCTATACGACACCGTGGGTGAAAAAAATTTTTTTCATACAAAATTTTACAGGAGAGGGGTCGGAAATTTGAGACGTCACAGCTCGGCAGCCATCTTGTTTTTTTAATTTTTTTCACTTTTTCTGTTAATCGTTTACTAATTTCTACAATAATCCAAAATTTCAAAGAAATCGGTCGGAAAACAAAAGAGTTGCAAGATTCACGTCGGCCGCCATCTTGTTTTTCCGAAATGTCATAATTTTCCCCAACTCGAATCCCTTCCCCAAGCACATCTCCCAAACATCATTATATCGATTTCCGTCTCCTTCTAGGAGAACAACCCTGTCAATGAGTGAATCAGTCAGTCAGTGAGTGGTAATCGAGCTATATATATTATAACTAGCGTTTGCTCGGTGCGCGAGCTGCTAAAGCAGCTCGCGGGAAGTGTTATTACTAAAAGTAAGGCGCGTGGGTGCGCGGCCCACTAAAGCGGACCGCGATTTTTTTACTCATCAAGTAGACCTTCGGATTCTGGTCATCTTTTGGCAAAAAATTTGTTCGAGCACACCCCACCTATCTGCAATAACCTGGCCGTGCTCCTCATTCACAAAAGAAAAAGAAAAAAAAGAAAAAAGAAAAAAAAAAGAAGAAAGAAAAAAGAAAATGAAAAACGAAAAAAAAAAAGAAAAATAATAAAAAAAAGGAAAAAAGAAAGAAAAAAAGAAAAAAAAGAAAAAAAAGAAAAACGAAAAAGAAAAAAAAGCAAATAAATGAAAAATGAAAAAAAGAAAAATGAAGAAAAATGAAGAAAAGAAAAAAGAAACAAAAAGAAGAAAAAAAAAGAAAAGAAAAATCAATATTCGCCATATATTTCGCATGGGGAAAAAAATCCGCCATCTTGAATTTTTATCTGTTCATCAGGTAGACCTTCGGTTCTTTATCATCTGTCGCCAAGAAACCACTCTTCCATCTTTTATACTCTCCGATATAGACACCCAGAGAAAGTTTCTATGGCCGCCATCTTGAATCCGCCATTTTGGAGTTTTTTTTTCAACTCCCTGCTAATTGGATGTGGTTTCGAGTAATTTTTGTTGGAGCACACCCCACCTAGTTGGTCGCGTGGATAGTTGGCAGAAGAACCACTCTTTCACCTTTTTTAACCCATTTCCAAAAAGGAGGAGGTTCTCAATTCGGCCAGTATATTTTTCTTTTTTAATTCTCCGAGATCTAAGACACCTATGAACCTATCAAAATCAATGTCTTGCATAGTTCCCAACTTCTAGTCCCTTCAATATTCCCCATACATTTTGTATGGAAAAAAAAATCCGCCATCTTGAATTTTTTTCCTACTCACCAGGTAGACCTCCGGGTTTTGATCATCTTTTGTCGAGAAACCGCTCCTCCATCTTTTATAGTCTCCGAGAGAGAGACGGACAAAATTTGCCGCCATTTTTTTTCCGCCATTTTGGAATTTTTTTCAACTCACTGGCAACTGCTCGAGGTTTCGAATGACATTTGGTCGAGCACCCTCCACCTATCTTCTATACCCTGGCCCTGCCCCTCGCCCGTCTCCGAACTCCTCACTCATCAGCTCTCTCCACCTTTCTCCGAGTCACATTCGTTGAGCTCTATACGACACCATGGGTGAAAAAAATTTTTTTCATACAAAACTTTACAGGGAGGGGTCGGAAATTTGAGACGTCACAGCTCGGCCGCCATCTTGTTTTTTTAATTTTTTTCACTTTTTCTGTTAATCGTTTACTAATTTCTACAATAACCCAAAATTTCAAAGAAATCGGTTGGAAAACAAAAGAGTTGCAAGAATCACGTTGGCCGCCATCTTGTTTTTTCGAAATATCATAATTTTTCCCCACTCGAATTCCCCACCCGAACATATCTCCCGTACATCATTGTATCGTTTTTTGTCTCTTTCTAGGAGAACAATTATGTCAATCAGTCAGTGAGTCAGTGGTAATCGAGCTATATATATTATAATAACTAGTATTTCGCTCGGTGCGCGAGCTGCTAAAGCAGCTCGCGGGAAGTGTTTTACTAAAAGTAAGGCGCGTGGGTGCGCGGCCCGCTAAAGCGGACCGCGATTGTTCGGCTTTATTTATTTCGCTCGGTGCGCGAGCTGCTAAAGCAGCTCGCGGGAAGTGTTATTACTACAAGTAGGGCGCGTGGGTGCGCGGCCCGCTAAAGCGGACCGCGATAGTTCGGCTTTAGTTATTTCGCTCGGTGCGCGAGCTGCTAAAGCAGCTCGCGGGAAGTGTTATTACTACAAGTAGGGCGCGTGGGTGAGCGGCCCGCTAAAGCGGACCGCGATTTTTTTACTCACCGAGTAGACCTTCGGATTCTGGTCATCTTTTGCCAAAAAATTTGTTCGAGCACACCCCACCTATCTGCAATAACCTGGCCGTGCTCCTCATTCACAAAATAAAAAGAAAAAAAAATAAAAAAAATGAAAAAAAAAGAAAAAAACAAATGTCAAATGAAAAAAAGAAAAAGAAAAAAAGCCCTATGAACCTATCAAAATCAATGTCTTGCATAGTTCCCAACTTCTAGTCCCATCAATATTCCCCATACATTTTGTATGGAGAAAAAAAAATCCGCCATCTTGAATTTTTTTCCTACTCACCAGGTAGACCTCCGGGTTTTGATCATCTTTTGTCGAGAAACCGCTCCTCCATCTTTTATAGTCTCCGAGAGAGAGACGGACAAAATTTGCCGCCATTTTTTTTCCGCCATTTTGGAATTTTTTTTCAACTCACTGGCAACTGCTCGAGGTTTCGAATGACATTTGGTCGAGCACCCTCCACCTATCTTCTATACCCTGGCCGTGCCCCTCGCCCGTCTCCGAACTCCTCACTCATCAGCTCTCTCCACCTTTCTCCGAGTCACATTCTTTGAGCTCTACACGACACCATGGGTGAAAAAAATTTTTTTTCATACAAAATTTTACAGGAGAGGGGTCGGAAATTTGAGACGTCACAGCTCGGCCGCCATCTTGTTTTTTTTATTTTTTTCACTTTTTCTGTTAATCGTTTACTAATTTCTACAATAATCCAAAATTTCAAAGAAATCGGTTGGAAAACAAAAGAGTTGCAAGATTCACGTCGGCCGCCATCTTGTTTTTCCGAAATGTCATAATTTTCCCCAACTCGAATCCCCCACCCCAACATATCTCCCGAACATCATTATATCGATTTCCGTCTCCTTCTAGGAGAACAACCCTGTCAATCAGTGAGTGAGTCAGTGAGTGTGTCAGTGGTAATCGAGCTATATATATTATAACTAGCGTTTGCTCGGTGCGCGAGCTGCTAAAGCAGCTCGCGGGAAGTGTTATTGCTACAAGTAGGGCGCGTGGGTGCGCGGCCCGCTAAAGCGGACCGCGATTGTTCGGCTTTATTTATTTCGCTCGGTGCGCGAGCTGCTAAAGCAGCTCGCGGGAAGTGTTATTACTACAAGTAGGGCGCGTGGGTGCGCGGCCCGCTAAAGCGGACCGCGATTTTTTTAGTCATCAAGTAGACCTTCGGATTCTGGTCATCTTTTGCCAAAAAATTTGTTCGAGCACACCCCACCTATCTGCAATAACCTGGCCGTGCTCCTCATTCACAAATGAAAAAGAAAAAAAAAGAAAAAAAAAAAGAAAAAAAAGAAAAAAAAGAAAAAAAGCAAATGTAAAATGAAAAAAAAGAAAAAGAAAAAAGCCCTATGAACCTATCAAACTCATTGTCTTGCATAGTTCCCAACTTCTAGTCCCTTCAATATTCCCCATATACATTTTGTATGGAAAAAAAATCCGCCATCTTGAATCTTTTTCCTACTCACCAGGTAGACCTCCGGGTTTTGATCATCTTTTGTCGAGAAACCGCTCCTCCATCTCTTATAGTCTCCGAGAGAGAGACGGACAAAATTTGCCGCCATTTTTTTTCCGCCATTTTGGAATTTTTTTTCAACGCACTGGCAACTGCTCGAGGTTTCAAATGACATTTGGTCGAGCACCCTCCACCTATCTTCTATACCCTGGCCGTGCCCCTCGCCCGTCTCCGAACTCCTCACTCATCAGCTCTCTCCACCTTTCTCCGAGTCACATTCTTTGAGCTCTATACGACACCATGGGTGAAAAAAATTTTTTTCATACAAAATTTTACAGGAGAGGGGTCGGAGATTTGAGACGTCACAGCTCGGCCGCCATCTTGTTTTTTTAATTTTTTTCACTTTTTCTGTTAATCGTTTACTAATTTCTACAATAATCCAAAATTTCAAAGAAATCGGTTGGAAAACAAAAGAGTTGCAAGATTCACGTCGGCCGCCATCTTGTTTTTCCGAAATGTCATAATTTTCCCCAACTCGAGTCCCCCACCCGGACATATCTCCCCTACATCATTGTATCGTTTTCCGTCTCCTTCCAGGAGAACAACCCTGTCAATGAGTGAGTCAGTGAGTGTGTCAGTGGTAATCGAGCTATATTGAGCTATATATATTACTAGCATTTGCTCGGTGCGCGAGCTGCTAAAGCAGCTCGCGGGAAGTGTTGTTACTACAAGTAGGGCGCGTGGGTGCGCGGCCCGCTAAAGCGGACCGCGATTTTTTTACTCATCAAGTAGACCTTCGGATTCTGGTCATCTTTTGCCAAAAAATTTGTTCGAGCACACCCCACCTATCTGCAATAACCTGGCCGTGCTCCTCATTCACAAAAGAAAAAGAAAAAAAAAGAAAAAAAAAGAAAAAAGCAAATGTAAAATGAAAAAAAAGAAATAGAAAAAAAGCTCTATGAACCTATCAAAATCAATGTCTTGCATAGTTCCCAACTTCTAGTCCCTTCAATATTCCCCATACATTTTGTATGGAAAAAAAAGATGCGCCATCTTGAATTTTTTTCCTACTCACCAGGTAGACCTCCGGGTTGTGATCATCTTTTGTCGAGAAACCGCTCCTCCATCTTTTATAGTCTCCGAGAGAGAGACGGACAAAATTTGCCGCCATTTTTTTTCCGCCATTTTGGAATTTTTTTTCAACTCACTGGCAACTGCTCGAGGTTTCGAATGACATTTGGTCGAGCACCCTCCACCTATCTTCTATACCCTGGCCGTGCCCCTCGCCCGTCTCCGAACTCCTCACTCATCAGCTCTCTCCACCTTTCTCCGAGTCACATTCTTTGAGCTCTATACGACACCATGGGTGAAAAAAATTTTTTTCATACAAAATTTTACAGGAGAGGGGTCGGAAATTTGAGACGTCACAGCTCGGCCGCCATCTTGTTTTTTTCATTTTTTTCACTTTTTCTGTTAATCGTTTACTAATTTCTACAATAATCCAAAATTTCAAAGAAATCGGTCGGAAAACAAAAGAGTTGCAAGATTCACGTCGGCCGCCATCTTGTTTTTCTGAAATGTCATAATTTTTCCCTACTCGAATCCCCCACCCCAACATATCTCCCCTACATCATTGTATCGTTTTCCGTCTCTTTCTAGGAGAACAATCGTGTCAATCAGTGAGTGAGTGAGTCAGTGAGTGGTAATCGAGCTATATATATTATAATAGTCTTTGTGAGACAAAATATTCATCTGCATAAACAAAGATTCTTACGGTAGCTTCACAGTACATTTATAATAATATAGTCTTTGTGAGACAAAATATTCATCTGCATAAACAAAGAGGCAATACACACAATCGACTCATTAGAAATCGTCATAAACTAGAAATTCCATCATGTCGCCTGCGCAAAGTGCAAAAATCCTTTGTGGGGTTGAGCGTACGCTTATATAATATGATTCCGAAGGAATTGCTAGATTTGCCACTGCACAAATTTAAACAATGCGTAAAACTCACTTACTGAGTCGCGCTTATTACAAAGTTAATGACTTTCTTAATGACAAAGTTGCATGGGATCTTAAAATTAGTGTTTGAATTCAATTTGATGCTTTAATACGGGTAGACTAAGTATGTCACGCTCTCTTTAAACATTTCTGTGGTGGTGTCGTGTGGTGCGGGTTGTTACGTTCCCTCAAATATGGTCGAGCGAAGCAATGGCTGGATCATGCGTCATGCTCTGACGGGGCTCTAGGGGCTACTTTCTGTCTGCCCGTCTTTGACATGAATTGAATTGTAGTACGTTTTGTGGAAATGTCATATTCTATTCTAACAAAGATGCACGGGTTAAATCAGCTTGGCATCCAGCTGCCCACAAGATAGTATAAAAACTTATTACAATGTAATAGCTACTTATTAATATTGTAAAATGATTATTTTGAAAAGAGCAACTGCTGAGTTTCTTGCCAGCTCTTCTCAGCAGAATCCGCTTTCCGAACCGGTGGTAGAATCTTGACGTGTCATAAGAGCCACAGGTTGGCCTACATGAAATAAATAATTTTGAATTTGAATTTGAATTTGTTTTTATTCGATTATAAGTCGGTAATTCCGTCGCATCGTGTATACCCGAACACATCACCCGCCCCTAGCCCTGTTAGACCATCGCGATGGCCAAGTTTACGACGGTTTACCTTTAAGCGAATGTTATTTTTAAAAATTTATTAAATTTACCAAGAGTAAGGTGTAATTATTAATAACCACCGAAAAAAGTGAATAATTTATTACTTTTACCATAAATCTTGGTAATTATTAATAATGATCGGTAATTATTAATAATTTTCAATTAATCACATTTACCGTAACATATATATTATACACCTTTGCCATGTTTTACTACTGGACCAGTGTAACCTACCTTATAAACCTTAAAAAAAGGGGGAAGAGGATCGCAAAAAGATGGCACAGCATGTCAAGACTAGGAGATTTCTGCAAAATTCTGACCCATTTCTGCAAAAAAAATGGAAACTTTTGCTTCCGGGGCCCTTGGCCCTAAGGGTGTTAAGCTGGAGCTGCAGGATATAGGCGGCGCAAGATTAAAGCATGTCCATGTAAAAGACCGGTTCAGCAGTGGACATCTATCAGTTGATAAGAAGAATGCACTTATAATATTGTTATTCTTTCATGTTAATTTGTGGTAAGAACTTCTTGTGCACCCTGCTTCGTGTCGCTTACGCCTTTCTGTGAGAAGCTACTAATCTTTTAAAGATTTTTGATTACAGATTTAAATGATTTTTTATTGTATTCTAAATACTAAAATTTTAATATTATTTCATTTTACACAGAATCCAAATAGCAGAGAAAACTTACAAAGACTCATTTGATGATGAGTTAGAACAATTTAAAGCCAGAATCAAGAAGAGAGCAGCGGAGAAGATTCAAGAAGCCATCCGTGAACAGGAGGAAGAGGAGAGGAAGGCCAGACTTGGGCCTGGTGGGCTGGACCCTGTTGAAGTGTACGAGGAATTACCTGATGTGAGTAGCAATCCTTACTAATATTGTGCATTGCAAGTGTGTTTCTTTGTTGGTTTGTCCTTTGATCACACAGCAATGAAGCAACAGATGCACATAATTTCATTGCCAAAAAAACTGATCCTTGTCCATCCGTTTGTCTGCATGGTTAGGCCCTTTTCTCAGAAACAGTCTTCTTATTCGTTCACTCTTGGCAGAGTGGCCGTGGTTATTATTTGGCCTTCTCAGCAGCTCTTACGATCTCCTTCCAGCGATTTCTGTTGGTGGAGTCACTGGAACACTCGGAGACGGGTAAATTTGTGGCAGAACGGATTGAATCCGTCCACCTAGTAGAGGAGCGACCACGTAAAGCCTTTGAGTTATTTTCAGTTCCTTGAGTATGGAGACGTTTGTTCGATACACTGTCCAGCTTATTCTTAATAGGCGTCTCCAGTACCATATTTCTAGGGCGTCGATTTTTTGTCGGTCAACTTGTCTGAGGGTCCATGTTTCAGCCGCATATAGAAAGATCGGAAAGACAAGACATTTCATTAGACAAATCTTTGTATTTTTCGTAATTCTTCAGATTCTTCTTAATTACAAACAGTACTAAGTTGAAAATACTGAATAATATAAAGGTCAGGTTTCTTAATGCTGTGATCATTTCAAGTATCTAGTTTGACTGCCATGAAATATTACTTAATATAATCCTCACAAGGTTCGAAACCCTCTCACCTCTGAAGCACTTGATATTGTGATTTAATAGTTTTTCCTAGGACCTAGGCCATAATATCTCCAAGTTCCAATTTCACTACACTGAGTAACGAGATAAACCACCAGCAAAAATAAATATGTTTGGACAGATTTTCTATTATAAAACTGTTAAGATCGTAGAATGTATTTTGTGGTTAAGGTGGTAAAAGCATGCGACAGGCGATTTTCGGTGAGCTCACAGAGCTTACAAATTGAAAACTATAATTCCAATTTGAATAATTTCAATGCAATATGTAATTTGGGTATCTTAACTAAATTCGCTTAGAGATAGAAACACGATTGAAAAAATAATTCTCGATAGAAAGTTTTCCCAAACTTTTATCGAATAATCACCTTTTTTAGGTTTAACCTTGTTTAAACAGAAACGGTAGGTTTTTTCCTGCTATTTTTTTTATTTGTGTTGATATAAATAATTACTAAAAGCGGTGAGAAAAATTCTTTGATTATTTGCATCCATAATTTTTTAAATCAATTTTAAAGATTTTTTCAATTCCCGACCCCTGAATCCATACTTTCCATCTCTCTCCTACCAATGCAAAATATATAGCTCTATCCCACTCGTACGACCCAAACAATTTAGTATCGTTTTAGCACCTTAAACATTGATGGTGAAATTGGCACTTGTAGATTGGGTGATTTCCAAGTCAATTTCATAGTCGATATTAAAAAATCACTTGCAGGAGCTGAAAAAATGTTTCGACGCTCAAGATGTCCCAATGCTACAAGCGACCATTGCCAAAATGCCAGAACAAGAAGCTATTTACTACATGAAGAGATGTGTAGACTCAGGCCTTTGGGTTCCCGGAAAAAATGATGAAGAACCAACAATGAAAGAAAATGCTTCACCCGAGCAGAAAAAAGATACACCTTCAGTTAGCACTGATGATTTAGACTGATCCATTTAATGATGCCTTTATTATGTTTAAAATAATAATAATTTCCTATAGTAAGGTGAACAACATACGCAAAATAATCTAATAAAGTTGTAAATGCAAAATTACATGTTAATTTGGAGCTTATTTTTTGTTTCTAGGATAAAACTAAGTATATTATTAATTTTCACTTTGTTTTCTTATGTACAAATGATTATCTTCTGTAAAAGTAGTTAAAAAATGGAATATGATATATTTTTCATTTGATGATAGTTCTAAAAGATACTGCAAATCTATCAAATAATAATTATTGTTATCCTGTAATTTTTTACTTACAAATTTTAAAAATATAAGGAGTCTACATTAGCATGTAGCGATCAACATCTAGCGATGTTACCTTTCAAACTAATTATGTAAAGAAAAATGAGTTCCCAGTCACAACGATGTACATAACACCAATACTGAATTTGAGCAATAAAATTATGCCTATATTATTATCATGGTTTTTTATTTGTCTAGCTATTGTCCGCGACTTGTGACTCTAATGTGAATATTGTTAAGGTATAGGTTATAAAATCTTTGTTACAAATATGAAGAAGCGAGTTTTGTTCATAGTAGCCGCCATTTTGGATTAGTCATGAACGTCTTTAACCTATGCGAGACCATAGCCACTAGGATAATGAAGCCCGTATCACAGTAGAATTATAACCAGTACTGAAACTACCTACAAACGCTCGAAACGGCCTCACTCACACAAACATGCGCATCGACGAGACAATTAGCGGACCTTGCAGTGCTGTCAGTACTGAGGACCGGTATTTGGTCTCGTCGATGCGTATGTTTGTGTGAGTGAGCCGTTTCGAACGTTTATAGGTAGTTTCCATACTCTATCTATCTTTACTCTGCCCGTATGATATAATAGAGGACTAAGGATAGCCACAGAACACGATCTTGTGCCGCTTATGTCCAGCTTGCTAATGGATTGTCTGTCCATAAAGGTCAATGAGTAAAAATAAAAGTCGGTAGTTTAACTTGTACTTTTTATATAACAAAACTACAATAGGTGTGAGGAAGGCCGCTACGTGAGCACGTGCGGCGGCAGCTGCGGTCGGCCTTCGAGCTTGCTGTAGTCTAAGTGGAATTCTTTCGCCACCTGAACAACAAAAAAAAATCGTTTTACAAAATGTGAAAGATGACTCGATCTTTTTGTGAAGCTTAAAAATTCAAAATTATTTATTTCATGTAGGCCAACCTGTGGCTCTTATGACACGTCAAGACTCTACCGCCGGTTCGGAAAGCGGATTCTGCTGAGAAGAGCCGGCAAGAAACTCAGCAGTTGCTCTTTTCAAAATAATCATTTTACAATATTATTATACAGCTATTACATTGTAATAAGTTTTTTATACTATTCGACAACGTTACGTACGTATACTATTCGTTCGACGTTAAGGCCCTAATTCGCACGAGGGAATGCATTTGCTCTTTGCGCTTTTTTTAACAGACGTTAAAAAAGCTCTCGTGAATTCGGCCTTATTCAAGCATCGAATAACTGCAAAGAGATTTTGTCATAATGTAGAATATGTTTGCCATAGGTGGTATACCCTACTGGTTATTTATTGTTTAAAACTGAAATTTCTATGCGCTGTTGTTTTCATCACGCGGTCACAGTACTGAGAGCGCCTTACGTTGTTTTGGAACTTCCCCTCATTGTGGAAATATTATATTCTATTCTAACAAAGTTGCATGGGTTAAATCGGCTTGGCATCCAGCTGCCCACAAGATAGTATAAAAAAAACTTGAGAGGTGTCAAGGGACACCCGGATGGGACGTACCTAGTTACTTTCGATTACATTGTGTTCGGTATTTTCGCGATACAACATTGTCTCCGTAGCCTAGTGGCTCCGGCAGTCGCATAACAGTTCAAAATCGATGGGGTTTGAACTTTTTAGGCGACTGCCGGAGCCACTAGGCTACGGAGACCTAATGTAGTATCGCGAAAATACCGAACACAATGCAAAATTCACATTCAACAAAAAAGTGTCGGTTTCAAAATTATGTCGAGTTCCTTATTTTTTTCCGTCTAGCCCCCTTCCGTACTGCGCGATAAGGAACTTACTATCCAAAACTTATTACAGTGTAATTGCTACATAATTAATAATATTGTAAAATGATTATTTTGAAAAGAGCAAGTGCTGAGTTTCTTTTTAGATTTAGATAGAGAATTTTATATTTTGAAATTTTTGAATTTTATCTCTAATCAAAAAAATCAAAATCAGTGCTCACAGTACAAAAATGGCGGCGATTTATGACGTCATATATTTCCATAGGGTACTGCGGCAGTGTACTGGCAGTCCATAACGGAACGAATTTTTCACCACTGAGAGCACTGAACAGTGCTCGCAGTGTTTATCGGATCTCCTTAAGAAGCCTATCGTCTGCGAGATCCAAACCGACGTGAATTATCATGTAACGGATCATGTGACATCTCCGCAAGACTTACCTTTCTCCAGTTGTGCGCGTCGAAGAAGTAGTAAGTGCCGCGCTCGTATGTCGAGGTCTTTTCTACCATGGGCATGCCGGGCGCCTGCGAGATCCACACCTTCTCCTCCATGTGATACCTCCACTCGCGGTTGTATCTACCGACAACAAGGAAAAATATAACCGTTATTTTTCAAACCACAGGTACAACATGGATGGGGTCGGCAAACCCCCTGGGTTAAATGACAATGGTTAATATGGTAAAACGAGGCCTCATGGACCCCTTTAGGTTCAATAAGTGATTTACAAGAATAAGTCATTTACAGCTCTCTCGCGCCGCGATCTACAGCACCTCGTGGCCCATGAAGCATCAAGCAGTAGAAAGACAAAATGGGGTCACTTATATCGACGAGGCCTCATGTACCCCATCAGTTCAATAAGAGACACTTACACGAAGCAGAAGAAGAAATGAAACAGGTCTGCCTTATATCGACGATGCCTCATGGACCCATCAGTTCAATAAGAGACTTACACGAAGCAGAAGAAGAAATGAAACAATAAGTCTTCCTTATATCGACGAGGCCTCATGGACTTCTTCTTCTTCTTCTTTATCAACCTATAGACGTCCACTGCTGGACAAAGGTCTCCTGCATGGTCTTCCACAGACTTCGGTCTTGCGCAGCTTGAATCCAGCGGCTCCCTGCGACTCCCTTGATGTCGTCGGTCCACCTGGTGGGGGGGTCTGCCAACACTGCGTTTCCCGGTGCGGGGTCGCCACTCCAACACCTTGGGACACCAACGACCATCAGCTCTTCGAACTATGTGCCCGCCCATTTCCACTTCAGTTTCGCGACACGCTGAGCTATGTCGGTGACTTTGGTTCTCCTACGAATCTCCTCATTTCTGATTTGATCTCGCAGGGATATACCGAGCATAGCTCTCTCCATCGCTCGCTGAGTGACCCTGAGCCTTCTTATGAGGCCCATAGTTCCCCCATGGACTGCATAGGTTCAATAAGTGACACTTACAGCTCTGCCGCGGCCGCGATCTGCAGCACGTCGCCCACGAAGCAGTAGAAGAGATAAAACAACAGGTCTTCCTTATATCGACTCAGTCGTAACGGCGCCAGCTTTTCTCTGATCGACCCGTTTATCAGATACTCAGGTGGCACGTGGTAGTCCATATCTTGTGGCCTGTAATGCAAATAGATTGATAGGTGAGGCTTTTAAGCTATTGCATAGCTTTTATCGCGGGCTTTGAGCGCGGCGACCGCATCAAGAAATTCCGTAACGAAAATAAACCTAACACCGTCGTTTCAGTTCGGCAGACTTCGGCACGGTGTTTGTGTACGTCCGACTAGAAAATGCAATAGCTTTACCGCGGCAGACCCCGAGTGCCACACGTATCTTTTATTTACAAATCAATTAATTTTATGACGCATAAAAATAATAAAGAGGGTATAGAAGTAGCTTCCTATGGCAAGATAGAGTCTGGTGAACTATAGTGTATTTATTAATTCTTTTTATACGTCAGTATCATCTTACCGAATATGTAAATACCCATATTCTTGCGAATCAAAATTTTCCATTCTATTAACAAGAATAAGTTTAAAACCTGCTAACGGAAAATTGCATGTTACATCAGTCATATTGTTTTTTTTTTTTTGTATAAAATGTAGCCTATGTCACCCAGACCTTAATAACGAATCGATTGACACCTCATTCTTCAAAATTGGCTCAATAGTTTAGGCTCTACAATGGAACAATGTAAATAGACACATACATTCATAAATTGCCCCAATCATAACCTTTCTTTCTGTAGTCAGGTAAAAAGCTGAAATTGGCAGATAATATGATATGTATTGGGGTCCCAAGGTGCTGGAGTGGCGACCACGCACCGGGAAGCGCAGTGTTGGCAAACCCCTCACTACAGTGGACCGACATCAAACGAGTCGCAGGGTGCCGCTGGATGCATGCGGCGCAAGATCGAGAATTGTGGAAGTCCATGCAAGAGACCTTTGTGGACGTCACTACTATAAGCCTCAGTAGCCCAACGGTTAAAGGTGCGAACTGAAAACTTAAAGGTCGCAGGTTCGAATCCCACCTGTTGCACTATTGTCGCACCCACTCCTAACACAAGCTTTCCGCTTATTTGGAGGGGAGAGGAGAATATTAGTCAACTTCAACTTGGCTGATATTCCTTTAAAAAAAAAACTATCGGTTGATAAAGATGATATTTATCAACTTGTTCTATAATGTAACGTCAAGAGAGGTAAGGCGCATACATACAACTTTTACATCGACTAAACTGTTTAGTCGAGTTGTGTACTTTTCGTGAATTCCACACAGCTAAACTATAAACTTATGAAACACAACTAAATAGTTGTTCAACTAAAAGTTGTATGTTTGTGCTAGGCCTTACCTGCAGGGTGTATCCGCCCAAGGCCCAGCGAAGGTAAGGTACAAATTGTCCGGGGAATTTAAATTAAGGCCGAGCGCGGTGAGATCCTGGCCCAGCGCCAGCGAAACGAGGCTTGGGTCCGACTCCGCTGCCCGGATGAACGTCAATAGGCCGACTATGCCGAATTGGTTAGGAATCATTGTCTCTGGTATATTCGTCACTTTGCCTGTGAAATTATATGTCACATCAAGAAAAAACATAGTAGTAATTTTTTTTTTTTGGAAAATATCACAACATGCTGCATTTGAATTACATTTTATTTTCATCAGTAAGTTAATGTATGCATTTTGAAATAATCCAATTTAAACTGGTTCATTAGTTTAGTAGATTTACAAATGGTAATAATTTAATTAAGGCTATTTGTTTATAATTTTAGATTAAGTACCAATTTCAGCATCGTCAAGTAACGTGTAACTGGCGAATTTTCATGTTTTGGCAGATTTTCAAAACAAAAACTGTCATAACTCAGAAAATATCCAGTTGTCATACTTTACTCTTTGATTAGCGATTGTGAAACTGACACTAAGTGCCATCGAGTGACGTTTAACCAAGGAATAAATAGGGTATTTTAGAAATAAGTTAGTTTAGGTACTTTTTTGTCTGTGCTACAAATATGCGAAACATCAAACAGTTCCCGCCATTACACTACGTCATATGTCAGTAGTCTATATAGTTCATCCGCTCAAATAGTTTGCAGTAAAAATACACGGTATTTTAGAAACTATACTACGGCCGTTCAGAGAATGCGTTCCTGACACGTCGCGATTGAACTGACGGCGTAACTTTGTAATGGCGTTGCAGTTACGATAAAAATATTATTGCTGGTCGTTTACCGTTTTAACAATTGATGAGCATTAAAACAACATTATTATATCAATAATCAATTAATGTTATAATTTTGTGCCAAACTGAGTGTCAAATAACTTGGTAAACAATATTTTTCTGATAGGTGTCAGGAACGCATTCTCTGAACGGCCGAACTTTATGTGAAAATAAATAAATACATTATTTAATCATTTAGTACAATCAATTAATTTTTTTAGATTAATGAAAAATACAAAATAAAAATACTGGTAGTATTAGATCTGAATCATCACTTTATATACACAAACTAGCATCATAATACAGCACACAAACATTTAGCGTGACGCACTAAAGTACACAGTGGGTCACATAAGTCGCGCCGCCTTCGGCATGTACCGGCGGTCGCTATCACCCATATTCTAAGTCGTAACCTCGAAAGCCCCTCGACTCATCCTCACTCGAGGGAGCCTCAAGGAAGGACTCGAACGTCCCTCGAAATTGGTATTCTTAGTTGTACAGCTGAGGAAATTTTGAGTTTCCTTGAATGAGTGTGAGTCGAGTGGAGTCGAGGTAAAATTCAACCATTGCGTCATAATTTTAAGGAATGTTTCATTTGCTATGTTGGCTAAACTTACTTTTAAACGAAATTTGAACCTTATTGAACTATGGCTTTCAATTTCAAGTGTCACATATTTGTGTCAAGTGTTACAAATATGAAATTGAACACATTAAAACAAGCCAATATTAATTTTGACTGCTAATCACTTGAGACAAATATAAATGTTTGTCCTTTTTACAAGCTTTTATTTAACTTGCAATGTATGTACCTATGTATGTATGTTTAGGTCAAATGTTGCAAGATGAATTAGAACCATTTCTCGGTTTCTGATCGAGCTAAAATTTTGCACGTGTATGTAAATCGAATGACAATGTAATATTATTGTAACATGGAGCTGATCTGATGATGGAGCTGGAAGATGGTTATCGGAACTCTGTAATAAAACGACGTAGCCCCATCGAATTTGGACTCGTTTGATTCGTCTTGACAAGTATTCTGGTCCTAGATGATATTCAGGGTCTGATGATGAAGCCGGAAGGTGTTTTTGGCAGCTTTGTGATAAAACGACGTAACCCCATAGAGTTTGAGCTCGTTTGACAAGTACTCTGGTCCTAGATGATATCCAGGTTCTGATGATGGAACTGGAAGGTGGCTACAGGAACTCTGTAATTAAAGGACGTTAACCCATAGAGTTTGGGCTCGCTTGATTATTCTTGACAAGTACTCTGGCCCTAGAAGATATCCAGGTTCTGATGATGGAGCTGGAAGGTGGCTACAGGAACTCTGTAATCAAACGACGTAAACCCATCGAGTTTGGACTCGTTTGATTTGTCTTGACAAGTACTCTGATCCTAGATGATATCCACGGTCTGATGATGTTGCCGGAAGGTGGTTTTGGCAACTTTGTAATAAAACGACGTAGCCCCATCAAGTTTGGGCTCGTTTGGTTCGTTTTGATAAGTACTCGGGTCCTAGATGATATCCAGTGTCTGATGATGTACTACTAGTTTAAGCTTGTATTTTAAAAATATTTTTTTAATTTACACTTATTTCGCTCACGTTAAGTTCGATTTGTAAGTAGGTATGTATACCTTGCATTGCACCTTGCACAAACCACTGCACGAATCTGGCTGAAATTTGACATACAGATAATGTAGGCATTCGCAAAGAAAGGATTTTTGAAAATTCAACCCCAAAGGGGGTAAAATAGAGGTTTGAAAAATCGAACTTAACGTGAGCGAAGCCGCGGGAAAAAGCTGGTATTCCATAAACTCTTCAAAAACATTTTAAAACTCTGATAAAATACGCGTTATTTAGCTACGATTCACTGAAAACCGTCCTCAAGGTAGATGCCGATCAACCTTACGTTTACTCCACTCATACTCACCTCGAGTGAGGAAACTCCTCGAGTGGAGGTGAAAAATTACAACTAAGAATATGAAATCACCTCAGTGAGGTTGAGTGGAGTGAAGGAAATCATGAGGTTACAACTTAGAATATGGGTGTATGTGTCGGCTTTACAAAGGGCAACAACCATTTGAGCGAACGAATTTACTGTCCTTATGACGTCATCACATTGTCTAACGTGAGGCGTCTAGCGTTTACGCGCGGAAATTTAAAAGGCAAACTTTAAATGCATTTTTTGGTACTTATCGATTGAATAAAATTTAAAATTAAACACCTTAGAATCATTTAGACACTTTTCAAAAAAGAGTAAAATACCCTATTGTGTTTTCTGACAGTTTTTGTATTGAAAATCTGCCAAGAACACTTGGATAAGATTTATTTTACGTTGGTGAAATTGGATATTTTGGCACATAATAAAAACATCTATTCTTAGCCTAATGAAATATACACACCGTAGTATTCCATATGAGCTCCTTGACTGATAACTTTTAGGACAGAAAAAAAATTCACGTTATTGCATTCTAACACAGCTACAGAATTATAACATTTTAGCTTAGAGAAGCATTAGTACATATTATTATAATGCTCAAGGGGATTATTTTCTTTAAGCAATTACAATCGTCGAAAATCTTCCTGGACTCTTGAAATTTTAACACAGCATGGTTTTTGATCATTCACTAAGAGGACTTAGTTTTAGTATTGAAAAATTATTTGCTCGATTTTGGTAGGTAACATTATTTTTCATCTCTAGAATTTGAATTTTTTTATTTGGTGGATTTTCGAGGTTTCCGCAATTGTTTTGTTCATCATGATTAGTTTAATTTCATCTATACTTGATCAAGATGCATTTATCTGTTACAGAGAACTTTTACCAAAATCTACCAAAGCCTAAAAGAGTTCTTTTTAAAGTTGCCAAAGTTCATCAAATCAGTGGTACATTATGGTAGATTTTTTAAAGATGGCAAAGTAGATTAAACTTTTTAAATATGGTTTCATTTAAGAATTAAACCTGCGAAGTACCAAGGAGTCCTAAAATAATATTGGGCAATTTTCGAGAACACAAAGGTTTGCGGCGATTGTAAGTTTTAAGAAGGTATTTGGGATATAAAGCAAGTGATGGTCGTGAATATGCTTTTATGCTTTTCAGTATTTGGGGGGTCAGATGAATAATATTAAACAGGATGTGAATTATAAAAAAGGTGAAATTAGAGATAAAAAGACAATTTCAATACTTATTTGTAATGAAAATAGCATAGTGTAAAAGTTAGTTTTCACAGATTGTGATTAGCACAAATACTACCAACTGCTACTAGCAACTGGGCGAAGTTGGTATGCCCTTGTCCTCGGGTTCCCACAAGTTGCCGCCGTGTCTGACAGCGCGTGACATCGTGATGAGTAGAATAGTCACTCACCATCAGGCGAACTCTGTATGCCGGGTTTGTCGGGCACGTACGTGTACTCGGCGGGTTTGTCGGGCACGTTCGGTATCCGCCGGGATGTTCGGTAGCACGGGGAAGTGTTCCGAAGACATTGTGATGAGTGTAACAGATACTCACCGTCAGGCGAAGTCTGTATGCCTTTGCGCACGGGTTTATCGGGCGCGTGCGTGTACTCGGCGGGTTTTTCGGGCACGTGCGTGTACTCGGCGGGTTTGTCTGGCACGTGCGTATCCGCCGACGTGCTCGGTAGCACGGGGAAGTGTTCCGAAGACATCGTGATTAGTGTAAGATACTCACCCTCAGGCAAAGTCTGTATGCCTTTGCGCACGGGTTTATCGGGCATGCTCGTGTATTCGGCGGGTTTTTCGGGCACGTGCGTGCCCGCCGACGTGCCCGGTAGCGCGGGGAAGTCCTCCGAGGACATCGTGAACTCTGACTGCTCCGACGTTGGCTGCTTCACCATACCCACTGGAAACAAATTGATCATTTGTCTCAAAATGTTTCCATTGCCATTTGCAACATTTAAAAAAAACATTATTGACTCTTATTTTAATGTTTTGTATTATTAAAAAAAAATTAAATAAAATTAATCGGAATCAGTAAATTATATTAGTGTTGCCAGTGAGAACAGTAAAGTTACTAGATATATTGAAACTACATCTATGTAGATCATGGTGATGGTGATCATTTTCTCAATAATTCTGGTACTGGTGGAAGTACGGGAAATTATTTCACCTTTTATTTACAAAAACTATCAAGACCTTCATCAGATAATGGAGTTCCAATTCTGTCAAGCATTTTGTTGAGGCCACTGGCGATTAGGCGAAGGTTCGAGATAATAAAAACTTGTGGTATTTAAAACTACTTTGAAGGCTGTATGATATGACAGTTTCTTAATTAAACAAAATCATATGTTTCAAGTAGGCTGTCGTCGTCGGTTGTTACCGTTAAGTTTATTGCCAGGAGAATTTAAGGTTGACGCTTCGTGAACGGGGGGAACGGGGGGGTTGTTCCCCGCGTTGAACCGACACAGACTCGTATCATTCGACTGCACAGCACATATCGTAAGTTGTCACCGTAAGGTTTAGAGCCGGGGAGCGGCGGCGCGGCGGCCGGCGCCTGGTCGCCGGGTCCGCGCGCTTTGAGGGAGGTGAACTCGCTGAGGTCCATCAGCGGCAGCGTCGACGTGTTGCCGCCCTCGCCGAACACTTAGTAGTACTTGTTCCCCGCGTTGAACCGACACAGACTCGCATCACTCGACTACACAGCAAATATCGTAAGTTGTTACCGTAAGGTTTAGAGCCGGGGGGCGGCGGCGCGGCGGCCGGCGCCTGGTCGCCGGCTCCGCGCGCCGTGAGGGAGGGGAACTCGCTAAGGTCCAGGAGCGGCGGCGTCGACGTGTCGCCGCCCTCGCCGAACACAGAGTGGTAGTTGTTCCCCGCGTTGAACCGAGACAGATTCGCCATACTCGACTGCACGGGACAAAACACATACAATTAGTCAATCTGTACATTAGGTACCTAATTTTGTCGTTATTCAACTGGTTTGCTGTAATGATCCCAGAAGTTCTAGGTTGAACTAATAAAATGATTGAGCTATCATGATATTCTCCATAGCAATCTGCGAATTTGGCAGCGTAATACCCACGCTCTCAGAGAGCACGGAAAGCTGTAGATGTTGCACCTGATCTGTACGTGTCGGATTTCCGTTCTATCGGACTATGAAAGTATGATATGAGCTGGGAATTCAGTTCTTCTTCTTCTTCTTTATCAACCGATAGACGTCCACTGCTGGACAAAGGTCTCTTGCATGGACTTCCACAGGCCTCGGTCTTGCGCCGCCTGAATCCAGCGGCTCCCTGCGACTCGCTTGATGTCGTCGGTCCACCTGGTGGGGGGTCTGCCAACACTGCGCTTCCCGGTGCGGGGTCGCCACTCCAGCACCTTGGGACCCCAACGACCATCAGCTCTTCGAACTATGTGCCCCGCCCATTTCCACTTCAGTATCGCGACTCGCTGAGCTATGTCGGTGACTCTGGTTCTCCTACGGATCTCCTCATTTCTGATTCGATCCCGCAGGGATACTCCGAGCATAGCACTTTCCATCGCACGCTGAGCGGTCCTGAGCCTACTTATGAGGCCCTTAGTTAGCGACCATGTCTCGGATCCGTAAGTCATCACTGGCAACACGCACTGTTCGAAGACTTTAGTCTTCAGGCACTGAGGAATTTTGGACGAAAAGACATCTCGGAGCTTCCCGAACGCTGCCCAGCCGAGTTGGATTCGGCGGTTAATCTCTTTCTCGAAATTGGACCTACCTAGCTGGACTGTGTGTCCCAGGTAAATATACTCGTCGACAATTTCGAGTGCAGAGTTCTCAACAATTACTGGGTGGAGCGGTGCATGAGCATTGGACATGATTTTCGTCTTACTCATGTTCATTTTCAGGCCCACCTGTTGAGAAACCCTGCTGATATCGTTGAGCATTGTATTGAGGTCTCTCAGAGTCTCTGCCATGACTACTATGTCATCGGCAAATCGCAGGTGAGTTATGTACTCGCCGTTGATGCCAAGCCCGTTCCAATCCAGAAGCTTAAAGACGTCCTCCAACGCAGCGGTAAAGAGCGGAGATAACGTCTCCCTGTCGCACTCCACGCTGCAAGTGGATTGGCCTCGTAGTCTGGTCCTGTATATGTCGGAGCAGGTATACTCGTCGGCGACAAAGTCAGACTCATTTGTCGCGCGACGAGGAAAGGTAGCGTGGTAAGATAATTTAATTAATTAGGATGTTTATTGTTCGAACGAGGTACCCTCAAAAGCCCCTCTTTTACAATTTTTTAGCGATGGACCAGAAGCGGGAATTATTACTCAAAACTAATCAGGCTTTAAGAGAACGCGTCTCTTAAAACGCTGAAACCCTACCTAAAGCCGTCGCCACCATCCCCAATAACGGCCCCTTTCCACTCAGCTAATAACCACAGCACGACAGACAAACCACCATTTGAACGTGAGGGTAGTTATCAAAAATATCAAAGTATTGATTAATCAAAACAACAACTGAACGTGAGGGTAGTTATCAAAATATTAATTAATCAAACCAATATCTAAACATGAGGGTAGTTATCAAAACTATCAAAGTATTAATTTATCATTTACAGTAATTTAAGCGTACAGACAATATTTATTCGATTAGGGAGCGATTGCTATCGCAAACCCTCAATCGAGTAGAACGACCTAGACGCGAAAGCATCTACTAGTCGAATGGTGTCTCTGGGCAGAGACTGAATTCGTATCGTCGAAACAGCCTTTTTATACTAATATTTCAAGATGGCGTACCCACGCTGTCAAAGTCAGATGTCAATTTGATTAAACTAATTTCATTAAATAAAAGGATACGGAAATCAAAACAATACTTTTAAATAATTAATATATAAAAATTCTTTTCAAAAAACCGACTTCTAACGCCACTACAAAGTATAAAAATAATTTTAGTTTGTCCACGTTTGTTGAAGTCGGGCGGGCCTATATACAAACTATGAAACCGATGCGCGACGCTACAGAATATGATAGACTCGTTTGTAGAAGTCGAGCGAGCATCGCGAGTCGGTTTCATAGTTTGTATTTTAGGCCCGCCCGACTTCAACAAACTTGGCCGAATTGAGAACCTCCTCCTTTTTGGAAGTCGGTTAAAAATAAAAGGATACGGAAATCAAAACAAATACTCTAAATTAATTAATATAAATTAAACGGAAGTCAATAGCGCCCACATACTGACACGTACTGACATTGTGGCGTTTTCATACAAGCACTTCAACACTTGGATATACCGGTAGTCAATTCGGCATCTCTGCAGCGACCTCAACACAGCCCAAGTTTCCACCGAATCAAAGGCTTTCTCATAGTCCACAAACGCTAAGCAAAGTGGCCGGTTATACTCTTCCGTCATTTGTATAACCTGCCGCAGCGTATGAATGTGATCTATGGTACCAAAGCCTTTTCGGAATCCGGCTTGTTCGGGAGGCTGGAAGTCGTCGAACCTACGAGCGAGACGATTCGTAATGACTCTCGAGAACAACTTATAAACATGACTCAACAACGAGATGGGTCTATAATTCTTCAACAAGGTATTATCTCCCTTTTTGAAGAACAGAACCACCACGCTCCTGTGCCATGCTTCCGGCGTTGTGCCCTCGTGGATGACGGAATTGAACAATCGCTGAAAGATCTTAAGTACCGGTTTTCCACCCGCTTTCAGGAGTTCCGCAGTGATTCCGTCATCACCTGGCGCCTTGTTGTCCTTAAGCTGTTTGAGAGCCATTCTAATCTCGTATAGGCTGACGTCCGGGATATCTTCGGTATACTGTCGGGTCAGTTTGGCTCTGGGATCTTTCGCCAAATCTTCAACAGGTTTTTGTGTCGTGGTATATAACTGTCCATAGAACTTCTCAACCTCTCCCAAGACCTCAGGTCGAGAAGAGACGAGACGGCCGTCATCAGTTTTCAGCCGCGTCAGCTGGCTCTGTCCGATAGACAGATCTCTCGCGAACACTTTTGAGCCTTTGTTCCGCTCAATGGTATCTTTAATACACTTGGTATTAAAGACACGGAGGTCGCGAGTTTGTGCCTTAGAGATCTGCCTATTAATCCGCCGGTAGGCAGCCGCGTCTGCCGATGACTGCAGCCTCATCTCTTGTCTCTCCTTCATTAGCTTGAGAGTATGGTCAGAGAACTTTTCGGTTCTTTTCCTGCGATGGGTCTTAAAGAATTTAGACCCCATAGTATGGACAGTTTCCACGAACCTGTTGTTTAGATCGTCCACAGAAACGCAGTCTGCTAGGCACTCGAATCGGTTCTGCAGTTCGAGTTGGAAGTTTTCGGGATTTTGGATATGAGCACGAGAAGGTCGGAGAGTGGACTTCACCAGTCTGGCCCTTTCCAGCTTTACATTAATATTCAACGTGCCTCTTACCATCCGGTGATCGCTACCGGTTTTCACCCTATTGATCACAGAGACATCATTGAATATATTATTATGCCGCTTGGTCGACATAATGAAGTCGATCTCATTTCTCGTGGAGACATCGGGACTCAACCATTCAGGGAATTCAGTTGGGAGGACATTATTATTAATACCTCTATTACTAAGTGCCGATTTCACAAATGATAATGACGAATGCTGTTTTACCGAGAAATAAATTGGGCATTCAGTGTTCTGACAGCTTTTGGATTGAAATTACTGTTGGAAATATGTATTGTATCAAGAAACTGTATCGGGTCAAGAGGACATAATGTATCTCACCATGGAGTTAGAGTTGGCTTGTGACAGTGGGGTCGGCATGGGCACCCGCCGGTCCGCGAACGCGCGCTGCCCGAACAGGGTGGACCGCGACGCCATGGAGGGCGGCGCGCCCCCGGGCATGGCGGTGGCGCGGCCGGGGGACAGCGCGCCGCCGAACGTGGGCGTCACATGCCCCGACACGCCGCCCACCAGCGCCGAGCCCACGCGCGCGCCCACGCCGCCGCTTGCTAGGCTTCTAGGAGCTTGTTGGAAATTCAAGTTTGCCATAACCTGAAACATATTTATTTGTTTATAATTATCAGCTTTTGCTCACGACTTTTAAGTTCTTTATCGCAATATGACATAACTTTTGTAGTCATCTTATCACACAAATATCATAAAGGCGAAAGTTTGTGTGTGTGTGTGTGTGTGTGTGTTTGTTACTCTTTCACGCAAAAACTACTGGACGGATTTGGCTTTAATTTGGGGAGGTGGTAGATTATACCTTGGATTAACACAGGCTACATTTTATCCCGGAAAATTAAAGAATTCCCGCGGGTATTAAAAACCTTAGTCCACGCGGACGAAGTCGCGGGCATCATCTAGATGGCCGCAACTAGTACTACTTTTATACTAGTATAACACAATTATAATAATATAATGCTTCTGTACGTGTGACACTGGGCCGATTTGATAAAATTTTTTGCCTGTGGTTGCGATTGATGGTTTACATTCACAATAGGACGCGGTAGATAGCACTGCGGTAGGGTTGGACACAGGCAGACTTGCAGGCAGGAAATCGTCAGTCGGGTCCATTAGTAAACCATAAAATCATAATGTAGGTACATTTGAACACCTCCCTGACTCAGTGGTCAGCGCTGTTGTCTTATAACAGGGAGGTCCCGGGTTTCGATTCCCGGTGGGTGAATTTGGGAATTTATAATTTCTGAATTGTCTTTGGTCTGGTCTGGTGGGAGGCTTTGGCCGTGGCTAGTTACCACCCTACCGTCAAAGACGTACCGCCAAGCGATTTAGCGTTCCGGCACGATGGCGTGTAGAAACCAATTAGGGATATGGGTTGAATGTTCACTGCCATACCCCTTCCAAGTTAGCCCGCTACCATCTTAGACTGCATCGTCACTTACCATCAGGTGAGATCGCAGTCAGGACTAGCTTGTCATCAAATAAAAAAAAATTATGTATGTATTGAAATGTTTCAATGGCAGGATCAATCAACTTTTCAAAATCTCATTTCCAACAGACACTTTTTTAATAAAAGGTATATTCCGTCCGTTCCGAATTAGTGGAACATTCCCAAAGTAAGGTGTTCAGAGTTAAGCATGAAAAATGGTAGAAAAAATAATCTTTCCAAAACACTAATGGTACAAATGGTTCTAATCAACAGGGAACAACATAATCTGGTAGAGAAATTATGATTTTACTTGTAAAATCACAAGTTTCATAAACTTTGACATAAGTGTATAGCTTATAAGCGTAATTTATAAGTAGGTATGACAATAGTGCAATGGGTGGGGTTAAAATCATCAATTATTATTCGGTTCCTCAGTCCTCGCCCCGACCCAACATGAATGTATCACCATTGAAAATTAGTTTTCTATGAGTTGTTGTATGTGAGCCCCACCAAATCTCCTATGAGAATAGGCTTAGTGTTTGAATACTAAGTAATATAAGTAAGTTGTAAGTTTCATAAATTAATTGAGCTAGTACTTCAAAACTTGTTGGAAACTTAAGTTCGCCTAAATGCAAATTCATGTTTATTTACATTTATGAACACCTGCCTAAATATTTGCATGTGAAACATTTTTATTAATATAACCAATTTTTATGCTTATATTTGCATTTACCCATATAATTCCAGATACATAAATACATAATAAAAAACAATTTAAAATATGAACTAACTAGAACCAGGAGCTGCATAGGCGAGTTTTTACATAACAGAAGGAATGTAAAGTTTTCTGGTAAACTTTACATTACATTGGTAGAAGTAATTATTTTCATACAAATCTATAGGTTCAAATAAATTTCGCCAATAAGCACTTGGGTTAATTAGTTTTAGGTTGGACTTAATTTTTCTGTCCATAATAATTTCAGAAACTACTGTAGAAATTTTCATTTGGTATTCATCAATGCAAGGGTAAGTTTAATACAAATTAGATTCAGCACATGTAAAATGACTTCATAAGTTTTTTTAGTGCAATTATGAATGAATTTTTAATATATATTATTTAATTGTATAAAAAAGGATTGAAATCCATAATACATTATATTACTAACATGAAAATGTGACTCTTTATGGCTAAATTTGTTCGCCGTCTTATGGAAATTTGGTACAGTTATGCACTTTTCCTGGAAAAATCAGATTCCCACAGGATTTCTAAAAGCCGAAAACCACTCTGATGAAGTGGTGGGTATTAGTATAGCCTAAATAAAATATAAGAGGCAAATTACAAACAAAACTCATTACTTCTCCAAAATCTATTACAAAGGCATGATGATATTATTAATAACACTAAAACCCTACTACTTTAAATATTTTAAATACTTCATACTCAATTCTAGAAGCAGTGATAGCCTAGTGGTTAGGACTGTGGTCTCCTATTCGGGGGGTCGCAGGTTCGATCCCGGGTATTCACCTCTGACTTTTCAGAGTAAAGTGCATTTAAGCAATTTAATATCACTTGCTTCAACGGTGAAGGAAAACATCGTGAGGAAACCGGCACACCTGAGAGTTCTTCATAATGTTCGCGAAGGTGTGTGAAGTCCGCCAATTCACATTGGGCCAGCGTGGTAGATTATGGCCCTTCTCTGAGAGGAGACCTGCGCTCAGTAGTGAGCCGTTGATGGGTTGCTAACGATGATGATGAAGTAAGTTTTAAGAGAGAGGGCACACTGGCTACTTTTAGCTGCAGCAGTCGCGCGTTTTTATGGCTTTTAGCGTTTTTATGGCCTCTCGCGTCTGCTGCGCGATTCGCGCGTTTTTATGGCCATTAGCGTTTTTATAGCCTCTTGCGACTGCATCGGGTTTTCGCGACTCAAACGCGTTCGCGTTTTTATTGCCATTAGCGTTTTTATGGCCTTTTGCGTTTGCAGAATCGCGCAGCGGACGTAAAAGGCCATAACAACGCTAATGGCAATAAAAACACCTTGATTCCTCCCTTACCCACCAAAGTGAACACATGTTATACAATGATACAATATACTTTTTAAAGTTGATACATCCATTCATTTCTCCACAATATTATATTAAGATACTTATTTTACTAAATCGTATGAATAGGTGACAAAATAAATGCAAACATGTGTTTGTTTTTCAATCATGCTGCAACAGAGCTACTGATTGACCTGATTTTTGCATGGGTATAGTTGAAGACATTGAGTGACATAGGCTACTTTTTATTCCAGAAAATCAAAGAACCACCACTGGATTTTAAAAGCTAAATAAATGCAGACAAAGTTATAGGCGTTACAGCATAAAATAAAATATTAGTTATATGGTCTCAAGTTTTTGACTATCTCTAGTTATGATAGATACAGTTTTAAATGGCAATAAATGCAATACTAACATTTCATACTGGAACTTGAAACTTGGGTACTTCAGAGATTTCATAAATTTCACGATAAATCTTTATTTTCATCTATTGAAATAAAGAAGTGCATTAAATATTGATTTTAACTTTAAAAACAAGTCTTTATAAAAAATCCCATAATATTAACAAAAATGACTGATTATTCTAAGATACTTTATATGAAGAAAAAGAATACTTAACACTAAAAATTTCCTATCAATATAATAGGATTTTGTATATAGTTTAGCTGAAAAGGTCGATTGAAGATAATAATATAGTCATACTTATCCTCTTTGAGAACTCATCAGAGAATCCAATGTTTTTGAATGAAAACATCTGCATACTAAATGTGTACATTGCTTACAGGTCAAAGTGATAATTATTAAGAGACATTATAAGTGGATATCTATTTTAGACAAATATATGATAACGATAGTCAATAATAACAAATAACTTGTACATAATATATATCAATTCTCATTCGCCTGTCAAACAATGGCGACTTTGAGACGTTCCAATTTCAGTTCTGCAGAAAATAAATAATATTTATTACCTAATATGTTTAAGTCAGTCCTTGTTGCACTAATTCAGTAACCTTATGGTTGGTTCATAATCAAGTCTCTTCCAAGAGAATTAAATAAATCCACTCGACGAAATAAACAAAAGTTTGTTGACTGTTCAATTTGTAAGGCAATTTCTCAGCATTCAGAATTTTATTCAGCAACTTAAAGTATATCTACTGCAGCTTTTCCATGAAACACTGCTATAAAACTCTTAAAACTTTATACATCTTTACGTGGCTAAAATAAATTATAACAATTTCACTCAGATTTGTCGAACGCCACATTACCCTAAACAACTGGCAGCCATATTGTTAAATGCGGAAACAACTTCAAGAAGTCTATTATATTCACTCGCACTGACCACTTTTCCAAAATAAATCCATTAAAAACGTTAAATTTTTAATAAATATAATATTTTTAATTATTGTTTTTTTTCACACTATTTCAATTTTTAGAAATTATGAAGTTTTACATGGTATTGAGGAACTAGTTTGACTACAATTTCAAAGGTGATGACGAAAACACCAGAGTTACCACATTTTAAAATTTTTTATATTCGCGCTTTATTCACGTTGATTGCTTTTTTTTAAAAAGAAAATTAATTTTTAAAGAAGCTATTTTTTATAATAAATTCAGTCAATCACCACGACTGAGGCTCATTGTTGCTATGATTGATGTAGCTTTTTCAGAATTGGCCTACGGGATTTAAGGTGGATTATTTATACGAGTCTGCCCGCGAAATTCAAATTTAATTTGGTTTTTCGCAATTTGTAAACTAATAGGTACGACAAATTAGGTTTATGCATCGGCGTCGCCAGGGGTGGGGGGGGGGGCAGGTAGGGCAGCTGCCCCCCCCCCTGGAGATTTGAAAAAATGAAAAAATATAGCCATGCAACCAGTCTCTCATTTGAGTTACTGATAATTCCCGCATGTCGAATGATAATCCATTCCAAGCTTTCCGACGGCACTGCTATAGTTTTAAATCTGTGGCTTTATTCTTTAGTGTTAAAGCGGAACGGGAGGGAAAAGCAAAATCTCTCACTCGCGTCAGTCATATTTTTCACCATTTAGGCTACTAAGAACGAGAGTCGAGAATCCGCGACGAAAAAGACTGAAAGTTGACTAGGTCGCCTTTTAGGGCTTAGGCTGCTGCATGGATAAGGCATATAAATTTGCGGAATCGCAAATTATGAGCATTAGCTTAAAAAACCAGCCAAGTGCTAGTTGAACTCATCCAAGAAGGGAGGGTACCGTACCATCTTAAAAGAACAGTAGAACTTTTAATTATTCAATCATCATCATCACCATTGTAGCAAGTGATATTTAATTGCTTAAACACATAATATGACTCAGAAAAGTCAGAGGTGCGTGCGTACCCGGGATCGAACCTGCGACCTCCCGAATAGGAGGTCACAGTCCTAACCACTAGGCCATCACTGCTTTAACTATCTACCTACAATAATTCAAACGTTTTCCATCCTCCCCTAATATAAAAATAAACTAGTAACACCTCCTAAAAGACTACAGATGTTTGGGAAAAGTTCAAACTGGATGGCAATTCGTATTAGTAGGGTAAGCCGTAGTAATCTTGGCCACCCCTCAATCATTGGCCTTTCGACTTTAAAATTATTGGTTTATTATCAGTTTCATTTGCGCAAAAGGTATAAAAAAATATTTGAATTTTTCTACGTTGACATCACTCATAAATAAAACTGGCAGTTTTTAAAATAATGAATTAGTAACCCTTGAAAAAAAATAATTTTGTGACGAGGACAGTGAAGGTGTAGATTATTACGAAAATCATAAGAATCAGGCATTTTAAAATTGTAATTTACCTACTTTTTTGCATTCAAATTGGAAGATAAGCCTTCCTCTAAGTTATTTATGATCCAATTTAGGTTAACATGCCTTAATTGATGGTAAAAGACTCAAACCAACGTAAAAAAGTGTAGGTCAACGTTAGTACCATCCGCTTGTATAGAAGATGAGTTTATTAGCATGAGTGCCAATTACAGTAGTAACTGCTTAACTGCAGTAACTAGATATTAGCAGGGTCAATCTTTATATTTTTACGGTTTTGGCCGTGCTAATCATTGTACTTTTAAGTATGCCAATTCTTGTAAAAAACAATCAAAAATTCGTAGTGATGGACCAAAGTCGATACTGAACAATTAGTATACCTACCTAAATGCAAGTCTGTTTATTATTTTTAAGGCTAAACTACCTAATGACCAAACAAGCCATGTCAAGTTTTGACTTGTCAAACATGTTGACAAGTAATGTTCTCCTACTATATCAATATTAAAAATCGGCCAGGTGCGAGTCGGTCCTCGCTCTTTTAGGGTTCCGTACATATGACCAAATCATTTTAATTATAAAACTAGATACATATTTAGATATCTTAGTTCTTAGAAAGTACTAAATTAGTATATGGGGAAAAATGCTCGTTTGTTTTGGTCACAACTTACAAACCGCATTATAAATCGGTGTTTTCAGTATTTGTTGTTTAAATACACTATATAGTACATAATATACCAGAGTTTCAAATTCAAAACTACTTTAGTTTTTGAGATAGACCCCCCCAAACAAAATTGGTCTAAAACCGAAAACTTTGACAGCCCCCCATTTCTTCATTTTTGTAGCTAAAAAATTAAAAAATATATATTTAAACTCCACTTAACGAGTTCTAGACAATGACACCCCACATACTAGGGTAAAAAAATAAAAAAATTATTTCGACTCCTTTTCCATGTATGGGAGGAGCCCCCTTTATTTTTAATTTTATTTAATTTTTATTATTTGTTGTCATAGCGGCAATAAAAATACACAATATGTGAAAATTTCAACTGTCTACCTATTACGGTTTACGAGATACAGCCCGCTGACAGACGGACGGACGGACGGACGGACGGACGGACGGACAGCGGAGGCTTAGTAATAGGGTCCCGTTGGCACCCTTTGGGTACGGAACCCTAAAAATGCGAAAGGTATTGATGTACGTTCGTTTGTCTTTCAAACACAGATGAAGTAATAGCTAGGTACTTCGTAGTCACGCTGAAATTTTTATATTCAGATAGACCATTTCCAAGATTTAAAATAATATCTACCTATATCGGATTATCTCGGTAATAGTTTTGAAGTGGAATTTGGGAATTTATGATACAAAAGTAATCCTTTTTGTTATATAATAAATACCTAGTTTATTTCCGCGACTTCATTCACGTGGATTTTGTTTTGAAAATCCCGCGGGAGCTCTTTGATTTTCCGAGATATATGCATAGTAGCCTAAAAATAGTAATCTGTGGAGATTTCAACATAGATATCCTGCAACACACGCCTTTTACAGGTAGATTACTTAATTTGTTTAAAAGTTTTAACCTGGAAAATGTTTTTGTTGAACCTACGAGAATAACTGCTAATTCAGCTACTTGTATTGATAACATCTTCTGTGATTGTAAAATTATCCAAAAATCGATTATCACTTATTTAAGATCTGATCATTGCGGACAAATGATATCTATTCCGAGCAGTGAGCAGAATACAACAAAAGTAGTAAAATATAGGCCAGTTACCACAAAAAAAGTAAGGCAATTTAAACAAAATATCGCAGCTGCATTGCCGACGCTTGATATTGCACAGGGTGGTCCGGATGAAATTTATAGTGAGTTTTTTGATCTTTTAAACTCTCAATTTAACTCTATCTTTAAGGTAATAGACAAAAGATTATTTAAAAATTTAAAATTTAGTGATTGGGCAACTGTTGGCATCTATAAAAGTAGAAATAAGCTGTTTGACTTGTATGCAGAAAAACGATATAATTATACCCCCGCGTTTATAGAATATGTAAGAAATTACTCCAAATTGTTTAGAAACGTGTGCATACAAGCAAAGTCACTTCACATAAAACAAAAAAATTGTCAATTCAGATAATAAAATAAAAGCAGTATGGGACATTATTGGTGATGAAATGGGTAAGAACAAGATGCATTATAATAAACTGGAGCTTAAACTTAATAACCTTGTTATTGACTCCGATATAGAAATTGCAAATACATTTGAGAACTTTTTCAAAAATATACCAGTAACCACGACCAGTTCTCTAAATTCCTCGCCAACAGAAGCCTGTAATCTTCTAAGAAGCAATGTCTCTGAGTGCAATAAACTATTTAGGTTTGAACACGTTACCCCACATGATATTATCAAAACATTTAAATCATTGCAAAATAAAAAAACAGGAGATCTATGGGGAATATCAGTTAAATTAATTCACAATATCATTGATATTATTGCGCCTTATCTTGCTTTAATTTTTAATAAATCTGTAGATACTGGATCTTTTCCAGACCTAATGAAATGTAGCAAATTAATACCTCTTTATAAATCGGGAAGCAAATTTGACCCGAATAACTACAGACCAATTTCAATTTTGCCAACTCTCAGCAAGATTTTCGAAAAAATAATGTTCAACCAACTGCTTCTACACTTTAACTTAAATAAACTTCTTCACCCTGAGCAGTACGGTTTTACTAAGGGTCGATCAACAACCGATGCAGCCGCAACGCTGTTACAACACATTTTCGATGCATGGAATAACTCACAGAATGCCATTGGTATTTTTTGTGATTTATCAAAAGCCTTCGACTGCGTTGATCACAAGACCCTCTTACTTAAACTGAGCCACTATGGTATTAAAGATATTGCACTTAGCCTCATTGCGTCTTATCTAAGGGATCGTGTTCAAAGAGTGTGTGTCAATGATGTAAAATCATCCGGATCAGCCTCAGTAATGGGTGTACCCCAGGGTTCTATTCTAGGTCCATTCATGTTTTTGATTTACATAAACGATTTACCATATTTTGTCCAAAATACTTGCGATATTGTACTATTTGCTGATGATACGTCTTTGATTTTCAAAGTCGATAGGAAAAAAGACAATTTTGACGATGTAAATAATGCATTATCTCAAGTTTCTGAATGGTTTACTGCAAATAATCTACTTTTAAATGCTAAAAAAACAAAGTGTGTTGAGTTTTTATTGCCTAACACCAGAACTGTCAGTAAAAATTTAAAGATAAGTAATGAATCCTTGAAAACAGAGGACTCCACATTGTTCTTGGGATTAACCCTGGACTCAAAGCTGCAATGGGGCACCCATATAGCAGTACTTGCTGGCAAGCTCAGCTCTGCTGCTTACGCTGTTAGGAAGATTCGACAGATAACTGACATAGAAACTGCAAAAATTGTTTATTTTGCATATTTCCATAGTATTATGTCATACGGAATCTTAGTATGGGGTAAAGCGGCCGATATTGGAAAAATTTTTGTATTGCAGAAGAGGGCGATTCGCGCAATCTATAATTTAAAGCCGCGGGATTCGCTTCGAGAAAAATTTAAAGAAATAGGCATTCTTACAGTAGCTTCACAATATATTTATAACAATATAATATTTGTCAGACAAAACATTGTGAATTACAAAAAAAAGGGTGAATTACGAGATAGGCAGGTTAGAGATCCAAATAGGCTCGTGATTCCTCGACTGCGCCTCAAGAGGGTCCGAAAGACATTTGTGGGAATGGGCGTGACGTTCTATAATAAAATTCCACAGTCGATCTTGGACTTGCCTTTACACAAGTTTAAGAAATCGATTAAAACTACGCTCATGAAAAAAGCATATTATACGATTGAAGACTATATAAATGACAAAAAAGCGTGGATGTAATTCGTTCCAGCGATTCATGAGACAGTAGGTAATGATTAACCTGTATAATTGTATATCAAAATAATTCTATTCTATTCAGAGTTTCCACTTTATTTGTGTACAAGTCATATTTTAAAATGAGTATTTGATTTGAATATTAGTTTCAATTCGATGCCTTAAGATGGGTAGCCTAAGTATGTCACACTCTCTTTAACATTTCTGCGGTGGTATCGTGTGATGCGGGTTGTTGCGTTCCCTAAAATATGGTTGAGCGAGGCAATGGCTGGGTCATGCGTCATGCTCGTGAACGGGTGCCACCAGCGGCAATGGGGCTACTTTCTGTCTGCCCGTCTTGACATGTGTTGAATTATAATTAGAAATAATTACGTATGCTTTTGTGGACCTTTCCCTCATTGTGGAAACTCTGCATACATAGAATATCTGTTAAGTATATTGTAAAAGTATTTTGAAAAGAGCAACTGCCGAGTTTCTTGCTGGTTCTTCTCGGCAGGAACGGCATTCCGAACCAGTGGTAGACTCATTGACGATTCAAAAGTACTTGTAAAAGTTTATTTGAATAAAAAACATTTCTATTCTATTCTATGTCACTTTCGAGGACCTCAACTATGCCATGTAAAAAAATCACGATGTTCCGTAGCTTTGTTGCAGCGTGATTTAAGGACAAACCAACAAACAAACACACCTTCGTATTTATAATATTATTACGGATATGTTACTTGCGATTTTACTGCAACTTCATTGACGCAGACGTCGGACATGATCCGATAAGCTATAATAATAATAATAACTTTTGAAAAAAAAATGTTTAATTTTGCATGGCAATTTATTTTTAAGAAAAGATTTTTTTTGTTTTTTTAAGAATTTAATTTTATGAAAGAATTTTACCTATTTGTTTATTTTTAAGACAAGTGATACCTTCAGCTACTATATTATGTTACGTATTGTGAACCTACTTACCGATTTTGAGTTAAGATTGCCTTATTAAAACCAGAATGTTTATAATGCGGATAAGTACCTCTTAGTAACATATTTTATATCATTAAGAAAGAAATATATTTTACATCATTACCTTTAAGTTATTTTTTTATTGTACCTACCTACTAATTTATCGACTTAGGGCTTAATAGATACAAGATATCCTATACCTTCACATCACTATCGCATATTTTAGTGTGATTCTAATAAATTTCACTAGTGATTGGCATAACACATTATAATATAGATTAGCAGTGCTAATATATACAAACGTACTGTAATGATTAACATGGTAATCATTATACTTTTGGTATGGCATTCGCTATGCTCAAAGGCCAATGATCGTACTTTTGGCTTCTTTTTTAAGTTTATTGCATTAAAGTTAATAAAGAGATCACACTTGTGCTTTATTTGAATTCTCAGATTCATACTCAACAGTTTGAGAACAAATGTTATTCGGTTTTGAGCCTTAATTAGATGGAATAAATGTTTAAAGTCAATGTTCACCTTAAACGGCCAATCACTGTATCGCTTACCCTATATAGTAATTTAAAATAATGATGGTTTAATTATAGATTTAATATTAAGGACAATGTATTATTGACATTTTTTCAAATGTCATGTCGTATCAACCTTAAGGTTCCAAAATCGCCAAGTCATTCAATAAATATGTTTTATTTTTTGAGATAGGCTTGCGCTTGACGACACTCAATGCTGGAAAGCACTGATAAGGTTGGAGCGCGTTTGCCTAGAAAATGCCTATTCACTGTTGCCGTGAAGATACTCAAATTATACGTGGCCGGAAAGACAGACAGGAATAAGTATAATAACTCAAAATTAAGTCGATTCATTGCTTCGTTGCTGCATGACTGAAGAACATTTTCATAGATTTAATAATTAAAATTCAAAATTAATAAGTACTAATAATTATTTTGTAAATAATTAACCTCTTTTTGTATAATTATACAATTTGTCTATGACTTGTCTATGATTGTAAAATGGGAAATAATGGGAATAAATTTCTCATTGGCAACACCAATGATCATATGATTGTTCAATGAAGAAGCACGTCTGATAGGCGTCGACATACTTTTTCAAGCCAGTATTTTAATTTCTGGCTCATTATCGGCCGTTTTACGTGTTAGTAGTGTTAATAAAATAACCATCAGCCATGGCGCTCAGCGACGCAGATGTTCAAAAACAGGTATACAGTTCAATATGCTTTTAGTTTGTAAGCCACTTACTATCGTTCACAGATGGGTTTTGTCAAAATGATTGATCCGGGACCTTATACTACCTGCGTTGAAGTTTTATACTACCCTATCATTTCAAATGATCTTTAATATACGTAATATTACAATGAAATTCTTTTATGTATTGCTAGATCAAGCATATGATGGCCTTCATCGAACAAGAGGCCAACGAAAAGGCCGAAGAGATCGATGCAAAGGCCGAGGAAGAGTTCAACATTGAGAAGGGTCGTCTGGTGCAACAACAGCGGCTCAAGATCATGGAGTACTACGAAAAGAAGGAAAAACAAGTTGAACTACAGAAAAAGATGTATGTTCAACTGCACTCCTTAAATTCTTTTAAAAACAACCTAAAACACAGGCTTCATCATCAATCAATGTACAGAATTTGTCAATCAATGTGGCTAAGAGCCTGTATTACCACCTTCTGATAAGTGTCAGATAGCCTATCCGTAAATTTTGTCACTTTCTTTCTTTATGTCAAGTGACATAGACAAAATATGTGAATAAGCTATCCAACACTTATCAGAAGGTGGTGAAAATGGTCCTAATTCTTTCTTTTTTTAATCTTGTTCAGTCCCTTTCATAATAGTCCTTCCAGAAAATAATAGCACCTGTCAATTTAGTTTCTGAGATTGTGTACAACAAAATTAGCCTCATTATACAAAATAGCACAATAACTTGTCCAATTTTTTTTTTATTGTGTGCATGAACTCTGAAATTGCTCAGATGACCAAAGTTCAAGCTGAATTGCCAGGCTTTGATATTCTTTTTTTTTTTATATTTTTGTTGTAAGAGGAAGCTCTCAAATCAAATGAATCAGATAAATGTGGACTGTTAGGAATAGACCACATACCAGTGGGTTAGGAATCCACATACCTCAGTCTTGTGCTTGTATATCCAGCACCTTGTGGGAATTGTTTCATATTATCTAACCTTAGTAACAACATCTATTTTCAAACATTAAGTTTACTTATTTCTGAATATGACTTGACTACATTTGTAAAATGTCTTGGGATTCCCTTTGAGAAAAATTTAAATAAATAGGCATTCTGACAGTAGCTTCACAATATATTTATAACAACAAAATATTGGTCAGATAAAATATTTTGAGTTACAAAAAAAAAGGGTGATTTACACGATAGGCAGGTTAGAGATCCAAATATGCTCGTGATTCCTTGACTGTGCCTCAAGAGGGTCCGAAAGACATTTGTGGGAATGGGCGTGACGTTCTATAATAAAATTCCACAGTCGATCTTAGACTTGCCTTTACACAAGTTTAAGAAAGCAATTAAAACATCTCTCATGGAAAAAGCATAATATACAATTGAAGACTATATAAATGACAAAAAAGCGTGGATATAATTCGCTCCAGCGATTCATGAGACAGTAATAATTAACCTGTGTAACAAAATAATCCTATGCTATTCAGTTTTTCTACTTTATTTGTGTCTAAGTGATGTCTTAAAATGAGTATTTGAATATTAGTATTCAATTCGATGCCTTAACATGGGTAGCATAAGTATGTCACACACTCTTTAAACATTTCTGTGGTGTTGTCGTGTGATGTGGGTTGTTACGTTCTCTCAAATATGGTTGAGTGAAGCAACAGCTGGGTCATGTGTCATGCTTGTGAACGGGTTCTACCGGCGGGAATGGCCATCTTAAGATAGAAGTTAGTAGGTATGCATTTTTGGAACTTCCCTCATTGTGGAAACACTGCATATATAGCGTAGTAATTACTGTATTGTAAATTTGTTTTGAAAAGAGCAACCGCCGAGTTTCTTGCTGGTTCTTCTTGGCAGGAAGGGCATTCCGAACCAGTGATAGAGCCAGATGATTCAAAAGCACTTGTAAAAAGTTTATTTGAATAAAAAATATTTCTATTCTATTCTATTCTAAGAATTCTTCTAGTTAGGATGCTGTCCCATGAGACTAGTGAGGGAATAGATAGTGCACCTGTTTTTGAGCACACACTGCTGCTCTCTGTGATCAATATTCGGTCTCATAGTATTATTATTATTATTGTTATTTATACATGATAGAGTAAAAGATTTTTACAAAACATCACTACATGTTTCTCACTTTACTGTGCAATCAAAAATGTTTGTAAATCTAAAAACATCTCCCAATCCCAACATCGAAAAAAGCAAATTCATACCTTTATGAAATATTGTTTCATTTAACATTTTCAATAAAAATTAAAACTATAAAAATTCATAAGGATAAATTAATTATGAAACAAGGATTATTTCATTCATGCTCTCATTTCATCTAATAAAGTAATCTTTGACTCAATTTTACCCTTTTAAAATCTTTAACCTAGGTATAGGTAAGCCTAATTTTTAACCTAGGTATATTGTGAGGAAAAACACTATGAATTAAATAAGATATGCTTGTTATCTAAATAGATAAGAAATAAACCAAGTTGTACACACTTTTATAGTAAAAATAACTTTTGCTTGTAACTTTGTTCACATTGAGATACATTTTAAAATTCCAGTGGCAACCCTGTATTTCCTAGAGATAAAAGTATCCTATGTCACTCTTTAAGTTCTTTAACAATATCTAAATATAAAATCAAATTTATCTGTCCTCCATTGCTGCTTGATTAAAGGATAAACCAATTCTTATTATTAATAATTTTCAAGACTGTCCACATGGTGTTACCGTTTTAATATCCCTCAAGATCCCTTTGTTTTTCCGTTATAAAAGTTGCCTATGTCTCTCTCCAGGTCCTCTACTATACCCAGGAAAAAACCACGTCATTATACAGTATAGTTACAACAGTAGACAACAATAACACAACACATGTCCTACTAATATTATAAATGCGAAAGTGTGTGAGGATGGATGGATGGATGTTTGTTGTTGGAAATGAATCGATTTTGCTGAAATTTGAAATGGAAATAGCTCATACCCAGGATTAACACATAGGCTACATTTTATCCAGGAAATTGTAGAGTTCCCTTGGGAATAAAAAAACCTTAGTCCACACATACGAAGTCGCAGGCATCATCTGGTATTAAATATTTCAATACCTACCTGTTTTTAATATGATAAAATTCAATGAAGTAACAACAATATTAATATTCTTCTCAGCAATTCATCGAACATGCTGAACCAAGCTCGTCTGAAGGTGCTCAAAGTACGTGAAGATCATGTACGCAATGTACTGGACGAGGCTCGCAAGCGCTTGGCTGAAGTGCCCAAGGACACCAAACTGTACTCCGAGCTGCTTGTTACACTCATAGTCCAAGCTCTCTTCCAGGTAAGTTCATTATGGCCAATCAGTACTAATAATCTGGTTTCCGAACCGGTGGTAGAATCATGACAGCCACAGGTTGGCCTATGTGATATAAATAATTTTGAATTTCGAATTTGCAAAACTGCATTTGCTTGTCCTTCAATCACTTTGCAAAAGAGCTACTGATCTACGTGGTTTTTTGCATAGGTATAGTTGAGGACCTGGAGAGTGATACAGGCTACTTTTATCCTGAAAATCAAAGAGTTGGCAGGATTGGTTGGTTGGATGGCCTTGTGTGTGAAGTCTGCCAATTTGCATTGGACCAGCGTAGTGGACTATGGCCCATAATCCTTTGAGAGAAGATTTGTGTTCAATGTTTATGGATTGCTGAAGATGATGATTTGAATAATTATTATCAGTCATTCATGTGTATGCAAGTTTCTTTATTCCACCATAACTTCTAAATGCCTGAACAGATTTGGATATATTAGGTCCTTACCTATGAAATTGCCTTTCTTCAATACTGGTCATTTCAAATAAAAAAAAGTTTGTAATGGCTCTGTATTCTAAATTCAAATTAATTTTGTTTTAAAACCATGACATTCTATTTACAAACTCAGTCTTTTGTTTTTTGATTAGCGTTGTATTTTCATTACTACGCGTTCGTTTCAAGTTGAGCCCTGCACCATAGAGTAAAGAAATCTTCACCCCTCGCGCTTCCCCGCACCGCACCTCAAGTCAGACCCACAGTAAAGACACAGTATAAGAAGATGCAGTATAATAGTTTATGTATTGTTTTATTGACCTGTCTTAACTATGAATATTGAATTCGAATTGTTATAAATAATAAAAAAATATATAAAAAAAAAGTGTTTATTATTCTAATGCTTTACGATATACAACATTCTTAGTTTTTTTTAACCAAACCTACCAAAACTCCTAATATCCAAAGTTCAATGTAATAAATTGAACTTTTAATACGTAAACTTAGAATAAGAATTATTATTAAATATTATTTTTGCATGCCTATCCGGCAGATTGTAAGGACTTTTATTATAATGTAACACCATTGTACTACTCAATCTGTGCAAATAAATAATTTGAATTTGAAATTTATTTTTAATAAGCGGTGCTTCGCGAGCGGTTTACTAAGTCTGACTTGAGGTGCGGTGCGGGGAAGCGCGAGAGAGCTAGGGGAAATTTGTAACGCGTAGTACCACTAGAACTAGATCAAAGGTGTCAAACTACTGCATATCCTATACTGTGTCCGTACTGTCGGCATGGAACTAGGAATTACGACTACGTCGATTACTTTACTCTATGGCGCAGGGCTCAACTTCAAACGAACGCGTAGTACATTTTGAACATTTTTCGTCATCTATACATATAATAAAACTGTAACTGGAAGATTTCTGTACATTTAATATATTTTGAAAATTTTAATTGGGGCATGTTTACTATCGATACTGAGCCCAAAACAGATTTTTATTTAATTTTTGTCTGTTTGTCTGTTTGTTTGTCCTTCTTTCACGTAAAAACTACCGCACAGATTTCTACAAAATTTTATACCGTGGTAGCTTATTACTCGGGTCAACATCTAGGCTACCTACTTTTTATCCCGGAAAATCAAGGAGTTCCCGAGGGACTTTAAAAACTAAATCCACGCGGACAAAGTCGCGGGCATCAGCTAGTAATGGATACTTTAAAAATTCGTGTAATTATGGAATATGAGTTCCGTCGTGGCACCAACGCGACACAAACGGCCAACGTTTTTGATGTTACGCATCAAAAACGTTTACGGAGAGAACTGTACAAACGATCGCACAACCCGTTATTGGTTTTCCCGGTTCCGTTCTGGAAATTTTGACTTGAAAAATGAAGCTCGTGGTCGTCCGGAGACTTTGGTTAACAATAATGAATTAAAGGTGATTGTGGAAGCTGACGAAACTCAATCCACAGCTGAGCTAGCAGCAGCTTTTGATGTAAGCATCAAAACAATATTGATCCATTTGCGACAAATTGGCAAGGTAAAAAAGCTTGATAGATGGGTGCCCCACGACCTTAACGATCGCCAGCGCAACGTACGCGTCGAGACCTGCCTTGCGCTGCTCAACAGGCAAAGAAATGAAGGAATTTTGAAACGAATTGTTACGTGCGACGAAAAATAGATTCTGTTCGACAATATAAAGCGCTCAGCAAGTTGGTTAGACCCTGGTTCAGCACCAAAGCAATGCCCTAAACCAAAAATGACCCCTAAAAAGGTGATGGTCACTGTTTGGTGGTCTAGTGCGGGTGTGATTCACCACAGCTTTTTACAAAACGGCATGAGCATTAATGCAGATGTGTACTGTGAAAAACTGGAGAGAATGATGTAGAAGCTTGCACATCTGCAACCAGCTTTGGTCAATCGGTCATCCCCACTGCTCCTTCACGACAACGCGCGACCCCATACTGCGCAACAGACAGTCTCCAAGCTGCAAGAGCTGGAGTTGGAAGCTCTCCCTCATCCGCCATACTCACCAGACCTTGCACCTACCGACTATTACTTTTTCCAAAATTTAGACAACTTTTTAGTGGGTAAAAAATTCAATTCCCGAGAGGCAGTACAAAATGCCTTTGAAGAGTTTGTTGCCTCCCGTCCAGCTGATTTTTACAAGAAGGGTATCAATAAACTGCCAATGCGTTGGCAAAGATGCGTCGATTGCATGGGTGATTACTTCGAATAACAGAAATAAAAAAGTTTGAAAAAATAAGTACTTTAACTTATTGCATACAAAACGGCAATTTCATAGGTACCTATTAATATGGGGTATCGTTAGAATCCTTACACCATCCCGAGTGATACTGGCTATAAATTTTTATGTAAAAAATACAATATGGCGGCTGCATGGCGCCATTTTCAATTGGCAGGGCAGTAATGTCTTTTAATCTTTAACTCCCGATAAAAGCCACGCCTATCATCATATCGCCTATCTACACACCATCATACTGGAATGATAAAATGCTTGCCAGAACGTCTTTATCGATATGGGGGAACTAGCCACAGCCAAAATCTTTGACCACACCAGACCAGTCACAATATCCGGAATCAACCAATTATATAACCCTAGTACTCACCAAACATAAATAAATTAGCTCTATACATCAATGTTGTATTATTTTGTTTTGAAAAGAGCAACTGCTGAGTTTCTACTCAGCAGAATCAGCCTTCTGAACCGGTGGTAGAATCTTGACGTGTCATATGAGCTACAGGTTGCCCAACATGAAATAATTTTGAATTTTAAAGAAACTGTTTAATTTTACAGCTTATGGAACCATCAGTGTCAATCCGCGTGCGACAAGTGGACAAAGCCCTCGTGGAGTCCGTCCTGGGCAAAGCCGCACAGGACTACAAAGCTAAGATCAAGAAGGATGTGCAGCTCAAGGTTGACGCAGAGAACTTCCTCTCACCAGACACCTGCGGTGGTGTGGAGCTTATTGCTACTAAGGGCCGCATCAAGGTATTTTGTTTATACGATTACAAGATAGCCCTTGACTGCGATCTCACCTGGGCCCCGATTCTATAACAACATTTTCCTAGCAAACCTTCAATGGATAATATGTATAGTTCCAGAATCAGGGCCGTGATGGTAAGTGATGATGCCGTCTAAGATGGTAGCTGGCTAACTTTGAAGGGGTATTGCAGTTATACATTCAACCCATACACTAATCTGTTTCTACACGCCATCGTGCCGGAATTTTCTTTGAAGGTAGTGTGGTAACTAGCCACGGCCAAAGCCCCACCGGACCAGAATAGAGACAATTCAGAAATTATAAATTCGAACCTGAGACCTCCCAGTTATAAGACCACAGCACTTACCACTGCGCCACGGAGGTCATCAAAATATTATATATTAGGTTTATAATAACTATGTACTTACGGCCGAAATATCATTACCTTCGTAGGTATTGATTCATACCTATCGAATCCAAAATAGTTATTTGTGTTATATGGAGCCAAAGGAATTTTTTGTTCCCCGAGGGCGTTATTTTGAATTCAGAGCGAAGGGAAGGATTCTATAGTAGACTCCCGAGCGCAGCGAGGGATTCTAAAGTAGAATCCTGAGCGTAGCGAGGAATTCAATATACGCCGCCCGAGAACAAAAAATTTTGGCCCCGAATGACACATACTATTTTTCATCATTACCTATGAGAAAAAGCTAGGAGTATCAACCTACTATGTATAGAGTATAGACATTACCAATACGTATATTGAAAGTTTAAATAAAACACAAATAATTTTTTATGAAATCCTAATTAAATATTAATATTTATGTTGGAAGTATGGGCGTATACATCTAATCGACATATTTGATCACGTGACTTATCGAAGACAACCGCTTCTCAAACATTTTTGAATTCTCTCTTCTGATTGGTCCGCGTTAGTGCGGACGCGGAACGCGGACCAATCAGAAGAGAGAAATGAAAAGTCCCATGGGGTTAAAATTAAATTTTGCTCCCGCTATCCTCTGAAGACAATATTCGTTTTTCGAATAGGTATGATGAAAACGTGTTTTATGTTATCTATGTTGGTAATTAAAGAAAAAATACTAATTTATCAAGTATAGTTCCTAAGCTCTTCACCCATAAGAAATATGGCCACTTGTTACAAGTTACAACACTATTAATCCTAATGGATCAATTTAAAATTAAATTTGTTGTCATTCCAGATTACCAACACCCTTGAGTCTCGCATGGAGCTGATTGCAGCACAGCTGTTGCCCGAAATCCGTACCGCCCTGTTCGGACGCAACCCTAACCGTAGATTCACCGACTAAACAACAGTGAATATTAATACAACACACTTGTTATTACTAACAACTTATTTAAAATAAAAAAATCTTAGAAACTAAAATAATGTTATAATAAGTGTTTTTCCTTTGCCTAATTAATTATTATACTATAATTATGATAATATGTAATGCGTACAATTTTATTGCCGTTTAGAGTGTATCGTAAATGAAACAGTAAAGTCGCCAGAAAATGTATTGTATGTGTCGTCATGTCACTATTCTGATGCCTGGATTATTGCAAAAGATTTTTTTACTACAGATTAACCAATTCGTTCAATAAGAAATATTTAATTTATTACAAAATTTTAAAAACACAATTCTCATCAAATCCACAAACTATATTATTATTAGTCTAATTAAACACATCTATATTGCAAGGAATATGGTTATGGTGCACTGTAAATGGGCTTAATATACATATTTCTACTCCTAACTGTACATTAGTTTCGCCTTAAAATGTATGTCTGCAGTATGAGTATTTTAAAAATATTTTATTATTACAATTCATTCATAATAATATAGCCCGATATATCTTTATATTTAGAAGTAGCATATAATAGGGTTTTGAAACAAGTGTTTTAAAAATTAAGAAATACCATTTAATTGTATAAGTACCACTACATAACCGAATATTCCATACTATGTAATGTATGATAATGTGTACACACCTTTATCCAAACAGTATTATAAGATAAAAGCACAACATGCAAGTTATGTGTTTCTCATGTTTATTGAATTATATTATTCATGTTCGAAATAAATTTTCAAATCAATGTTTTTTAAGCTTCATACATATTTATCTGAACTCTGAAGGAATTATTGATGGCTGTAAGATTTTAGTCTGACGGCAGCATCCTATGCTATCTCCACTTAAATCGAGGCAAAGATTTGACTGGTCACAGCGTAGTGTCAAACTGAAACCTTACAGTCTGACGCATTCCTTTTAAGTTTTCTACCTGGCAATTATGTTTTGGCTTGCTTTTGAATATTTATTGAGCACTGTAGCTCTGAAAACTTATATAATTTATGTATCATATTATATGATTCCAATTATTGCACTGTTAAATTTCTTATGTAAATATATAGATGTGTTAAAAACCAATTTTTTATTTATTACCCCCTATTTCCTTAAGAATAAGATACAATGAAAGAACGTCTTATCAATGGCTTGGGTTTGAATCTATTTTGTCAAGAACAATCTACAATTTATAATAATGGAAGTAGTTAGCTTCTAAAAATACGACAACTACTGATTGAAACAAGTTACTATCTCTGGGACCACTATAATAGACGTATTGCATATATATAGCATTTACTGTATCATTATATTTACTGTAGTTTCTTGCTGGTTCTTCTCGGCAGGAAAGGCATTCCGAACCAGTGGTAGATTCATCGACTATTCAAAAGCACTTGTAAAAGTTTATTTGAATAAAAAATATTTCTATTCTATTGATACTATCCTTCGCCCCTAGCCCAGTAAGAAAAATCGGTGGGACTCCAAACCACGGGCCCTTCACGATAAGAACGAGCATTGAGTTTTGACCACGCACCGCTTGCGGTTCGCGAGTCTGTCCCTAGGCGAGGCGATGCCGTCACAATGCTGCTATCATGAATCATCTATGCTATGTAGATCACTATTAAGTGATAAGGCCGCTTTTGGAACGTAGTTCCTTATCGCGCGGTGCGGAAGGGGGCTAGACGGACAAAATTAAGACAAAATTGAACAGACACTTTTTTGAATGTGAAATTGGCATTGTGTCCAATATTTTCACAGTACAATATTAGATCTCCGTAGCCTTGTGGTTTCTACAGTCGCATAAAGGTCGATAAGGGTCGATGGTTCGAATACCAGCTTGACAGACTGAATTTTCTATTTTCAATTTTATGTTAAATAATTTCTACATGTGGAATTTTTCCCTAATTTTTTTTATTTTTATTATTTAATAAATTAATTATATTATACTCAGTGGTACCAGGGAATTTCTTACAAAGAATACTTTTACTAGGTACATTTTCAGAGTTGATATTACATCAGTATTGTTTACCGTAACCTCAAAGGCCGTTACCTTTCTTCTTTGTCAACGCGTCAACCGATAGACGTCCACTGCTTGACAAAGGTCTCTTGCATTGAATTCTACAGGCCTCGGTCTTGCGCCGCCTAAATCCAGCGGCTCCCTGCGATTCGTTTGTCGTCGTCGGTCCACCTAATAGGGGGTCTGCCAACACTGTGCTTCCCGGTGCGGGGTCACACTCTAGCACCTTATTTCTGAACTTTTTTATGGTTATAATTTTGGGTTATTGGTAGGAACATACATGGAAAAAGGTATAAATATGTAGATGATAGAATGACACACAAAACTATAATTATAATTTACTAAGATACATATGAGGTGCCGCCACAGTCATCTCTCGATTCTTGGCAATCAACAGCTGATTTATCATTCATAAAATGTCACACATCTGTATTCTATTTTGTAGCTCAGTGTAAAAAATTCTCATTTTTGTACATCATTTTCATGTAGTTACACTATGTTTGCTAAATTATCACATTAATTTTATTCATCATCATTCATCATTTCAGCCTGCGGACGTCCACTGCTGAACATAGGCCTTTCCCAGAGAACGCCACCACACCCCGTCCTCAGCCTTCCTCATCCAGCCACTTCCCGCCACCCGCTTTATATCGTCATATTAAATTTATATCGTCATATTAATTTTATTATACTAGTATTTTACTAAATAAATTATTTAGTCTTCAAATGGAGGTAGCCCAAATAATTCTGGTTGAAAATCTTCTAAGCTATTTAAAACTACTGTAGCTTCTTCTGTCATGCTTTCGTCCACTCTCGGATCTGGTACCATCACAACTTGCATGCCTGCAGCTCTTGCAGCCTTCACACCATTCACTGCATCTTCAAAAACTAAACACTGGAAGTAAAATAAATACAGTTTAAAGATCTGTGATTTTTGCTTCTCTTCTTCTTCTTTATCAACCGATAGATGTCCATTGCTGGGCATAAGTCGCTCGCATGAACTTCCACAGGCCGTCTTGTTCTGCTTGAATCCACTGGCTCCCTGCGACTCGTTTGATGTTGTTGGTTCGCCTAGTGAGGGGTCTGACAACACTGCGCTTCCCGGTGATTTTTGCTGATTAGGTATATTATGAAGTAAGCCTCAACAGCCTAAGGGTACGTTTATGCACACGCGGGGCATTGCGCGGCGCGTGGTGCGTCGTGTCGCGCGGTAAATTCAAACATATGGCCAAGTATGAGAGTGTTCATGCAGAAGCGTTTGCGTTGAACGCGGAGGCGCACGCGGCGGGCGCCGCACTACGCGCCGCGTGTGCATAAACATACCCTAATGGTTAAAGGTGCAGACTAAAAACTGAAAGGTTGATGGTTCAATTCCCATCTCCTGCACCACAGTGCTGCATTATTGTTGTAACTACACCTAACTTCTAGGCTAGATAGCAGTCAAGGGCTACCTAAATCAATAATTTAATTAATATAGGCAACATATCAAGAACAATTTTTGTATAAAATCATGTGGTGTACCTACCTGTTCAGGTTTTGGATTATCTGGAAATTTAGCAACAGCAATCAAAAATATATCTGGATATGGTTTCCCTCTTTTAACATTAGGATCTGAAGAACCAAATGTTTTATAAGGAAATAAAGAAAACAATTCTTGATGGTGCTTATCTACTTTCAAATGGTAGCTTTCTTCGCTTGAACTTGTTGCTAAGCCGATTGGTACTCCTTTCTTATGTAGATGCTCAACAAGTCGTTTTACACCTAAAAAAAATTAATAATAAAAAAATTTGCAAGAAAAGGTTAAAGTTATTTTGCTATAATAATATAATGTTATTTTGTTATACTATAATAATAATTTTAGGGGTAGAAAAACAGTATATAATACTACACATTTCAAACGAACGTCACTAGACAATACTTCATTTTAGAGTTGACATCTCTTGATGATTCTCCGGTAATGGGGCGAAAGGAAAGGTGTGTCGAGAGAGTGTAAAAGTTTTGTGTGGTGGTGGCATTGCTTGGTTGGGAAGGTGAGCGGTGCTTAGCTTGTAACTGCATGTTTGACCATACAGATTTTTCTGTTGGCAGATTATAGCAAAATAACTTTTTTTTATTTTTATTCGATGACAAGATAGTCCTTGACTGTGATCACACCAGATGGTAAGTGACGATGCAGTCTAAGATGGTAGCGGACTAACTTGGAAGGGGTATAGCAGTGAAAATTCAACCGATACCCCTAATCGGTTTCTACATGCTATCGTGCCGGAACACTAAATCGCTTGGCGGCACGTCGTTGACGGTAGGGTGGTAGCTAGCCACCGCCTACAAAAGCCTCCCACCAGACCAGACCAGAGACATTTCAGAAATTATAAATTCCCAAATTGACCCCGCCGGAAATCGAACCCGAGACCTCCCAGTTATAAGACCACAGCGCTCACCACTGCGCCAGGAAGGTCGTCAACTCTAAACTTTTCTTGCTAATCATGAACTTCCGCAAAGTAACGCCGTCTTCTATCCAATAATAAAAAAATATTGATTAAATTCAAAATCCTTACTTATGTTATAAATGTGAAAGTGTGTTTATTTGTACTTCAATCATGAAACAACTGAAAGGACAGACGTGATTTTTGCACAGGTATAGTTGAGGACCTGGTTAGTGACAAAGGCCTAACCTAACTCTAAGTGGACAAAGTCACAGACAAAAGCTGGTATTAAATAAATAACAGTACCTGCTAGTCAAAAAAAACACCACTAAACATAGTATAACTTAATACATCCAGCACCAGAATGATAACAATAATATAAAGGAAGTTTAATTAATCCATCACTATAACATTAATGAGAACTGAATCTTAAGTAGTTTCATCATCATCATCATTATCGTCAACCCATCAACAGCTCACTACTGAGCGCAGGTCTCCTCTCAGAGAAGGGTTATAGGGTAAGAGACAATAGGCCAATCTTGGCTTTTTTCAGATCTTCCCAGGTACTCATATGTGCCACTGCCGTGAGATGCCGAGAGATGACACCACGAATCCAAAGCAATATTTACAGCAATTGACACTACAATAGATTGCAACTGATTTTATAGCTCTAATTCTTAAAACACATTAGTAATATAATCCTTGTTTTATATTCTTGAGAGACTAGTTACCTGGCATTAGTTCTGCATCTGGGAATAAGGTCTGAAACTGCTCTTTACTCTCCTTAATAAATTCATCTGGTGTCATTGGTAGCTCTAAGGCACTAACTATTGATTTTGCAGTTTCTTGAGACTGACTGCCCATGAGCTTTAATTTCAAATCAAAAGTGTAGTCTTTGCCATACTGGGATACAATATTTTGGAAGGCCACAGTATATAGGTCTTCTGTATCTGAAATTAATAAATATTTTTACGTGAATAAGACGTGAGTAGTGTATGTAGATTTACAATAGTTTTATGAACATAGATTTTACAGGAGATAGTGAAACATAAAATATCGATTTATTTTTTATTAATTAAATAATCAATGCAAATAGGGTTCTATAATTAATTTAAAAAAATCTTTGATGAAACATGGTTAACCAAGTGATTATTAGGACAGCTATATAAAGTAAACTTACTTAAAATCAGGCCATCCATATCAAACAGAACATGCGTTACTGGTTTAATCATCTTGTAACGAAAATAATCAATACAGTATTACCGTAAGTATTACTCATAGACCAGAAAAACTAATTTGAACTTTGCTAGAATATTTTATATTATTTATACTAAGAACTCAATGAAGTATTATACAATTCTATTTCCTACCTAGTACGTAGTGTACTATTATATATTCTGTGCTAGTACCTATTTTTTTTTTTTTTTTATCTGGCTTTACGGCTCTGGGTTCCAGCCCTTCTGAGCCTGAAGTTACAATTTATTCTAACTTTTTTTGATTTTCAGTATTTTTATATATCTTGAGCAGCAGAAATAAATGAATATAATAGTCGGAAGAATTTTTGGTCAGCTAAAATACTTTGAAGATTATCAGGAACTTTATCGTCGTTGATATCTTGAATGGAACTAATGAGGAGCAATCTATTTATACCAAATTGACGACATTGAAAAACAAGATGATTCAAGTCTCCATTCGTTTCACCACAATATTCACAATCTGCATTTTCTTTCAACCCCAAGCGATGTAGGTGGGTGGCTACTCTGCTATGTCCAAATCTCATTCGGTTTATAGTCGTAATGAATTTTCTATTATTAATCCCTTTTTTGTTATACCAAGGAGTGACTGGCGGGCTTTTCTGTATTTCATAATACCAAATTCCTTTGGATTTGCTTATTTCTTCCCAGTATGACTTCCATAAGGATCTCAAGTCATTGCTTAACAAGGCATATATATCTGTAAATGGTATTTCCAGCATTGAGGAGTGATCGGAGCATGTTGATGAGCATATATCTCTAGTAGCAATGTCTGCTTCCTCATTCCCAGTTATTCCAGAGTGTGAAGGAACCCACATAAAGGTAATAGTCTTCTTTCTTATATTAAGATTGTTTAGTAAGTTTCTTATATTATATATAATGTAATTCTTTTTGTAATCTATTTTGTTGGATTCAATAGCAAGTATAGCACTTTTTGAATCAGTTACAATTAGAAACTGTGAATTCACAATATTATTTATGTACAATAGAGATAAGTAGATTGCATAACATTCTGCTGTAAAAATAGAACTTAAGTTTTGAATTTTAAAAGTTTTAGATATTTTCTTTTGTGGATCATAAAATGCTGAAGTTGTATGCTCTTCGGATTTTGAGCCATCTGTATAAATTGTATAAAAATGATTATCAGCTAAATATCTTAACATTTCTACTTGAGAATTCACTTTTTCTTGACATATAGAAACATTAACGTTCATTAAAGCGTCATATTCTATTTTATATAAAGTCCATGGATTGCTTTTATACATATTTTTGGTTTGGGTCTGTGAGTATAGAACAATCCTTAGAATGTCTGGTAATCGACCAGATAAAAGCATATTTACATCGATATATGAGCTTATATCAAAGTCAGGCACTTCATAGGGAAGTATTTTCTTTAAAACTAAATTATTTTTTGAACTGATTAATTTAACACAAAACCGCTCAGCAATTTGTAGTCTTCTTAGTAAAAGTGGAGGAATACAACTTTCTACTTCCATTACATGGATTGGTGTAGAGCACATAGCCCCAGTTATTATACGCAATGCTTTATTCTGAATTATATCTAATTTTTTTAAAATCAATTTATTTGCATTTATGTATGCTAATGTGCTGTAATCAAAATGACTTCGAACTATACTTTTATAAAGCATTGATAACAACTTGGGGTCAGCTCCCCAATGTACACCTGCTAGCGATTTTAAAACATTGAGACCATAATAGGCATTTTTACATATATTATTTACATGATCTTGGAAAGTTAACTTCTGATCAAGCATTATTCCTAAAAATTTTTTTTTCATTAACCAAGGCAATGGTGTGTTATTATATTTTACAAAACTGTCGCATGAATCATTTTTTTTGGAGAATATTATAGCTCCACTTTTACTAGGACTAATGTTTAATCTTAACTTATTTGAATAGAATTCGTAAACTTGTTCTAATGCTAAATTTAAATTATTTACAGCTATATTTACATCTTTATTTACAGTATATACAAGGAGATCATCAGCAAATTGCAAAAAGTTTATATTTCGATCTGTAATATATTTACTTATTAAACATGTATATATATTATATAACAAGGGAGATATAGTAGCACCCTGCATGGTGCCTTTATATACATTTCTAGGGCCATGTATAATGTTATTAAATTTAACATACATAGTTCGGTCATATAGAAAATTAAAAATCCATTTACAAACTTTTCCAGGAATACCAATCTCACACAGAATACTAGCCAATATGGAAGGATTTACATTATCAAATGCGCCTTGTATATCAATAAATGCACAAACTGTGGTTGTATGACTGATAAATGAATGATTTATATCTGAGATCAAAGAGGCAAAACTATCTGCTGCACTTTTACCTTTCCGGAAACCAAATTGTTGTTCAGGTAGAATATGATTCGCTTCAATGTAATAGTCTAGTCTAGTTTTTAACATATATTCAAATAATTTTCCTACACAAGAGGAAAGTGAAATTGGCCTGTAGGAGTTGAAGTCATGTTCTGGTTTATCAGGTTTCAAAATAGGTATCACACATTGCGTTTTCCAAGATTTTGGTATACATTGAATGTCCCAAAGTAAATTAAAGATTTTTAAAAGAGTTTTTTGTCCATTAACATGCATGTTGCTAATAAGTTTGTATGTAATATCATCCAATCCCGGAGTGGAATCTCTCCTTGATTGGATGGCTGCAGTAAATTCATGCCAAGTAAATGCTTTCAAGACAAAAGAGCTACTGTCACTACCTATCTGATTAAATATTGAATTTAAATTTAAAATATCGATTTCTTTTTCAGTTGGTGCTATTATGGGTGCATATTTATCTAAGAAAGAAGGAATCCAATCATCATTTTTTGGTGGCTTATATACAGGTACCCTCTTAAATCTCCTAATATAATTCCAGATATAACTTATTGGAGTATATCTATTAAATGAATCACAAATTCGCCTCCAACTTGTTTTCTTTTTTTCACTAATTAACCTCTTTTTGAAGGCATCAATTTTTTTATATTCTATGTAATTTTCTATTGTAGGATTTAATTTATAAAATCTTAAAGCATTTTTACTTTTCTTTACAGCTTCTAAACAATCTGTGTCCCACCAAGGAACTGGTTTTCTCATAACAAACTTATTAGGTTTGGAAATTATAGGTACACAATCTTTCCTTATTTCTAGAAGTGAGGTGCAGAAGTTTTCATAAGTACCAAGTATATTGGATGTATCAATTGTGAAGTTTTCAAACATTTTTTTTGTTTCAGCCTGGAACTTTGACCAGTCTGCTTTTTTATAATTGAAACGTTCACAAGGTTCTCCTATATCATACTTTTCAATACAAGTATATAAGTCAACTATGGTTGGATAGTGATAACTACCCATAGGATCATCATGTACATGCCAATCACATAAAGGAGCTAAAGAAGGAGTAACACATGAAATGTCAATAGAAGATTGATTAAAATGAATGCTCCCTACTGTAGTTGGACTTCCATTATTTAATATACAAAGATCACTTTCATCCAACATGTTATAGATATCAGTACCTCTAGTTTTTGTTGTGAGACATCCGAAAGCAATATGGTGAGCATTTAAATCACCTGAAAGCAGAACTGGCGCAGGTAGACTGTTAATTATTTGTTTTAATCTTCTGACCTTAAAGCGACCCCCACTGGGTGGAGCATAAACACATAAAATGGAGATATTACCTAGACTTGTAGTAAGGGTTATAGCTACTGACTGCATATAATCATAGAATGGTGTAGGGACAACAAAGTATTTGAAATTATTTTTAATTAAAATTGCTACTCCACCACGTCCATTTTTTCCATTTTGATTAATGAAATTGTAGTTAGGAATATTGATAAGTCTATTTTCTCTCAGCCATGTTTCATTTAACAAGCAGATATCTATATCATTTTGAACTAGATAATTAATAAGCAAAGGCTTTTTATTATTAATAGATTGTATATTAAATTGTGAAATTCTAATAAATTGTTTATCCATTGTTTTTAAGATTAGTAATAAGCATTTCTTTTACAATCGATGTTGTAAGTTTACGGCCTGAGTTACCCATGGCTACCAATGCTCCAATAAGTGCTTTCAAAATATTGTCATTTGTTATAATTTGGTCAATAAGTGTTTCATTATTATTATTTGTGGTATTAGTTTGGGGAGTTTCCGTCTTTGATTTCTGTACTTTAGGAGTGTCATTAGAATTAACTTGTGGTTGGTCCACTGTTATTGGATTCATTGTTGTTTTTGGTATTGAAGGGAAATTTTCATTATAATTGTTAAATAGATTTTGAGTTTGTTTTGTTTGTAAAACTTTTGCATAAGAAGACCTATTAAACTTTTCATCCATTTTTTGTTTCTTTATTGGGCAATCTCTAGAGATTGCGACATGAGGGCCACCACAATTTATGCATTTAACTACCGCATTTTCCGCACATTCAGTGTAACGATGCTCCTCTGCACAAATTGAACACCGTTGCACTGACTTACAAATCTTTGCTCCGTGGTTAAACTTAAAGCATTTAAAGCATTGTAATAGTGGGGCAACATACTGATGCACCCTATATTGGAATAAGTCCAGATGTACATAATCGGGTAAGTTGGTCGACAAAAAAGTAATACTTACAGAACTAAAGGGTTTGATCTGTCCATTAACTTTTTTTGTAAAGCGACGCACGGCGACGATCTCATATTTTGACGACAGTTTTATAAATAGTTCTTCATTGCTTATGCTGATGGGAACATATCTTAATACCCCGATTGTTTCCACCGCCTTTGCTGGAATAAATGCCTTGTAATCATACTTCTCTAAGAAGTTTTCATTTTTTAAAAAGTCGTTGGCGTTGATCGCCCTCGAAAACATCACTCCTACTTTAGAGGCGTTTATTCGTCTGATATTGATGACTCCTTTAATTTCGTTTTTAAAAATTCCCGCCAACATTAAGGGATTCGTATTTCCAAGTTTCACTTCTTCTTTACGACTTTCAATATAAACCGTGTATTCAGCCATTCCTACTGATTCAGGGAAAACCCTTTTATAATTTGATTTGTAGTATGGCTTATAGAAATCATCATTTTCCTTGTGAATGTCTTGGCTACGCCTTGGCGGTTTCCTTTTCCCGCCCGCCTCGTAGTCCGTGCCTGTATTATTGCCGTCACTGTCGGACGGCATTTCTATTTATTTTTTTTAATGAAAAATTTTCGAAATTTCCTTCAAAAGTGGATATTTTAAAAAGATAATTAAAATTTTAAATAAAAATACGCGCTTCTTGTTTCCCGCCACAGACAAAAAGCCCCTGCTAGTACCTACCATGGTTACAATCATAGACCACGAACACTATGATATAAGTAGTAGTGATGTAAACCGGTTTTAAAAAACTCTAAAAAATAACCGGGTTTCGTAAAAACCGATAAACACTGGTTTTCGTTTACTGAAACCGAATATTTTTCTCTCTCTACTTTGATCTCGCGGGGATGCTCGCACTGTTCGAAGACGGATTTTGGACGAGAAGACATCTCCGAGCTTCCCGAACGCTGCCTAGCCGAGTTGGATTCGAAGGTTGATCTCTTTCTAGAAATTGAACCTACCTAGCTTGCAGAGTTGTACAAAATAGTTTAAGAAATGTACTAAAATACAAAATGCAAATACTTTTTTGATCGACCTATTTCAAATGCAAAAATACCAAATAGTGTTTTGTATTTCGGCTTGGCTCGGCTCGGCTCGGCTCGGCTTGGCTCGGCTCGGCACGGCTCAGCTCGGCTCGGCTCGGCACGACTCGGCTCAGCTCGGCTCGGCTCAGCACGGCTCGGCTCTACTAGGCTCGGCTCGGCTCGCCTCGGCTAGGCTCGGCTCGGCTCGGCTCGCATGGCTCGGTACGGCTAGGCTCGGCACGACTCGTCTCGTCTCGTCTTAACTTGTCTTGTTGTTGTATTGTGTTGCATTGATTACAAGCATGCTTTGGTATAAATACGGGTAGCATGCCTTGCGTTTCATTCTCGCTCGAGACGTCGGATCGTTCGGAGCTCGGCTCGGCACGGCTCGGCTCGGCTCGGCTCGGCTCGGATCGGATCGGATCGGCTCGGCTCGGCTCGTCTCGTCTTAACTTGTCTTGTTTTTATATTATGTTGCATTGATTACAAGCATGCTTTGGTATAAATACGGGTGGCTGCGCCTCACCTGCCGGTGCCCTGCCATGCGCTTTGGAGTGTGTCGATGCGCTGGCCACGGTGCGTCTGCGCCTCACCTGCCGGTGCGCTGCCAAGCGCGTTGGAACACGGCGCATCGTTGGCCACGGCGCGTCTGCACCTCAGCTGTCAAGCTCGCAGGTGTCACTGCGCACCACCTGTCTGCGCTGGCGAGCACGTCGGGGCGTGTCGCAGCATCGGCCATGGCGCGTCTGCGTCGGGTCTGGCCTCGCCTGGTCTCATCTGGTCTCGTCTGGCTCCTCTGGTCTCGTCTCTCTGGTCTAGTTTCGTCTCGTCTCTCTGGTTTAGTTTCCTCTTGTCTGGTCTGGCCTCGCTAGGTCTGGTCTCGTCTCGCCTGGTCTCATCTGGTCTGGTCTGGTCTGGTCTCTCTGGTCTAGTTTCGTCTCGTCTGGTTTGACCTCGCCAGGTCTGGTCTCGTCTGGTCTGGTCTTGTCTGGTCTTGTGTGGTCTCATCTAGTCTGGTCTGGTCTTATCTCGTCTGGTCTGGTCTGGTCTTGTCTCGTCTGCCTTCATCGTTTTCTCTCGTCTGTACTCGTCTGGTCTTGTCTGGTCACGTCTGGTTCCGCCTGGTATAGTCTGGTCTCGTCTGCTCTGGTCTTTTCTGGTCTTGTGTGGTCTCATCTAGTCTGGTCTGGTCTCGTCTGGTCTGGTCTGGTCTTGTCTCGTCTGGTCTTGTCTGGTCTCGTATGGGTTTCTCGTCTGATCTGGTCTTGTCTCGTCTGGTCTTGTTTAGCCACGTCTGGTCTCATCTGGTCTCGTCTGGTCTCGTTAATGATTTGCGATAAGATATGTTATTAGTGATAAGCGATAAGATATGTTAATAGTGATAAGCAATAAAATAAGTAATTATTGTTTAGCGATAAGATAATTTATTAGTGATAATGCCTTAATATATGGCCTTACCTGCCGGTGCTTTGTCGAACACGCAGGGGCGTGTCGCAGCTCCAGCCACAGCACGTCCGCGCCTCATCTGTCTGTGTGCTGCCGGGCACGCAGGGGTGTGTCGCAGCGCTGGCCACGGCGTCTGCGCCTCACCTGCTGGTACGCTGCCGAGTACGCAGAGGCATGTCGCAGCGCCGGCCATGGCACGTCTGCGCCTCACCTGCCATTGCGCTGTTGGGCTCGCAGGGGACTGTCGCAGTGCCAGCCTCGGCACCACTGTGCGCCACCTGTTGGTGTGCGTGCGAGCGAGTCACTTCCTGACGCAACGCCAGCCGTGGCGCCTCAGCACGCCACTTGTCTGCGCTGGCGAGCGCGTCACCTCCTGACACAGCGCCAGCCACGGTGCCACAGTGCGTCACCTGTCTGCACCTCACCTGCTGGTGCCCTGCCGAGCACGTCGTTGCATCTGCGCCTCACATGCTGGTGCGCTGCAGTGCGCAATGAAGCGTGTCGCAGCGCTGGCCACGGCACGTCTGCGCCCCACCTGCTGGTGCGTTGCCGAGCGTATGGGAGCGCAGCGCCGACAACGGCTCGTGTGTGCCTCACCTGCCGGTGTGCTGCCGAGCGCGTTGGAGCACTTCGCAGCGCCAGCCACGGCACGTCTGCGCCTCACCTGCCAGTGAGCTGCCGTGCGCGTTGGAGCGCGTCGCAGCGCTGGCCACGGCGCGTCTGCGCCTCACCTGCTGATGCGCTGCCGAGCGCGTCGTTGCACAGCGCCGGCCACGGCCCACGATGCATCTGCGCCTCACATGCCGGTGCGCTGCAGTGCGCAATGGAGCGTGTCGCAGCGCTGGCCACGGCAAGTCTGCGTCTCACCAGCCGATGCGCTGCCGAGCACGCAGGAGCATGTCGCAGCGCTGGCCACGGCGCGTCTGCGTCTCACCAGCCGATGCGCTGCCGAGCACGCAGGAGCATGTCGCAGCGCTGGCCACGGCGCGTCTGCGTCTCACCAGCCGATGCGCTGCCGAGCACGCAGGGGCATGTCTCAGCGTCGGACAGGGCGCGTCTGCGCCTCACCTGCTGGTGCGCTGCTGAGCACGTCATTGCACAGCGCCGACCACGATGCATCTGCGCCTCACATGCTCGTGCACTGCAGTGCGCAATTGAGCGTGTCGCAGCGCTGGCCACGGCACGTCTGCGCCCCACCTGCTGGTGCGTTGCCGAGCGTATTGGAGCGCAGCGCCGACAACGGCTCGTGTGCGCCTCACCTGCCGGTGTGCTGCCGAGCGCGTTGGAGCACCTCGCAGCGCCGGCCACAGCACGTCTGCGCCCCACCTGCTCGTGCGCTGCTGAGCGCGTCGAAGCGCAGCGCCGGCCACTGTGCGTCTACGTCTCACCTACCGGTGTGTTACTAAGCACGCATAGGCGTGTCGCAACGCCGGCCACGGCGCGTCTGCGATCACCTGCTGGTGCGCTGTCGAACACGCAGGGGCGCGTAGTAGCGCCGGCCACGGTGCGTCTGCGCCTCACCTGCTGGTGCTCTACTGGCCACGACTTAGCTCGGCTTTGCTCATCTAGTCTTGTCTTTTCTTGTCTTGTCTTGTTGTTGTATTGTGGTGCATTATCTTGTAGTTGTATTGTTGCATTGATTACAAGCATGCTTTGGTATAAATACGGGTGGCTGATGCCTTGCGTCTGCGTGTCATTCTCGCTCTAGATGGTGGACCGTTCGCAGCTCGGCTCAGCCCGGCTCATCTGCCGGTGTGCTGCCGAGCAGGTCGGAGCTTGTCACAGTGCCAGCCACGGCGCGTCTGCGCCTCACCTGCTGGTGCGCTGTCGAACACGCAGAGGCGTGTCGCAGCGCCCGCCACGGCACGTCTACGACTCACCTGCCAGTGAACTGCCGTGCACGTTGGAGCGCGTCGCAGCGCTGGCCACGGCGCGTCTGCGCCTCACCTGCTGATGCGCTGCCGAGCGCGTCGTTGCACAGCGCCGGCCACGATGCATCTGCGCCTCACATGCCGGTGCGCTGCAGTGCGCAATGGAGCGTGCGTAGCGCTGGCCACGGCACGTCTGCGCCTCACCAGCCGATGCACTGCCGAGCACGCAAGGGCGTGTAGCAGTGTCGGCCACGGCGCGTCTGCTCCTCACCTGCTGGTGCGCTTCTCAGCGCGTCGTTGCACAGCGCCGGCCACGATGCATCTGCGCCTCACATGCCGGTGCGCTGCAGTGCGCAATTGAGCGTGTCGCAGCGCTGGCCGCGGCACGTCTGCGCCTCACCAGCTGATGCGTTGCTGAGCATGCAGGGGCTTGTCGCAGCGTCGGCCACGGCGCGTCTGCACCTCACCTGCTGGTGCGCTTCTCAGCGCGTCGTTGCACAGCGCCGGCCACGATGCATCTGCGCCTCACATGCCGGTGCGCTGCAGTGCGCAATTGAGCGTGTCGCAGCGCTGGCCGCGGCACGTCTGCGCCTCACCAGCCGATGCGTTGCTGAGCACGCAGGGGCTTGTCGCAGCGTCGGCCACGGCGCGTCTGCACCTCGCCTGCTGGTGCGCTACTGAGCACGTCGTTGCACAGCGCCGGCCACGATGCATCTGCGCCTCACATGCTGGTGCGCTGCAGTGCGCAATGGAGCGTGTCGCAGCGCTGGCTACGGCGCGTCTGCGCCTCACCTGCCGATGCGCTGCCGAGCACGCAGGGGCGTGTCGCAGCTTCGGCCACGGCGCGTCTTCGCCTCACCTGCTGGTGCGCTGCTGAGCGCGTTGGAGCACCTCGCAGCGCCGGCCACAGCACGTCTGCGCCTCACCTGCTCGTGCGCTGCTGAGCGCGTCGAAGCGCAGCGCCGGCCACTGTGCGTCTACGTCTCACCTACCGGTGTGTTACTTAGCACGCATAGGCGTGTCGCAACGCCGGCCACGGCGCGTCTGCGCATCACCTGCTGGTGCGCTGTCGAACACGCAGGGGCGCGTAGTAGCGCCGGCCACGGTGCGTCTGCACCTCACCTGCTGGTGCTCTACTGGCCACGACTTAGCTCGGCTTTGCTCATCTAGTCTTGTCTTTTCTTGTCTTGTCTTGTTGTTGTATTGTGGTGCATTATCTTGTAGTTGTATTGTTGCATTGATTACAAGCATGCTTTGGTATAAATACGGGTGGCTGATGCCTTGCGTCTGCGTGTCATTCTCGCTCTAGATGGTGGACTGTTCGCAGCTCGGCTCAGCCCGGCTCATCTGCCGGTGTGCTGCCGAGCAGGTCGGAGCTTGTCACAGTGCCAGCCACGGCGCGTCTGCGCCTCACCTGCTGGTGCGCTGTCGAACACGCAGAGGCGTGTCGCAGCGCCCGCCACGGCACGTCTACGACTCACCTGCCAGTGAACTGCCGTGCACGTTGGAGCGCGTCGCAGCGCTGGCCACGGCGCGTCCGCGCCTCACCTGCTGATGCGCTGCCGAGCGCGTCGTTGCACAGCGCCGGCTACGATGCATCATCTGCGCCTCACATGCCGGTGCGCTGCAGTGCGCAATGGAGCGTGTCGCAGCGCTGGCCACGGCACGTCTGCGCCTCACCAGCCGATGCACTGCCGAGCACGCAAGGGCGTGTAGCAGCGTCGGCCACGGCGCGTCTGCTCCTCACCTGCTGGTGCGCTTCTCAGCGCGTCGTTGCACAGCGCCGGCCACGATGCATCTGCACCTCACATGCCGGTGCGCTGCGGTGCGCAATTGAGCGTGTCGCAGCGCTGGCCGCGGCACGTCTGCACCTCACCAGCCGATGCGTTGCTGAGCACGCAGGGGCTTGTCGCAGCGTCGGCCACGGCGCGTCTGCACCTCACCTGCTGGTGCGCTACTGAGCACGTCGTTGCACAGCGCCGGCCACGATGCATCTGCGCCTCACATGCTGGTGCGCTGCAGTGCGCAATGGAGCGTGTCGCAGCGCTGGCTACGGTGCGTCTGCGCCTCACCTGCTGATGCGCTGCCGAGCGCGTCGTTGCACAGCGCCGGCCACGATGTATCTGTGCCTCACATGCCGGTGCACTGCAGTGCGCAATGGAGCGTGTCGCAGCGCTGGCCACGGCACGTCTGCGCCTAACCAGCCGATGCGCTGCCGAGCACGCAGGGGCGTGTCGCAGCGTCGGCCACGGCGCGTCTTCGCCTCACCTGCTGGTGCGCTGCTGAGCACGTCGTTGCACAGCGCCGTCCACGATGCATCTGCGCCTCACATGCTGGTGCGCTGCAGTGCGCAATGGAGCGTGTTGCAGCGCTGTCCACGGCGCGTCTGCGCCTCATCTGCTGGTGCGTTGCCGAGCCTATGGGAGCGCAGCGCCGACAACGGCTCGTGTGCGCCTCACCTGCCGGTGTGCTGCCGAGCGCGTTGGAGCACTTCGCAGCGCCGGCCACAGCACGCCTGCGCCAGAGGCACGCAGAGGCGTGTCTGTGCGCTGCCGTGCGCGTTGTAGCACAGCGCAGCGCCGGTTACGGCGCATCTGCCTCTCACCTGCCGGTGCGCTGCCGTGTCCGTTGGAGCACGGCGCGTCTGCGTCTCACCTACCTATGCGCTGCCGAGCACGCAGAGGCGTCTCGCAGCACCGGCCACAGCGCGTCTGCCCCTCACCTGTCGGTGCGCGTTGGAGCACGGCGCATCGTCAGTCACGGCGCGTCTCCGCCTCACCTGCCGTTGCACTGCCGAGCGCGTTTGATTAAACTCGTCGCAGCGATGGCTACGGAGCGTCTGCGCCTCACCTGCCGAACACGCAGAGGCGTGACGCAGTGCCAGCCACGGTGCCACTGCGCGCCACCTGTCGGTGTGCTGGCAAGCGCGTCACTTCCTGACGCAGCGCCAGGCACGGTGCCACTGCGTGTCACCTGTCTGCGGTGTCACCTGCCTGCTGCGTCGTGTCGGGCCTCACCTGGTCTAGTCTCGTCAGGTCTGGTCGCGTCTGGTCTCGTCTGATCTCGTCTGGTCTCGTCTGGTCTCGTCTGGTCTGGCCTCGCCAGGTCTCGTCAGTTCTGGTCTGGTCTTGTCTGGTCTTGTCTGGTCTTCTCTGGTCTTGTCTGGTCTTGTCTGGTCTTGTCTGGTCTTGTCTGGTCTTGTCTGGTCTTGTCTGGTCTTGTCTGGTCTTGTCTGGTCTTGTCTGGTCTGGTCTTGTCTGATCTTATCTGATCTCGTCTGGTCTTGTATGGTCTCGTCTGGTCTCGTTTGGTCTGGTCTGGTCTGGTCTGGTCTCGTCTTGTCTCTTCTGGTCTTGTCTGGTCTCGTCTGGTCTCGTCTGGTCTCGTCTGGTCTCGTTAGTGATTTGTGATAAGATATGTTTTGAGTAATTAGCGATAAGATAAGTATTGTAATTAAGTGTTGATATTGATATGCAATAAGGTAAGTAATTATTGATTAGCGATAAGATAAGTAATTAGTGGTAAGCGATAAGATATGTAATTATTAGCGATAAGTACTTTTTTTTTTTTTTTTTTTTTTTTCATTTATTTGGAAAACATACAGCTTAAATAAATAAAATATAGCTAATACAATAATTATATCACTGGAGCCAGTTAAGTTTCCACGTTTTGGTAAAATACAATATTTTGGGTGGGAGTCCATCCTAAACTTTTAGTAAACAAAAATATTATAATAATAAAAGATAAATAAACATGTACCATAAACGAGATGGGTCCACTCCTGCCATCAAGCCTTGTATTATGTGCATTTCTTGATGGCAGAGACGAACCCCCCACACTTATATTTAAATTGGTCTACTTTGAAATATTTCTTATTATACGTATCACAAGCTCGAACGATGAATCTGTTATGACTATAATTGGTTCTGGCACGTGGAAGTACAAACATGTTACTTTTACGTGACTTACGCTTATTTAATTTAGGTACACAATATTTTATTTTATTTAGAAGATAAGGACTATCGATCAATCCGTTGATAATTTTATATAAAAATATTTGATCTTTATGTTCCCTCCTTATTTGTAAAGTTTCTATTTTACTTGTATTAAATGAACTAAATCTTTTGTTCAAACATTTTATGAATTTGCGCTGAATATTCTCTAGCATGTCCACGTAAACTGCATACTGAGGGTTCCAAGCAGTGGAAGCATGCTCCAAATGGGATCTGACAATTGAATTATACAAAAGGATTAGGGTTTTTGGGTTTTTGAAATCAGTCGTTTGCCGGAGAACAAACCCGAGCATTTTATATGCTTTATTTTTGATTTTGTTCAGATGCTGATCAAAAATTAATTGCCTGTCTAGTTGGATACCCAGGTCTCTCACCTCATCAACCCTACGCAATTTTTTGCCAAGTAAGAAATAATTATGAAAGAGTGCATTAATTTTTTTTCTAGAAAAGGAAATAGTGCAGCATTTATCTATATTTAAATCTAGTCCGTTAACTTTACAATATTCACTTATTCGATTTAAATCTTCCTGTAAGCCTAAACAGTCTTTTTCAGTTCTTATTATATTGAAAATTTTTGTGTCATCTGCATACAAAAGTAGATGAGAGTTTTTAATACTATTTTTAACATCATTTATAAAAATATTAAATAGTAGAGGTCCGAGGTGGGAGCCCTGGGGGACACCAGACGTTATGGGTATAAAGGTGGAAGTATACCCTTTGACTGCCACTGCTTGGGTTCGCTCACGTAAGTAGGATACGAGCCACCTCAGGAGGTCACCGTGTATACCGATCGTCTCCAGTTTGGCAATTAAAATATCATGCGATATTTTATCGAAAGCCTTGGAGTAATCGGTATACACGACGTCAACCTGGAAACCATTATCCATCGCATCCAAGGTAACATCTAGCAATTCACAGAGGTTGGTTTCTGTGGAGCGTTTGTTTATGAAACCATGTTGAGACTGCGTTAAAAGCGGGCGTACTGCCGGGAATAACTTGTCGTATATGATTTTTTCAAAGAGTTTGGGGATGATAGATAATTTAGAAATACCACGGTAGTTTCTTACATTATGCTTATCCCCGTTTTTATGAATGGGGACGATTATAGAACGTTTCCAAGTGTTAGGCAAAACACCGGATCGCAAGGAACTTTGGAATAAAAGCGTTAGAGGCACAGATAATTGATTGCTACATCTTTTAAGGAATAAAGGATGTAGACCATCAGGGCCACTTCCCTTGGTGACATCAAGAGCGGATAAATGCTTTTTAACAGTGTCAACATCTATCCCAACGTATCCAATGAGGGCTTGTGGAGATTCACTGGCATCAGATTTGAATTTAAGGTTTGAGCGCTTTACAAAAACAGATTCGAAAAAATTGTTAAAGAGGTCAGCTATATGTTGCCCATCATGTGCATTTTGATCATCTAAGTATAAACTATCTGGTATACTGTTAACGTTATATTTAGATTGTATAAACGACCAAAAACTTTTAGAATTAAGTGAAATATTACCTTCTGCACGTTCAATATATAAATTGTAACACGAAGCCTCAGTGTATTTGAATTCACGCCGGATCTCTGCAAATTGGATGTAGTCCGATTGCCTGCCGTATATTTTCCATTTTTTGTGAATTCTATTTTTTTTATTTACAATCTTAATAAGATGGCGTGAGTACCAGCATGGATACCTAGTATTTTTCATCACTAACTTAGAAGGAATGAACTTGTCAATTATCAGATTGACTATGTGATAAAATTCATCAACTGCGTCGATGATGCTTCTATTACCGAGGCGCTCAACCCAGTCTATTTTCGATAACTCTTCGTTAATGGCACTGTAATCTGCTGTATAAAAACGACGAACCAGGCGGGGAGGAGGACGTAGGCTAGGTTGTAAGTTTTGGATGTCGACTGTTACATGGAGGGCAGGATGATGTTTATCTTCCGGTAATGATAATGGCTCCGCTCTGACTACTGCACAGTGGGAATTAGATATAACCAAGTCCAAACACCTATTATTAACGTTATTAACACCATTAAATTGCATCCAACTAGTAAAACATAGAAATGAATAAAGTTGCGAAGTTAATTGATCAGCAGTAGTATTCACTATATTATAATTTATATCACCTGAGTTGGATTGCCATTCGGCGTTCCTTATATTAAAATCGCCCACCACCAAGAACTCGTCTGTAGGATTATTAATGGTCAGGTCTGAAAGATACTCGAAAAATTGCTGTTGTGACCAGAGTTGATGTGGGTTTTGAGGAAATTAGCAACAAAATAATCGGAGATTTTTAAATGTAGGCCCGCGGCTTAATGATATGTTTATCTGGGTGATTTCGGTATCTGGGAATACTGGCAGTGGATGCATATTAAATATATTGGTAGTAAGTGTACGGTGTACCGCGATAAGGGTACCGCCTCCCATGGTCAATCCAACTCGGTCATAGTCGCGATCAGTTCTATATACATTATAGCGTGAATCGAATAATTCTGCGTCGTTTATTCCCGGCAGTAGCCACGTTTCACTTAAACATACTACGTCGTAATCGTTTTTTAGTAGATTTTTCAGAAAACCAGTCGTTTTTGTTCGTAAACCGCGAACGTTCTGGTAAAAGAGACTAATTAACACTGTTTAAAATTAGGTTTAATATTAATCGTGAATATTTCGTAAACAAAACGCTTGATACAATATTAGATGTTATCAAAATAAGATAAAGTTTGTTGCTATAACATATTATTAAACGTTCGCAGTAGAATATAGATTTATGGTAGTAGTGCATTAAACATCTTAAGTCACATCTTACAAAAATTGGAAACATACTATTAATAGTAACAATTCTTAGAGTAATAGATAAAATGATTAAAAAGCAATAGTCAATTGTTTTTATTAATTTAAGAAAAACAATACTCGTCAATGATTGACTTTTATAGTCGAAAAACCCCATTTTGTTAGTCCCGATTACTGTTGTGTATAAAGAAATTGGTGTCCCATTCGTAATTTGTAAGTTAAAACAAAAATCGGTGATAACTACGAACGAGTATGATACTTTCGAGCAAAAAACTTTCAAAACAATGTAACTTACCATGACCAGAACCAAATTAAATATGAATGTTACATGATTGTTTAACCTTAGTACATTACAGTACATTTCCGCTGAAGGCGCTTTCTCACGCAGGACTACGCAAGCTGGGCCAGCAATGGATATCGCACATTGCATCAGCTTTCTGTAACATATGTGATCGTGATAACAGATAAAAGATATGCAGTCAGTGTTAGTGACTGAGTATTTATACACCCACAATTTTGCAAGTTTATTTAATACTTGAATACCTACAAGACAATAAATTATGACATGGATTGTAAACCCTAACTCAAAGCTTAGGTGTATCGAAAACTCATGATACCAGAACAAACGGAACACAGAAAATAAATACGGATTTTTTTTACACTGAGTACTAAACGATAGTTTCAAACCAACACCTAGTAGATAGGAAACACCTTTCACTGTATGGTTATTACCTAAACAATTTTTTTTAACGAATCTTCTGAAGTAATATGTAAAATTTTAGATTTGTCATTTTGACGAACCATGATTGTGCAGTTCCTCACCCAACAATAGGTATAATTTTTTTCCTTCGCCTTGAGTTTGGCTTTTTGTAGGAGCATTTTATTATAGCTTGAAAGGTGGTCGTTGATATAAACACGACTTTGATTGCCTGGAAAACCAATATCCGATGCTCTCAGGTCCTTGAGGCGGCGTAGGCACGCTAGGAAGTCATCCTTTTTGTATCTCGATAACAGTTTTATGATAATCGGCTTAGGTTTTGAGTTGTCGATGTCATTCCTTACCGCAACTCTAGTGACAAAATCTATATCCCTCGACGGGTCCAATTGATACCCGCTCTTAACCGCCAGGTTTGTGATGACCTTGACAAGGTCCTCATCTTTCTTCTGCGGAATACCGTTTATTTGTATGTTCGAGCGCCGGACCCACTGTTCATTCTTTAAGTTAAATTCCATAATGTTACTCACCTTCTCCTTGAGTTCATTAAAATCTGACTTAATACCCTCTATTTGCGGCAACTTCAACTCGAGGTCAGAAACACGACTATCCAACTCTTCAACTTTCGCAGATAGTGTATTCTTTAACTCCGAAATCTCCTTCTTCATGAGATTTAAGTCTTTAGAGAAGACATCCAACGAGCTCTGTACGGCCTGGAATTTTTCTGTAATTAGGTTTATTAAGGCCTGACGTTGCTCCTCCTGTGATTTAGCTATACATCCTAATAAGTCATTTTTCAAGGACTGAAAGTCCGGAGAGTGTTTGCTTTGACCGCAGTCAATGGCGTAATCTGGATCAGTGCCCTTGACCGGAGTACCGTCCGCATTTTGAGACCCCTTTTTACTCGCCACTTTGCATGCAGGACATTTCCAGGAGGATTTGTATGACGTAGAAAGCTTAGCGTAGTTATCCTTTGTCATGCCCACACACAAGTAATGATAAGTTGAGGTACAAACGGAACATTTTACTAACTCCTTCGTTTCCAAGGCGGACTTGCAGGCTACACAGGTATGTGACATCTTGCGCGTTAGGAATAAAGTCCAAATTAGCACTTAAGGCAAACAACACAAGCAATACGAGTACTGTTGCGCAGGTAATCGTAGGTACAAACTTAATACACGTCAATCCAGTACGAACTCCCAGACGGTACTTTGCGATTAGTAAAGAAATTAGTAATAAGCGATAAGATAAGTAAATTAGTGGTAAGCGATAAGATATGTAATTATTATTAGCGATAAGTACTTTGCGATTAGTAAAGAAATTAGTGATAAGCGATAAGATACCTAATTAGTGATAAGCGATAAGATACGAAATTAGTCGTTTTCTAATGATAAACTATAAGTAGTTTGTGATAAGATATGTAATTAGTAATTAGCGATAAGATGTTATTAGTGATAAGCGATAAGTAATTAGTCATAAAAGATTAGATAAGTAATTAGTGATAAGATAAGTTATTAGCAATTAGCGATTAGTAAAATAATTAGTGATAAGCGATAAGATAAGTAATAAGCGATAAGCAATTAGTGATAAGCGATAAGATAAGAAATTATTGATTAGCGATAAGATAAGAAATTAGCGATAAGATAAGAAATTAGTGATAAACGATAGGGTAAGTAATTAGTGATAAGCGATAAGATAAAAAATTAGTGATAAGATATGTTATTAGTAATTAGCGATAACATAAGCAATTAGTGATACGCGATAAGATAAGTTATTAGTGATAAGCGATAAGATAAGAAATTAGTGATAAACGATAAGATAAGTAATAAGTGATAAGATATATAGTTAGTCATTAGTAATTAGCGATAAGCTATAAGATATTCAAGTAGCCCAAAGATCAGTCGAGAACTGATGCTGAACCTAAGAATTATCCCTCGTCCTTCACAAATCTCACATTGAATCTCGGTCACTCCGAAATACAGGATCCAAAAAAAAAAAATTAGCGATAAGATAAGTAATTAGTGATAAGCGATAATATATTATGTATATAGTGATTAGCGATAAGGTATGTAATAATTTAATGTGAAATACTTTATATGTGTTGCAGACCCCGGAATATTAGCAGAAATGACTGTGTACGCTGGTTATTTAGATTAAATAAAAGATACTAATTACCGATTTACACATGAAGTTTTTTAAAGTTTAATTTAAATTAAATTTTGAGAGTATAGGCATAATAGTTTCTTAAAGGTTCATAGAACAACAAAGGTTAAATCGATGTTTTAAAATTTTTGACCAATGGAACCTAAAAAATAAACAGTTCTTTGTCTATATATAACCAATTATCATTTTCTTAGCTATGTTTTATGTTACTATCTGATTACATCTCACACGGCAAATACTCAGCCGAGCTAAACATCAGGGAACGTGAAATCCGTGCAGTGCAACAGTAAAATGTACACTATTTATCCAATACACCTATGATTCATCTAGAACTGTTATGTAAGTCATGTGTTATTGCAAATCTAATGTAACAACTACTTGGAATTAAGTTTCTAAATAAAAATAAAAATTAATGAAACGTGTCCACCTGGTTTCATTTCCGTGGGAGGAAGCCGCAGCATTCCTCAGCAAAGGTAAGTCCAATTTGAACTTTTTCTCCAACCTACCGCATTGATTATATTAATGATACTTATAAGTTAGTCCGCTACCATCTTAGACTGCATCGTTACTTACCATCAGGTGAGGTCACAGTCAAGGACTATCTTGTCATAGATAAAAAAAAAATTACTTAAAAATTTTCGATGTTTTGTTCTTTCTTTAAGAAAAATAAGAAAAAACCTAAGAATACCTATAAAAACCGGTTTTTTTTACAAAGTAATCGGTAATAACCGGTTATTAAATTTGTAATCGGTTCACATCATTATAGTAAGTAGTAAATATCACTTTATACCTAATCTGTGGTAAATATTTAAGTTGTACTTAGAGGTACCACAAAGTACAATTATGTCATAATATTATGTACAAATCATGAAGGTAGGAAATACAAAATATAATTCTTCTCTATGGTCATAGATAAAACACGTAAAACGGCGGAAAACAATAGCTAACTAGAGAAATTAAGTAATAGTAATTAAGTAGTAGTTTAAAGATCGAATTCAACAGTGTCAATAATTAGGCACGAACAACAGCCACATTAGGTCTGTTGTATGGAGACCCCCACATCAAATCCTCAGTCGATGAAATTTGGCGGGGTTGTAGTATGGGATGAGCCAAAATTTACACAAAAATATCCAAAAAAAAATCCATGCGGAAGTTAGGTATTTATACCTTAAAGTACAAATAGCTCAATATTTTGAAACAAATAATTTCTCCGTCCAATTTTTTTTACCAAACTAATTATTAGCCTTAGAGGTACTTGATAAAAATCCAAAACTTTTTTCAAACGGAACTGTCACTTTTTAAAGAGGTTTCCTTTTTAGGGTTCCGTACCCAAAGGGTACCAACGGGACCCTATTACTAAGCCTACGCTGTCCGTCCGTCCGTCCGTCCGTCCGTCTGTCAGCGGGCTGTATCTCGTAAACCGTATTAGGTAGACAGATGAAATTTTCACATATTATGTTTTTCTTTTGCCGCTATAACAACAAATAATAAAAATTAAATTAAATTTAAAAAAAATAAATTAAAATATTTCCATGGGTAGGGAAATATTTTAATTTAATTTTTTTTAACGGAACCCTAAAAGAGCGAGGCCCGACTCGCACTTGGCCGATTTTTGTCCGTAATTTCGACTAACGTGTAAGAAAATCCAAAAAAAATCCATATAAAAACTATTTATCTTACTTCAACTGAAAATTGTTTATAACTCGGTATGAAAAATTTCTCAATCCAATTTCTTTTTTTTATCATAGTAGGTAGTCACATTTACACTCTTATCCTAAATATCCAAAAAAAATATCACGAAGAACATTGATATTGAAACAGATTTTTTGAAATCTAAACTGCGTTTTCGCGATAATGCACCTTAATTCTTGAAACATTGGGTATAGTTTAGCGTGCGCGAGCGAAGCGACTTCACAAAATAATATACATGTTACTACATGCCTTCTATAATGCTAAATATTGAACATAAACGTGTAACTGAACATTAATTTATTTATACAAGATAAATGAGCTTAAATAAGGGCTCATAAATTATTTTTTTTGTAAGCTTATGTCTAGGTAAGTAAATTAAAATAAAAAATTAAGTGGCACTCGGTGACTGCCGCAGTAAAGCTATTGCATAGCATTTTTTATCAACTTATGCAATTATAATATTTATGCAATATTTTTTTTTGCATAATAATAATTAAAAAATAATTAAAAAACAAACAAACAAGAAAAGCGCACTGTCACTTCTTCGCGAGTGAGATTCGAACCTGCGACATCATACACCATACGGTAAAGAAAGCGGCCGCTCGCCCACTGCGCCAAACAGGGCTACTTGTGAACCTCTAAAATGTTGAACGCTTACTGAACGACGGTGTTACGTTTGTTTTCGTTACGGAATTTCTTGATTCGGTCGCCGCGCTCAAACTGTTTGTCCTAGTTCAAAGCCTGCGATAAAAGCTATGCAATAGCTTAAAATTAATTTTTTTTTCATTACTTTGATTTGAGGAAATAAAGGAGGAAATGTATTAAAATATATTAATATTATATATATTAATATTAATTGACCGAGCGAAGCGAGGTCTCTGAGTTTACTAGAGCGATTTGCACTTGTCCGTCCGTCCGTCCGTCCGTCCGTCCGTCTGTCAGAGCCTTATAACTTTTGAATTACTGAACGTAATTACTTCAAATTTAGATATGATATGTAAACCGATGGCCTCCAGCCGAAAATGGCTTAAAAAGTTATAAAAATCTTTATTTCAGGGGGGCTCTCATAGAAGCGAATGCGAAGAAATTTTTTTTATTTGCGATTCATAGGTTTTCTGTGTATCATTTTAAAGACAATTTAGAACAGAGTACAACCGTATTTTTTTTTTTATTTTTTTCCTAAAATTGACGAAATGGGGGGCTTCCAAAGTGGCGATTTAATACGCTCGCTTGAAGACGCTCTCTGGGAAAATTTTCTATATATTTTCAAGTTGTACTTATTTTCTTACTTCACTTGTATCCTGTACTTGAACAACAAATACTAAAATTATATGAATATTATAAAGAAACGAGATTATTTAATTTTTAATGAGCATCAGTAAATTTCACATAGCTTCACAATAATGCTAATAGATGGCGCAGTCATTAACTATTCCATTGAACTAGGAGTTACGACTACGATTTAACCCAAAAACAGTTTTGCGTCGACCATTATTATTTAGGTATACTATATAAAGTATATATACGTTATTATATTATATAATAACATATTCAATTAAAATTATTCTTTAGTTAAATATCATTTTGTATATTTTCTATTCGCGTCGATAGATGACGATTTGTACAGATGCCCCTAACCCGTTTTCACTCGTTAGTACCTACATAATAATTCAATGTTTTCACTGACGTTCCCTAACCTTTACGGGCTACCTATGATAAGTTATGTGATGATTACTGTCAACTTCTTTATCACGATCCTGTACGGGACACCTAAAAGGACATTGGGACGGATGTTAGGACTTAGGATTGTGTTTTGGAGCTACCTACGTAAAGAGACTCCTACATAGGGGATGATTTAGGTATGTTTGGTGAAAACGGGCATAATAATAATAATGTCAGTTTTGGTCGTCATGTATCGATTGAATGAATAATCATGGGATACCGTTACCGCGAGGTCTCAGTTCGGGGCGAACCACTAGTTTAAATATGTTTTGTTTAAGTACGTATTTGGCACGCCAGAAATTTGCAAACTGTTTAAAGCAAAATGCTAGACAGTTTAGATTCCAATCGAATGTGCTAGATAACATCCAAAGACATTACAAAGTATATTGTTTTTAACATACTTGGTAATGTCTTGAAATAATAAGTTTTAAATATTTAAGAATCGACCTTAGCCTAAACGACACAAACAGCAAAAGGCGTTAGCTTAGTTTATTTACAAATAGCAAAAGCTCTTTGTTAATAAACTAAGTCAATTTAGAAATGCATAAAAGAAGTGTCAATGAAAATTAATGATTGATAAAAATCAATGGAAGAGGAGTCCAACATATCAAATGCACCAAAAGTCTTCTAAAGATTTAAGAATTGAATTGGAACCTGAAATATCTGTAGCAAAATGCAATGATCTGAAAAGTTTAATGCAAATATAGAATAATATCAATACGGTTTTTTATACTTCAAATGTTCTAAAAAAAACTCTAAAATTATCAAGCAATGAGTTGTCTTCTATTTAAGAGTACTACTATGTTCTATTTATTGTCATTTTATAAGCTTTATATCATGAATTAATAGCTGAGTGAGCAAGACTTTTCAGGCAGTTACGACAAAATTACTTCTATTATACTATTAGGCTTAAGGTGTAAGATTCTTTTGACGTGATAACGTCTTATTAATCAATGAACACCAGCTGCACGCACGACAAAGTGTTACGTTCCACCTGAGCCTGAGGGTGAAAGCGAGAGCGCGGAACAAGCGATAGAGAGGCATGATCGGCCCAAGCGTTGGCTTGTGACACATTTATTTATCGATGTTTCTTTATGACGTTATCACGTAAAACTATGGTCCGTAAACCGACTTTACAGACAACCAATTTTTTTTATTTTATTCCAAAATTTTTCGATATTATTATATTAAATTGATTATTCATATTTTTTTGTTATACTATACAAGATGATGCCCGCGACTTCGTCCGCGTGATTTAAGGTTTTTTGATTCCCACGGGAACTCTGTAATTTTCCGGGATAATAAGTAGCCTATGTGTTAATCCTGTTTATAAGCTATCTCCATTCCAAATTTCCGCCAAATCGGTTCATTCGTTGTAGCGTGAAAAAGTAATAAACATCCATCCAAACATCCATCCATACATCCTCACAAACTTTTGCATATTCATCGCATCGCATAGTAGGAACTAGGATAGTAGGATATACTGCATCATAAAAAAAAAAAATTTTGTGATGCAACTACAAATTTACGATTTTCGGTTTTTTTCCTTTACTTGTGCTACATGGCATTGCTTCATGCCAAATTTCATGATTCTAGGTCAACAGGAAGTACCCTCTAGGTCTTGCGAGTGTTAAAATATGCGGCATAGATGGACCATAAAAGGCCGTATCTTTTGATTGCATCGACTTAGACTTTGTCACAGCTACAAGGGATTGCAGACCTGAGTATTTGATACTATTTTCAACTTGATACCCTCCATGTGTTCCTGAGAAAAAGGGTATTGACAGACGGACAGACAGACGGACAACGAAGTGATTCTAGAAGAGTTCCGTTTTTAGTACGGAGTACGGAACCCTAAAAATTAGAGTTATGACAGTTTAAAAGGTAAAATTTTGTTTGGTCCTCCTGTATATTAGGGGTTTGTCGCTTACAAAATTTGAAATATCAAGCATCGATGTATCGGATTACACACGGACCTCGGATTACAAAGGGCGTAAAGGACATTTTGGCCAAAACCTGAACTTTTTAATGGTATCATACTCGGTTTTTAACGCTCTTTCGATCTGTCTTATTTACGTCTCAATATTCGCTAGAAATGTCGTTGACGATCTAGATTTTTGGTGTTCTTAAACATGAATTTTCGAATAAATAGGTAACTACTAATGGTACTACACTATGTAATGCATACATAGCATAATATCTATTAAGTATATTGTAAAAGTATTTTGAAAAGAGCAACTGCCGAGTTTCTTGCTGGTTCTTCTCGGCAGGAACGGCATTCCGAACCAGTGGTAGACTCATTGACGATTGTAAAAAAACTTGTAAAAGTTTATTTGAATAAAAAAACATTTATATTCTATTCTATTCTAATGGTCGTAAAGCTTGAGCTAAAACATAATATCATCAACATTATTTTTTTTTAATTTTAAAAAGTAAAAATATTCATATTTATTTCTTCTTTATCAACCTACTAGCTGATGCCCGCGACTTCTTCCGCATGGATTTAGTTTTTAAAAATCTCCCGGGAACTCTTTCATTATCCGAGATGAAAAGTAGCTCTCCCGGTCTGAGGAACCACTCACTACTACATCCATTACTATACCCATGCAAAAAATCGCATCAATCCGCTGTTCTGTTGCGAAGTGATTGAAGGCAAACCAACAAACAAACACACTTTCGCATTTATAATATCAGTAATGCTTTATTATAACACTTTTTATAATTGTCATCTTTTTTACCATACTTAACCAAAGACAAAATTACGTTTAGCTGTCATTTACGTTTTGTTATTCCACTGTCATTTGCGTTTTGTTATTCCATGTCAGATGCGTTTTTGTTATACCACGTTTATAGTGACTTGACGGAAACGCGGTCGAACGGGATAAAAAGTATCCTATGTCCGTCTCCTGGTTCTAAGCTACCTCTCCACCAATTTTCAGCCAAATCGGTTCATCCGTTCTTGAGTTATAAATAGTGTAACTAACACCACTTTCTTTTATATATATAGATAAACGTCCACCCGCTTTCAGGAGTTCCGCAATGATTCCGTCATCACCAGGCGCTTTGTTGTTCTTGAGCTGTTTGAGAGCCATACTAATCTCGTATAGGCTGACTGACATCTGGGACATCTTCGGTATAGTTCATAAATCATAACGAATAATTGATCGTCATAGTCACCGTCGTTGGCAACAGTTTTTGATTGACAATTGCACTGTCGATTCAATGAAATACAGTCGATTATCGAGTGCAGGCTCGCGTCACCGAAGAAAAAATATGTCGATATAATAGGCAGATAATATGTCGGGTCTCGTGACGTCACCACGCTCCTGCTTCCCTTGATGGATTAAATATAAAATATTTCTTTCTAAAATGTTTATAGTTTTTAATGCGCTTGATTATTTTTTGGATATTTTGATACTTGATACAAAAAAAATAATTGTAATCATATCAATAAAAAAAATGGATGGAGAAATTTTGCACTGTGAGTAAAAGGGTAGTTTTTGAAAAAAATATAGTCTCTTGGTATATTGTTTGGATTTTCAAGTTGTAGGTACAAAACGGCTATAAAAGGACATTCCAGTGAAAAAAATTCACAGAGCAATTTTTCGCTGCAAGTTACATTGAAAAAACGTATTTTTCAAAATTTGGTGGTTTCGACTAGGAGTATATTTTGGATATTTTATATTTTGTTTCTAGACTTTACATGAATGTTTCAGGTGAAGAAAGTTTTGACCGAGCATTTTGCCGAACTGAGATATTAAGCATAAAAGAGTTTAGGTAAAAATACCTAACTTCCGTTCTAATTTTTTTTTGGATATTTATAAAATACGTTTAACTACTGATACTTTATCATTCTGTAAAGTTTCGTCGCCTGAGGAATTGATGTTGGGGTCCACTAGCTTCATTGCCTAGACTAAATACACTATATACCAGAGAGTCTAATCTGACTACACTAGCGGCACGCTATGATGGCCGGTTTGACGTTTGTCCGCTCATGAAGTTCCGTATTAATTGATAACGACTTTGAAGGAAATAATTGTATTACTTTATTGACGATAGTGATGTGCAGAGATTCATAAATTTTATCGAATGTAGTTTTAGGTTTAGGACTCAAAATTTATTTATTAAATTGATTTCTAAAATGTATACAAGTGTAGAAAAATCAGTTTGCACCATTTAAGGGGTGAATGTACTTGTGAATATGAACAATTTTCACTATGTGGACAAACCTCTGAAATCGCAAAAAAATATCAGCTGTTTCATACAAAAGGTAAAATTTTTATTTTTATATGATATATACCACAACTCGGCATTTGGTTTTCTAAATTGAAAATTTTTAAAAATGGAATCTAATACGATCGTCACATAGGATCGCTGGCTAGCACAACTACTACCTCCGGCAAACTCGCGTCAATGCTCAATGCAAAACAAAGCAGTTTCGAATTGACGTTGCTTCGAAAAGTATAAACTGTCAGTGCAATGCGATTGTGATATAGTTTTGACCTGGCTTTGGATTTCAAATATTGATACTGCATTACTGTTGACCTTTGCTCGTTAATTTGGACTCTGTTCAAGCCCTTTGTTGTGGATTTCGTCGATATGACCGAACGTACGCAGAGAACTGTTCTAAATAGTCAGACACGTGAGTTCGTAATACGCCTTCGTAACTATTTCGATCGTGAAGCTCAAAATGGAGGGCCAATTTTACCTATAACGTCAGTGGTTGAACGCGTAGCTGATGCGCTTAATATTGGACAACGAACTGTTAGACGGATAACTAAAAAAAAATATGGCGAGACTGGCACAGAAGAAAATAAACTTCACACACCAAAAAAGAGAAAACGAGCAAAACCAGTCGTAGGCATCGATAGCTTTGATGCCGATGCTATCCGAAGACATGTTTACGGCTACTATTTACAGAAGGAGTATCCAACAAGAAAAAAGTTGGTGCATTCACTGAAGGAAGCTGGATTATTCTTCGGTGGGGAAAGTTCTTTAACGAAGATTTTGAAGACCATTGGATTTCGATACAAAAAATGTAACAAACGCAAAATATTGATGGAAAGATTTGATATAGCGATGGCAAGGTATACTTTTTTACGGCAAGTGAAAGAAATCAAAAATTGGCAAAATGTTGTGTTCTTGGATGAAACAATAAACTTAATGCTAACCATACTGTAGGCCGTTCTTGGAACGATGACACAGCAGCATCTACTTCCAAAGTTCCTGTAGGAAAAGGATCGCGACTTATAATTTGTCACGCCGGAACCATCAACGGGTTTGTCGAAGGTTCTCTCATGGCTTTTGCGTCAAAAACCACTGGAGACTATCATGAAGACATGAATGGAGAAAAGTTTACTGAATGGTTTACCTCAATGTTGTGTAGCCTCCCTGAACCATCTATTATAATTATGGACAACGCCCCATACCACTCGATGCAAATTGACAAGCCACCTGCCCAATCCCAAAAGAAAGCTGATATCGTCGCATGGCTTCGTAAAAATGGCGTAGATGCAAACATGAATATGTTAAAAGCGGAATTAGTACGTCTTTTAAAAGAAAACAAACCAACCAAGATCCGATACGTCATTGACGAAATAGCATTAGAACATGGGCACAGAGTTATACGGTTACCGCCTTACCATTGTGAGTATAATGCGATTGAGTTGGTGTGGGCTCAAATTAAGGGATATGCTGCAAGACACAATACAGAACCCCCATTTACCACAAAAAAAATGCTAAAATTATTAGAAGAAGCTTGTGAACATGTGACTAAAGGAGACTGGGAAAAGGTTGTGAATAGAACTGTTAAATTAATAAGGGAAGATTATGAAAGAGATGTGAAAATAGATAATATTATAGAAAACGAACATATAATTATTAATGTAGGTGATGATAGCAGTGACGACAGTGAAAATAGTAGTATGGACGAATCTGATTAATTATGGCCTTTTGTGGCACCTTTTTTGGTATCTTTTGTATTCATATGTTTCTTGTGTGCATATAAAGTATGTATATTCATTTTCATTCAAATATTCAGTTCGTTCAAATAAATTAAATAAACATATACATTTTTGTTTTATTAAACCTATTTAATCAGGTACAAAAACAAAACTTAATTGTTTTTTGTTCGAGAATAAATTGACATTCCACATCACTATTGTAATGTGTCAAACCGGCCATCATAGCGTGCCGCTAGTTTAGATACGAAATATAAATTATTTCTTGATTTATTCAAAACGAACGACCGAGCAGTGAGGGCGCGGTGAGTGGGGCGCGGGGCGCGGCACGCCTCTGCGACCGCCGCGGTCGCGCGAATTGCAACCTTATGCGAGTAGGTTGGATTTCAACCACGTAAGGGTGCCAACGCTCACGATTTTCGAAGTTTTGTGGTAAAACGGTGAAGGGGGCACAAGGTTGTGTAGTTCTTGAGCGCACTCTCCAAAGTATAATATATCCGAGAAGACCGATAGACAGGCAACATTGCGACGGTGCTGTAGACGTTAGTGACTAATCACCTATAATTCGAAGGGCACGGCGATCTACCGAGTCTAATGCATCGAGTTGGTACTTTGCAGAGCCGTCCCAGAGGTGGCAGCAGTACTCCATGGCCGAGCACACCTAAGCCTGATAAAGAGTCAGGCGCTGCTCAGGCGTGAAGCACCGCTTCACCTTGTTCAGGATACCAAGTTTTTTGGCTGCTGTTTTTGCCTTTGACTCGATGCATTTCCCGAAATTGAGCTTGGGCGAGATGTCTATGTCCAAGAGCTCAATATGGATACACTTTGGAAAGTTGGAGTCAAGGTAAAGGGAGAGTGTTGGCGGTGAATAAACATGCTTGAGTTTTGGTGGCATTAAACTTAACTAAATTGGCGTCGCCCCAATCGGACACCTCCTTCAGAGTTAAGTTAATGCGATTCACCATGGCCTCTCTATGCTCATGGATCTCAGTAGCACTGGCTCGAGAGCTGGGCATGTATCTGTACGTAACAGTGCTGTTATCAGTGTACCAAAAGATACTTGGTTTTAGAAGATCGTTGATGTGCAGCAGAACACCGGCGTCGACAGCCATTAGGTCAGATGAGCAGCCGTTAATGACAACTCTAAATGACCTCTCACTCAGGAAATCAGATATACAGCTACATAAGCCAGTGGGTAACCCGTATGACGGAAGCTTACTGAGAAGACTGTCATGCCAACCCCGGTCAAAAGCCTTTGATATATCAAGAGACACGGCGAGTGCCTCGACAGCCTGTTTCTCAATGGCTTCGCCCCAAGTATGTGTGGCTACTAGGCACTAAAAGATCTCCCGTGGATCGGTTTTTCCGAGAGCCGTACTGGTGGTCAGACAGAAGATCGTTTTCTTCCAGGTATGCCAGGAGCTTATTGTTAAGCACACGTTCCATAGTTTTACGCAGGATGGACGTGATTGCTATCGGTCTATAATTGGCCGGGTCAGCACGAGTCACGACCCCCCTTTTTCGGCACTGGCTGCACGTTTGCAACTTTCCACGACTTGGGGACATGAGCAGTTTCAAGAGAGAGACGAAACAAGCTTGTTAGTACCGGAGACAACTTAGGGGCGCAACTTCTCAGGACAACTGCAGGTATACCATCAGGGCCACTGGCCTTGCTCACGTCGAGGTTACGAAGAGTTTTTAGAACCTCTTGCTGGTGTATGCGTATCTCCGGCATGATAGAGTCGCAAGTTGGAAGGGCGGGCGTGCATTTGTTTCCAGCATAAAGACGTGAGTTTTCAGCAAACAGAGACGCTAGAAGATTAGCCTTATCTCTGTTGCAGAAACAGCCAGTGATCCATCTGGTTTCTGCAGGAGCGGCAGCGAAGGACTTGTCGTCCTTCGCTGCTCGCGAAGCTAGCTTCAACCGACTTCGCGAGGGACCAGAAAGCTTTCCTACCACTGGGGTGAGAGGCTAGCTTACGCCCGATGCGGTTAGTTCGACTGAAGCGAGCTCTTTCCAAAACCCTCTTGTAGGATTTGGCGGCCATATTGAATTATCTTTTCTTGATTTTTATTTCCGGAGATTTGAGAGCGCAATTGCGTCCGCCCATGATACAAACGCTGAATGCTTACGAGCCTCTACAGCAGCGCATTCAGCGTTGTACCACGGGGGTGTTTTACCATCGGGCGATATGTCTGAAAATGGTATAAAGTATTCCATCGCCTAGCGTATCACATCCGATATAGCACTCACACAGCTCGACGGATCGTTGGTAGAGAAACAAGCTTGCCACCAAGGATAAGATGCAAAGAAGTGCCGCATCTTATCCCAATCTGCTGACCTGTATCGCCACACCCTGAAGAGTCTGAGGACGGAGGGTAAAAATTTGATACAGTTTTCATAAGACAGTGGTCTGAGGTCCCCAAGGGGGAAGAAACCGAGACCGAAAACTTGTCTGGATCAGTTGTCAGCAGAAGGTCCAAGCAATTGGGTGTGTGTCCATCTACATATTCTGGTATCCGAGTGGCCTCCTGGACTAGCTGAGAGAGATAGACTAGCGATAGTACAAATTTGCGCGCCTCTCTCCCGGCATCGTCTCTTTTCATGTATGGGAAAAGCCACTCCTGGTGGTGGGCATTGAAGTCTCCCAGAAATACCAGCTGTGCGGTAGGATATCGATGTTGGACGATATCAGCCTTTTCGCTGAGGTAGTTGAACGACTGAGTCGTCTCCTGGTCACCGCTATGCGAACGATAAACGCACGCATATTATACTGTTCGCTCACAACCCGTATCAACCACGCACCACAGAACTGAGAACTTAGGTAACTCCAAATTACGGAGACGTTGGCAGCAGTTATTATTACGAGCGTACAAACAAACCCCTGCGCGAGGTTTAAAATTGTGCTCAAGCGAATACCCGGCGTACTCTAGGTACGCTGTGTCTGCTGGGCTATTTGGGTCTCCGTGAGAAAGAGTAGGTGCGGCTTTGTTGTCTCAAGATGGTGGTGGACAGCACTACCATGGTATAATAACTTGTTGGTGTAGTTGTTTCGTTTTTATGGCTTTTGACATGCCAACATGGCACAATTTACTTTGCCGATTTCACGTAGCTTGAATCTAGGTCACAAAAACATAGTGAACTTATATATTAGAATTAACTAAGGACAGTTATTGAACTGTAAATTAGATATAGAATTTAATTATAAGTAGAAGTTTAAGTTAAAGTAATATTGCTAATTAGCCCTTAGGCTAGATTGCAGTAAAAAGTTTATGGTAGAAAAAAAAAAAACGTAGCTTGAAGAAAACACACAGATCGTGGGTTGATCGTGATTTTTCGGATTTCATGCGAGGTACAATACAATAGACTAGATAGCATCAAGTTGACTTGAGGTTTGATTTTTGAAGTTGATATTTTCCATACAGTATGTTACGGACGCGTTCTTGTACGTGTTAAAAGGAAGTCAACTACATAGAGAAGGATGGTCAACTATTCCTACTTTCATGATGGAAGTACTAACGTCCGCTTCAAGTTGGCCGCTACCTCACGTCGCGCTTCCCCGCACCGTAAAAACCCATAGATTTAGGGTGTGTTCCACTATACACTGAACCACTGTATGGTGTTACGTGAGTTACTGTGAAGCCGTTCCTTTTTAGGGTGGAACCACATCTGTGTGCATCGATTCACATTTTGTCCATAAAGTTCACAATAAGAAGGGTCGGGGCCAAACAGCGAACTAACGCTACGATTTTACATGGCAACCTGCCCACACAAGCCCCTTGACAAGTGCCAAACTCAGCAATGTGTCGATTCTCTAAAAATGACATCAAAGATATACAAGATGGAGTCTAAAGGCTGTGAACGCGTCGAAAATTTGTGCTGCCACATGTGGTTCACGCCCTTTTCCCGCGCTCAGTTTGAATTAGGTCATCACCAGATATGGAGCTCGCGAGCCAATATTTTGTTTTTTTAAATGGCGGTTTTTGGTAAATAAAATGTGAAAAAAACTTAACAGGACGATCTAAAATAACCAATAACATCACCTACCATCAGTAAATAACATTCAAGCACATCAGTTCCTGCAAAATAAGAAATTGAAATTTGTAGAAAATAATCGACCGAGCGAAGCGAAGGTCTTTGAGTTAACTAGGGCGATTTGCACTTGTCCGTCCGTCCGTCCGTCCGTCCGTCCGTCTGTCAGAGCCTTATAACTTTTGAATTACTGAACGTAATTACTTCAAATTTAGATATAATATGTAAACCGATGGCCTCCAGCCGAAAATGGCTTAAAAAGTTATAAAAATCTTTATTTCAGGGGGGCTCTCATAGAAGCGAATGCGAAGTAAAAAAAAAAAAATCGCGTTACATAAAATTGTTACGTATCATTTTAAAGATAATTTTGAACTGAGTACAAAAATATTTTTTTTTTAATTTTTCCCTTAAAATTGACGAAATGGGGGGCTTTCAAAGTGGCGATTTTATACGCTCGCTTGAAGACGCTCTCTAGAAAAATCCGCTATGGATTTTCAAACTGATTTTATGTTTTTAGGTCACTTATATCCTGTACTTGAACAACAAATACTAAAATTATATGAATATTATAAAGAAACGAGATTATTTAATTTTTAATGGGCGTCAGTAATTCATATAGCATCAACATAGCTTCACAATAATGCTAATAGATGGCGCAGTCAGTAACTATTCCCATGGAACTACGAGTTAAATTCAATGTTTGATAAATAATTCAATGTTTTCACTAACGTTCCCTAACCTTTACGGGCTACCTATAAGTTAGGTGATTGATGTTTTCTGTCAACTTATTTATCACGATCCTGTACGGGACACCTAAAAGGATATTGGGACGGATGTTAGGACTTAGGATTGTATTTAGGAGCTACCTACGTTAAGAGACTCCTACTTAGGGGATGATTTAGGTATGTTTGGTGAAAACGGGCATAATAATAATGTCAGTTTTGGTTATCATGTATCGATTGAATGAATAATCATGGGATACCGTTACCGCGAGGTCTCAGTTCGGGGCGAACCACTAGTTAAATTAGAGTTCGCCATTTAATGTGTGTTGCCAGTTTACGAACCCAAAATTTCCCTAATAAATAATGAAACCTTAGAATGTAGATACCGATAATATTCGAAAAGCGATTGCAGATAATGTCATTTTTTACTTTTCTTTCCAAGACAGTCCTTGTTCTACGATCTCACCTGATGGTAAGTGACGATGCAGTTTAGATGGTAATGGGCTAACTTGGAAGGGGATAAGCTAGGATTTATTAAATTTTTACACGCTATCGAGCCGGAACGCTAAATAGATTAGCGATACGTCTTGGATGGTAGAATGGTAACTAGCCACGGCCGAAGACTCCCACCAGACCAGATCTGAGATATTTCAGAAATTATAAATTTCGAAATTGTCTCCATCGATAATCGAACTCAAGAATTCCCCTCTTATTTTTTTTTAACTTTTTCGTTTCTGATTTTCTTTTATTTATATTCATCTTAATTTTTTTTTTATTTTTTTAAACGAATATTTTACCGGGAGAGAGTTTTTATGACTTTAGCGATTTAGCGATTCACCGATCGAGTTGGAAATAGGGTTTAGGGTTACCTTGGATCAAAAATAGGAAATGGTTGCCAAAATTTTTAAAAGTCAGCGCCATATTGAAATTCTTTGTTATTGCACCGATGTCGTTCAAAATCGATATTTAGGGTTCACTACCGTCTAAAGAGACGAATTGGTTGCCAAAATTTTAAAAAGTCAGCGCCATATTGAAATTCTTTGTTATTGTACCGATGTCGTTCAAAATCGATATTTAGGGTACCCTGGGGTCAAGAGAGACGAATTCATTGCCAAAATTTTAAAAAGTCAGCGCCATATTGAAATTCTTTGTTATTGCACCGATGTAGTTCAAAATCGATATTTAGGGTCCCCTAGCGTCAAAAGAGAGGGAATAGTTGCCAAAATGTTTAAAAGTCAGCGCTATGTTGAAATTTTTTGTTATTGACGCTTGGGGACCCTAAATATAGATTATCAGTATTGCGCTGACTTTTTAAAATTTTGGCAACCAATTCGTCTTTTTTGACCCCAGGGAACCCTAAATATCGATTTTGAACGACATCGGTGCAATAACAAAGAATTTCAATATGGCGCTGACTTTTTAAAATTTTGGCGACCAATTCGTCTTTCTTGACCCCAGGGAACCCTAAATATCGATTCTGAACGACATCGGTACAATAACAAAGAATTTCAATATGGCGCTGACTTTTTAAAATTATGGCAACCAATTCGTCTTTTTTGATGCTAGTGAACCCTAAATATCGATTTTGAACTACATCGGTGCAATAACAAAGAATTTCAGTATGGAGCTGACTTTTTAAAATTTTGGAAACCATTTATCTAATACAAAATACTAAATACAATAACTCACTATAGTTAAAGGTATTAATAAAATTATTGTTTTATGATAAAAATTAAAAAAAAAGTAGATATTAATTTTATTTTTAAAGTTTAAAAATTTTAATGACATAATTCTCCCCATTTTATTGGAATCACCTGCGTACCTGGTATCATTACGCACGCTCAGTAATCCACGCCGCGCATGCGCGGCACTCACGTCGCGCACACTAGCATATTTTCATTGGCCTGTTTTTTTCGTTCTTTAGTAGCGCGATGCTCCTTCTAGACATATAAGTATTCATAGAATGACATGTCGCATGTGGCACCGTTTTTTAAGGGCCTAGTACTCGTATTTAATTGCATTATATATATTAACTGTTGATATTTAATGATAGTCTGTGGTTTCTTTTAAATTATTTAGCAATTAATAATATTTGTTTTACGTAAATATGAGGACAACAACAAAGTAGAGAGGATGGTTATTTATTCTTTCCATTCAATCAACGACAAAAACTATAGACATTTTATTTAAAAAATAAGTTTAAAATAAAAATCGGCCAAGTGCGAGTCGGGCCTCGCTCTTTTAGGGTTCCGTTAAAAAAATTAAATTAAAAGATTTCCATCTACCCACCTACCCATTTTAATTTAATTTTTTTAATATAATTTAATTTTTATTATTTGTTGTTATAGCGGCAATAGAAATACATAATATGTGAAAATTTCATCTGTCTATCTATTACGGTTTACGAGATACAGCCCGCTGACAGACGGACGGACGGACGGACAGCGTAGGCTTAGTAATAGGGTCCCGTTGGTACCCTTTGGGTACGGAACCCTAAAAACAATCGCCCAGAAATGTTATGCTTACCTAAAACCTAGTTTAACTTAATTTTTGTAGAGATCCAGAAAGGAAAATCTACTTTAAATCTCATACAAAATCGTATTCACAGCGCATAATTCATACATAAAAAAAATTCGATAGTGACATTGAGCTGTCAAAAAATATTTTTGTCTCACATCGACTCCTAATATATAATTGCAATGATAACATGCAATGCAAACCCATACTTTCACGATAGATTTAGGATTATTTAGTAGCTTAGTCGCTACTAGATACTGTCAGCGTACTAAGAATGACGGCAATTCATAGTACGTCGGAACTGGCGTAGGTACCCACATAGTCTCATAGGAACTAATGTTTGTTGATTTCACACAAACTATGGTATTACGATGCCGCATTTATGGAGCTATTGTTTGTAGGAAGGGCGGTATCTAGTACGAAGATCCTAAATCTATGACTGACATTGATGTAGTAATTTGATACCGAAGTTACGGAATCGAACTGGCTATTGTATTGCCCGCCTAATAAAAAAGGTAACTAAGCACAGCTCCCTCCAATTCCAGGCACATTGTTATTGTGAACAAGTTGTGAACAGACTTTACAAAACTGACAGTTTTCATAGAGTCGTGTAAGCATCAATTCGGAAAAATGACAGTTTCGTATGGACAAAATTCGAATACAAAACCCATGGAACTATGAATACTTATATGTCTAGAAGGAGCATCGCGCTACTAAAGAACGAAAAAAAACAGGCCAATGAAAATATGCTAGTGTGCGTGACGTGAGTGCCGCGCATGCGCGGCGTGGATTACTGAGCGTGCGTAATGATACCAGGTACGCAGGTGATTCCAATAAAATGGGGAGAATTATGTCGTTAAAATTTTCAAACTTTAAAAATAAAATTAATATCAACTTTTTTTTTCATTTTTATCATAAAACAATAATTTTATTAATACCTTTAACTATAGTGAGTTATTGTATTTAGTATTTTGTATTAGATAAATGGTTTCCAAAATTTTAATAAGTCAGCTCCATACTGAAATTCTTTGTTATTGCACCGATGTCGTTCAAAATCGATATTTAGGGTCCCCTAGCGTCAAATGAGAGGAAATGGTTGCCAGTATTTTTTTAAAAGTCAGCGCCATATTGAAATTCTTTGTTATTGCACCGATGTAGTTCAAAATCGATATTCAGGGTTCACTAGCATCAAAAAAGACGAATTGGTTGCTAAAATTTTAAAAAGTCAGCGCCATATTGAAATTTTTCGTTATTGTACCGATGTCGTTCAGAATCGATATTTAGGGTTCCCTGGGGTCAAGAAAGATGAATTGGTCGCCAAAATTTTAAAAAGTCAGCGCCATATTGAAATTCTTTGTTATTGCACCGATGTCGTTCAAAATCGATATTTAGAGTTCCCTGGGGTAAAAAAAAACGAATTGGTTGCCAAAATTTTAAAAAGTCAGCGCAATACTGATAATCTATATTTAGGGTCCCCAAGCGTCAATAACAAAAAATTTCAACATGGCGCTGACTTTTAAACATTTTGGCAACTATTCCCTCTCTTTTGACGCTAGGGGACCCTAAATATCGATTTTGAACTACATCGGTGCAATAACAAAGAATTTCAATATGGCGCTGACTTTTTAAAATTTTGGCAACGAATTCGTCTCTCTTGACCCCAGTGAACCCTAAATATCGATTTTGAACGACATCGGTACAATAACAAAGAATTTCAATATGGCGCTGACTTTTAAACATTTTGGCAACTATTCCCTCTCTTTTGACGCTAGGGGACCCTAAATATCGATTTTGAACTACATCTGTGCAATAAAAAAGAATTTCAATATGGCGCTGACTTATTAAAATTTTGGCAACCAATTCGCCTCTCTTGACCCCAGGGAACCCTAAATATCGATTTTGAACGACATCGGTACAATAACAAAGAATTTCAATATGGCGCTGACTTTTTAAAATTTTGGCAACCAATTCGTCTCTTTAGACGCTAGTGAACCCTAAATATCGATTTTGAACGACATCGGTGCAATAACAAAGAATTTCAATATGGCGCTGACTTTTAAAAATTTTGGCAACCATTTCCTATTTTTGATCCAAGGTAACCCTAAACCCTATTTCCAACTCGATCGGTGAATCGCTAAATCGCTAGTCATAAAAACTCTCTCCCGGTAAAATATTCGTTTAAAAAAATAAAAAAAAAAATAAGATGAATATAAATAAAAGAAAATCAGAAACGAAAAAGTTAAAAAAAAATAAGAGGGGAATTCTTGAGTTCGATTATCGATGGAGACAATTTCGAAATTTATAATTTCTGAAATATCTCAGATCTGGTCTGGTGGGAGGCTTCGGCCGTGGCTAGTTACCATTCTACCATCAAAGACGTATCGCTAAGCTATTTAGCGTTCCGGCTCGATAGCGTGTAAAAATTTAATAAATCCTAGCTTATCCCCTTACCATCTAAACTGCATCGTCACTTATCATCAGGTGAGATCGTAGAACAAGGACTGTCTTGGAAAGAAAATTAAAAAATGACATTATCTGCAATCGCTTTACGAATATTATCGGTAAGACATTCTAAGGTTTCATTATTTATTAGGGAAATTTTGGGTTCGTAAACTGGCAACACACATTAAATGGCGAACTCTAATTTAATTATTTTCTACAAATTTCAATTTCTTATTTTGCAGGAACTGATGTGCTTGAATGTTATTTACTGATGGTAGGTGATGTTATTGGTTATTTTAGATCGTCCTGTTAAGTTTTTTTCACATTTTATTTACCAAAAACCGCCATTTAAAAAAACAAAATATTGGCTCGCGAGCTCCATATCTGGTGATGACCTAATTCAAACTGAGCGCGGGAAAAGGGCGTGAACCACATGTGGCAGCACAAATTTTCGACGCCTTCACAGCCTTTAGACTCCATCTTGTATATCTTTGCCATGGAACTAAGAATTTCAACTACGGAAAACCGTACCCCCCCCCCCCCATGTCCATTTTTTTTTCAAATTTCAATGTGAAAACAGGCATAGCTAAATGTTAATTGAACAAAAAATTTTATCAACATTTTTTAGATTTTTAATTTTCAATAGTTATAAAAAATCATAATTAAAAAATTAATAAACTTTTAAGAAAATTTATCGCAGGATCTTATAAAGTATATAATATCAAAATGGCTCCATGAAGTTTAAAATTTATAGGCCAATTAATTATTTATACCTTTCATCCCATTGTTTATGCCAATGGAGATTGGGAAAAAATTTGTTAGTTAACAATTGAATAACTTTTTGAAAAATGGTGATTAAACTTTTTTTTCTTCAGGGCTCGATTCTTTCAAGTGTTAAGATGATACTAGAATTTTTTCAAATTTTTAAAATCACATTTTATGTTATAAAAAATTATTTTTATTGCTGAACTCTCTTTAGCGGCGGTGCGCGCATGCCGCGCGGAGCCCTATTTTCAACGTCAAATTAAAATTATAAATAATTGAGATAGAATTCCGAGAGTTGGGACTTTTTTATTGGAAATTACCTCCTCTATAACGAACTTTTTCAAAATTGCTTAAATGTTAATATTTTTCGAGTTATTAACAAAAAACGAAATATCATTTTTTTTCATCTTATTTTGTTAATAACAATTGCAATTTTTTACCTGCACCAAAATCCTTCAAAAACATTTTTCTAGAGGTGATTCCGAATCGAATGAGCCATCGCTCATATTTTTAGGACCTTTATCTCTATTTTTCACGTTTTTGAACTTGTTGACTACACTAGCGGCACGCTATGATGGCCGGTTTGACGTTTGTCCGCTCATGAAGTTCCGTATTAATTGATAACGACTTTGAAGGAAATAATTGTATTACTTTATTGACGATAGTGATGTGCAGAGATTCATAAATTTTATCGAATGTAGTTTTAGGTTTAGGACTCAAAATTTATTTATTAAATTGATTTCTAAAATGTATACAAGTGTAGAAAAATCAGTTTGCACCATTTAAGGGGTGAATGTACTTGTGAATATGAACAATTTTCACTATGTGGACAAACCTCTGAAATCGCAAAAAAATATCAGCTGTTTCATACAAAAGGTAAAATTTTTATTTTTATATGATATATACCACAACTCGGCATTTGGTTTTCTAAATTGAAAATTTTTAAAAATGGAATCTAATACGATCGTCACATAGGATCGCTGGCTAGCACAACTACTACCTCCGGCAAACTCGCGTCAATGCTCAATGCAAAACAAAGCAGTTTCGAATTGACGTTGCTTCGAAAAGTATAAACTGTCAGTGCAATGCGATTGTGATATAGTTTTGACCTGGCTTTGGATTTCAAATATTGATACTGCATTACTGTTGACCCTTGCTCGTTAATTTGGACTCTGTTCAAGCCCTTTGTTGTGGATTTCGTCGATATGACCGAACGTACGCAGAGAACTGTTCTAAATAGTCAGACACGTGAGTTCGTAATACGCCTTCGTAACTATTTCGATCGTGAAGCTCAAAATGGAGGGCCAATTTTACCTATAACGTCAGTGGTTGAACGCGTAGCTGATGCGCTTAATATTGGACAACGAACTGTTAGACGGATAACTAAAAAAAAATATGGCGAGACTGGCACAGAAGAAAATAAACTTCACACACCAAAAAAGAGAAAACGAGCAAAACCAGTCGTAGGCATCGATAGCTTTGATGCCGATGCTATCCGAAGACATGTTTACGGCTACTATTTACAGAAGGAGTATCCAACAAGAAAAAAGTTGGTGCATTCACTGAAGGAAGCTGGATTATTCTTCGGTGGGGAAAGTTCTTTAACGAAGATTTTGAAGACCATTGGATTTCGATACAAAAAATGTAACAAACGCAAAATATTGATGGAAAGATTTGATATAGCGATGGCAAGGTGTACTTTTTTACGGCAAGTGAAAGAAATCAAAAATTGGCAAAATGTTGTGTTCTTGGATGAAACATGGCTTAATGCTAACCATACTGTAGGCCGTTCTTGGAACGATGACACAGCAGCATCTACTTCCAAAGTTCCTGTAGGAAAAGGATCGCGACTTATAATTTGTCACGCCGGAACCATCAACGGGTTTGTCGAAGGTTCTCTCATGGCTTTTGCGTCAAAAACCACTGGAGACTATCATGAAGACATGAATGGAGAAAAGTTTACTGAATGGTTTACCTCAATGTTGTGTAGCCTCCCTGAACCATCTATTATAATTATGGACAACGCCCCATACCACTCGATGCAAATTGACAAGCCACCTGCCCAATCCCAAAAGAAAGCTGATATCGTCGCATGGCTTCGTAAAAATGGCGTAGATGCAAACATGAATATGTTAAAAGCGGAATTAGTACGTCTTTTAAAAGAAAACAAACCAACCAAGATCCGATACGTCATTGACGAAATAGCATTAGAACATGGGCACAGAGTTATACGGTTACCGCCTTACCATTGTGAGTATAATGCGATTGAGTTGGTGTGGGCTCAAATTAAGGGATATGCTGCAAGACACAATACAGAACCCCCATTTACCACAAAAAAAATGCTAAAATTATTAGAAGAAGCTTGTGAACATGTGACTAAAGGAGACTGGGAAAAGGTTGTGAATAGAACTGTTAAATTAATAAGGGAAGATTATGAAAGAGATGTGAAAATAGATAATATTATAGAAAACGAACATATAATTATTAATGTAGGTGATGATAGCAGTGACGACAGTGAAAATAGTAGTATGGACGAATCTGATTAATTATGGCCTTTTGTGGCACCTTTTTTGGTATCTTTTGTATTCATATGTTTCTTGTGTGCATATAAAGTATGTATATTCATTTTCATTCAAATATTCAGTTCGTTCAAATAAATTAAATAAACATATACATTTTTGTTTTATTAAACCTATTTAATCAGGTACAAAAACAAAACTTAATTGTTTTTTGTTCGAGAATAAATTGACATTCCACATCACTATTGTAATGTGTCAAACCGGCCATCATAGCGTGCCGCTAGTGTAGACTATAATATGGTCGATAGAGGTTTATGTATCTATACTTTACAGGAAAACCTAAATAACGCTCTAACTATTTTTAGTTTTGTTAAAATAGGGGGAAAGACGGGGGTTTGACATTTTAAAGTAAGAGAACTATGCGGTATCTTATAAAAGGGTCGAAAAAAATACCGCCCCCCATTATTCTTTAAATAATTTAATTAATTATACTTCTTGAAATCATATTTAAGTAGCTACATACTTAGCTAATTACGCAATTCCACTTCATAAAATCTATTTTCTTTTTAGATAACTATAATTTAGTTACATAAAGGCGATTGATTTAAGGCGAACTAAATTGGTCTACCCGAAAAATTCAAATTTAATTTGGTTTTTCACAATTTGTAAACTAATACGACTACTTTGTGGTATTAGTTTCCAATTCCAAATTGTGAAAAATTAAATTTGAATTTCGCGGGCAGACCCGTTTAGTTCGCCTTAAATATGTAACTTACATTATTATTTGAGCAAATTCTTTAAAAAACTTAAATAAGTACCTATTCAATTCCAAATTCATTTCTATAACATTTTAAATGTTAGATAAAAACTGCTTGTTAATAATAAAATTAATAACATCTAAACAACGAGGTGTGACACATCAGGCGTGTACGCGGGCATGTAGCGTGGCACACGTGGCTCGTCACGTCGCCGCACTCCTCTCTCCACAGCCAGACTGATACTTCCCGTTTCTTTCACACCGTTCGATTTTGCACGCCGCTGTGACGGCAAAATAGACGCCCGTAACGATTTACGTTTCTGTAAAAAACCGCAAAATTAGATACAAAACAAATCACTTGTATTACAAAAACACATGTCTACTTACAACAACGACGTTTATCCAGTAGGGGGTAACTATGAAATTACGCATCTAAAATGAACATGAAATATATTTATTTACGTGAATATTGGTCTTTAACAATATTTGTGAACGGATCAAGGGGGAGAGCGCGGGTAGTTTTACATTTTGGTCTCGGTTTGTTGTTTGATGTCGATGTGGTCCACGGCGTCTAGTTTTGCTCGGTTTACCTCAACAGCACCGCGCCACCTGTCGGCAGCGTGGCGCGCGATCTCCATCCTCTTCTGCTTGCGGATCTGGTGCCGTTTGTACACCACCTCAATCACGATGAGGACAATACCCCCGATAATGCCAGCTAAAACCAGAATGAACACCCCCGCCATATTTTTCAAGCCTAAAGTGTTCGGTGTTTTCTCGTTCTCCTCGCAATTAAGCATATTGTTACGAAGAATCCATTTATTATCCAATCCTTCCATTATGCCACCTGAAAGCATTGATACTTGTTTTTTAGAAAATTTTCTTAACCTTAATTAAGTCTCTAAGGTCTAAACTAAGTAAATTCAGAAACTTACTCTCATGAAAATCTAATATGGCAAGCGTAACCAAATCAGACCATGGAGATCCTTTTTGCAAGCCAACGCCATACCCAGAACGACCAAAAAGTTCCCCTGCTGTAACTAATTCACAATCCTGAGCTGCTTCAAACTCAAGTCTTGAAGAATCCCAAATAAAAGCCATCAATTTCCTGTATAGAAGTTTAGAGAAGATGAAAAAAATAGGTTTAATCCATTACATTGCAAATTCTGTGTTTATGATTATTATTTTTAGAAATATGTATTTAAAATGCCTTACCCATTTTTAACATCCTGAATGGCTTGTTCAGCGTTGTCATAGTTATTAGCCTCCATAGTACGATACATATTCGAAAGTTCCACTTGTCTACGAAAATACATATCCACAGCAGATCCCTTAACCGTTGCGCACGTAAGATTTTCCATCGTATTGCGAAGCTGTAATATCACATTGAATCAATTATCTAAAGGTAGGTATTGAGGTATTGTTAAAAATCACGAATATGTTCCATTTGAATACTTTGAATATGAAAATATGTATACCCTTGCATCGTTGATACCAGTCAGTTTTGTTTTCGGTCTCTCGAGAACCAGAAACGCTGCCAGATTAGCTGTGTATGAAGCTACAATAATCATTGCAAAGCCAGCCCACACCATTCCAAGCACACGAGCTGAAAAGCTCCTTGGGGTACCTGGAAAGCATTTAAACAAGAAATTGGATAAATTAAAAAAGTTTTAAATGACTTGACTAAGAAAACCATCATCAGAAGATTTTTTCAGTCTTTATGCTTTCATTATGTGAATAAGTACTTCCTCTTTATTAATATTGTAATAGTTGTAAGCATTTAAATTCAAAATAATTATTAAATTGGCGCCCAACATGGGACGGTCTCACTCTGGGCGTCAATAGAATAGAATAGAAATGTTTTTTATTCAAATAAACTTTTACAAGTACTTTTGAATCGTCAATGAGTCTACCCCTGGTTCGAAGTGCCGTTCCTGCCGAGAAGAACCAGCAAGAAACTCGGCAGTTGCTCTATACTTAATAGATATTATGCTATGTATGCAGAGTTTCCACAATGAGGGGAAGTTCCACAAAAGCATACGTAATTATATCTAATTATAATTCAACACATGTTAAGCCGGTTCTAATTTTAATTGGCGCCCAACTTGGGACGGGTTCTGATTGTTGCTTAGCATTTTACAATCATTTATATTTTAACAATAAGACATCGAAATCAAAGTCGAAATTTTTACAGTTTTCACATTTTGAATATAATTTTACAAGTATTTAATTTAGGGAAGTGAGGGAAGCTAACTCTGCCAGGAATTCTTTTGACTGTCATCATACAACAAAATCGTCTTAGAACTAATTAGGTATTGGAGCAACTCATACCCAAGACTTTTCTAATTTGAAAAATCCTTTGCGGTGTAATAGGATATTCCAATATGTTTGCGTTTTATAAAGACTTTGAAGTTGTTAAAAGATATCACCATAACTTCTTGCAGTTTATAATAAAATAAGTGAGTAATAATGTATAGATAGTAATAACCTTCTCCGATCCCGCTATTCAACAGCACGCCCCATGCAAACCATATAGCGCTGGACAGATTCAAAGCATCTTCTTCAGTGCCATCGATATTAGCGAGTTTGAATCTTCCAAAAGGTGAGAAACGATCTAGAAGATATAATACTAGGGCTACCACGTGTACTGACACCATCACTAATATCCACAGTGTATTTGAAAACGGTTGCAAGAACGATACCAGCGTCGAAGAACGCGATGGCTGTATAAAGAAGAAACATCAATTAAATTTTATTAACACCTTTTTGGGCTCAAGAATGGCTCAAATGACTCCCTTATTAAAGGTAACAGTACCTACTTTTTTTTCCAAAATAGTGATGCCTTGATATTTAAAAGGCTTGCTAAAATCTATAAATTCAGCTCGTTCCGGATTGATTGTCAATGGAGCTACAATCATATCAGCGCGTTCGTAAACCAATTCCCCTGCAAGATAAGAAATAGACTAGGTACTAGAAATCGTCGTAAACTAGTACCAGTGCCATGTCGCCTGGCGCATAGTAGATAGGATAGAGATCGTTTGTGGAGTCGAGCGTACGATGTGACATTATGATTCCGTAGGAATTATTAGACTTATTATTACACAAAATATCTTTATACAGGTTTAGTCGGGATAAATAATTTCTACTCTGTTAATTTTTTTAGGGCCGATTTCACCAACGTAAAATAATTATTTTGAATTTGACCCTGCATATTTCTTACCTATGAGTCCAGTCCATTCTTTCTTAGCCCCCGGCTGCGAGAAATTACGTATTATGTAATTTCCGAACTGCCCGTCCGGAGAAAGGGCTAACGAGTAGGTGAAGTTGATCGCTTTCGCTAATTCTTTTAAGAGGTCCATACAAAAGCCTTTACAACAGTACAACTGGTCTGCAAATAGTTGAAAATGTAGGTACTTAATAGATAATCGCTAATCGGTCCTGCATCAAATATAATCATTGTCCACAAAATCAACACTAAGTATGACTTTAAAAATATAGCCCAAAATATCGGCTTCTTCCGATGCGCGATGAAACAATTACTTAATAGTTGTGCACGGTGTTAAAATATACCTAGATGTAATAATATTATGGGTGGAATTGCAATTTAATAATTTGCTAAGCAACATGTACCTACCGGCTTCTTCACTGGCATTATAATGTGGACACAAGATTTCCTCTGCAGCGTTGCACTCAGATTCATCATCAACTTTACGGGCATACACAAATGGCTTTTCTTCTATCGTCAAAACCTTTATTGGAAAATTATTAATAATTATTATAGATATTATTGGAATGTCAGCTCCCACTACGTTATTCCGATTCAGCGAATTTATTTTGAGAAGATAGCGTTTTTATACGGGACCCTAATTTTATTTAGAGCAAATGATATTATAACGTCCTTGATAGGGATTTTAGAGTCTTTTTCATGAGTATTGGGGTCATAAAAACATTTTGGCGAGGATTTAAAATATATGCATTTTTTATTACCTTCAGATGAGTGGGTATCATAAAACCTTCTGGTTTGGAAGAGCTGCGTCCCATCCAAATAATTTCATGCTCTTTTAATTCTAGGCGCATCTTTTGAGTTTCCTGTGAACACGTTTTTTTAATAGTCGTTAGTCTTAAACTTAATTTAAGGTATAGTACAAACAGAGGAAAGATTAAAATAAGGAGGTATGTATCGTGAAGGATTATGTAGTTCCTTAATCTTCTTTATCAACCAATAAACGACTACTTCTTGTCCATTAGGTCTCTTGTACGGACTTCCTCAGGTCTCATTCTGGCACCACCTCTATCCAGGGGCTCTCTATGATTCGTCTGCTGTTGCCGAAGTTTACCACCTCGAAGTTTACCACTGCGCTGTCCGGTGCGGGATCGCCATTCGAGCACCTACTTCGTTACTCTACTTTATTATATACATAGTACTTTCTTACTTTAGAATAAAAGTATTTCCCAACGGCGACATGTTCACCCTGAGCCCTCACATTCACCATGTCGTATTCCGCGTGAACTCTATCACCATGGTCATCGAACGCAACATGTCCTGTGGCTCCGTTCTCCAGTTTCTGCTTGCGTATGTAGTCAAACAGAAGACGTCCAGTGGTCCAGATGGATCCTGAATTATCACAGTCCGACGGTGGAGCATAGATTTCCTCTGAGGTGTTCATGTCGCGAATAGCTGACGCGAGGACGTAACTACAAGCAAATGCATACAAGTAAAAAGTTATTTTAAGTCCTTTTCTGATATTAAAAACTTAGTATTTCAGAATTAAGTATTATAGGTAACGTCTTTTTTTTGTAGTAATGAAAAGGCTAAAAAATGGGAATGCTAGAACCTAAGTAGATACCTATCTAATATAACGTTAATGGTGGCAATAATTAGGGTTCCGTACCAAAATGGTAAAAATGGAACCCTTATGGTGAGACTTTCTCCGTCCGTCCGTCCGTCCGTCCGTCCGTCCGTCTGTCACAGTCGATTATTTCAGTAACTATTAAAGCTATCGACATGAAATTTGACATAGTTGTGTATAATAGTGGCCCAACATCATTGGAATAAAGAAAATTCGAAAATTATTTTTAGTTTTGTTAAAAAAGGGGGAAAATCGGGGGTTTGAAATTTCAAAGTAAGATAACTATATCAAGTGGGGTATCATATGAAAGGCCTTTACTTGTACATTCTAAAACAGTTTTTTATTTATTTCTATATATAATAGTTTTTGATAAATCGGCCAAAATGTAGAAAAAAATACCGTTCCCCCCCCTTATCTCCGAAGTTTACCAATCGAAAAATCTGAAATAATTATGGTCAATAGAGGTTTATGTATATTTTACAGGAAAAATAAAACCAACGCTCTAACTAGCATAGTTTTTTTTATATTAACAATAAACCTCTACAAACAAAGTTAACGATAATTAAGTAAATTAATATAATATTATCGTTTTACTTTTACTTTTGGAGTACGGAACCCTCGGTGCGCGAGTCCGAATCGCACTTGGCCGGCTTTTTTTATATTATCTTCTATCTGTCAGTTTTCATACATTTCTTTTTGAAAAAATCACTATTCTCATTTCTCGGATATCTTAAATGTGTTAGTATTATTCTGCAATAGAAAAGGATGCCTATCTTTAGTTCCTTCTTCAAATGTATCTACTTAGAAATTACATAGTTACTTAAATGTTATGTGATTACTGATTGTGACTACGATTAGAATTATTGGGAATTATTTACATAGAGTCCTGAATATGAGCATGCTCGTTGGTCGCATTCACGAGTCGTAGACCTAGAAGACCTTCAGGAGCGTTGGCGGGATCTAACGCTTGCTCCGTCACTATCCATACATAGCCAGTTGTAGTCATGTTCAAATTTGAAGCGTCGCGAAATATTATATCTGCATCGGTTGTGCTGAAACCACGGAATAGATAAAGTGAAACAATCATATTTTGTTTCAAGCGCTGTTGGTTTACTTCTTTTCATTTATTTATAGCTAGCTTTTGACCCCGACTAGCTTTTTTCTTTGACCCGACTAGCTTTTCTCTGCGAGTAAAGTTTTTGCAATCCCGCCGGAACCCTCTGTTCTTCCCTCTGGTAGGTAAAAAAAAAGAATATCACTCTTCAAGTTCTCAGATACTTATGCAAAAAATCACGTCGATCTGTAGCTCCGTTGCTGCTTAATTGAAGGACAAACGAACACACTTTTGCATTTATATGTTAGTAAGGACATAAAAAATGTTTTACACACCTAGCGTACATAAGAAAAACTCTAGCTTGAGCAGTTTTCATATCCATAAGTTTGTCAATAAAAGATTCCAAACCCGGTTCGAATTCAATCACTTGTTCAACCATTACTTTGCGGTCGACATCTTCATCGATACTTTGGGATGTAGTTTGAAATCTGAAAAGAGACATTGCAGTTGCATATTTAGGTACTGACTGATCTAATTAGTTTAATTGACATTATTTAATAGGTCAGCTTTAACGGTCATCTATAGGTCATAATATGGAAATTAAACATTAAAAATTCAAAGAATCAAGTTTGTTATTTTAGTCTATAGGGTGACTATTTTAAGTTAATACATTTTAAACAACAAAGGTGAAATGAAGAGAGTCAAAGTTATTAGATTTGCTATTGAAATGAGAATGTTTTTTGTTATTTTTAATTAATTAGTAATTTTAATTAATTAGGTATTTAGTTGTAAAATTAGTAATGAATATTGTTAGTAAAGTTAGGTACCTTCCCAAAATGGCTCTACCATCAGTATCGGAGCTGTGTATGACGATAACCTTCATATAATTAAAGTGTCTCAGTACATCCACCCAAACATCCGCCTGGTGCGAATAAGGTGGAACTGTCCGCAAGAACGACACGTGGATATTCTTGTCAGAGAAAGCAGAGTCTCTAGAGGATATGCCAATAACTGGAATGTGGTAAAAGCCGCTGGTGTATGAGACGGCTGCTGGCGAAAGGTCTCCTGTAAGTGGGTGTGATACCACTACAGCATACACCTGCAATATTTTATTTGGTTATTGGACAAAATATTTTTTGTAGTACATATACACTTTCTAATAAAGAAAGAATTATTAAAATCGGTTCATATTTGACTGAGTTATGGAGTAACATTATGGAATATCAACAAAAATTTTCATCCCCTATCCTGGAGTAACCTTATGTTTTATCGGGATAAAAACTATCCTATATGTTGACCCGAAGTATCAGCTACCGCTATATCAAATTTAATTTAAATCTGTTCAGTAGTTTTCGCGTGATGCGCGTACAGACAGACAGATAGACAGAAAAACAGAAATTAAATAAAAATCTGTTTTGGGCTCAGTATCGATAATAAAGCATCCCGGTTAAAATTTTCAAAATAGGTATATTAAATGTACAGAAATCTTCTAGTTAGATACAGTTTTATTATATGTACTTATATAGATTTTATACCTACGGCAAAATTAGAGGTAAAATAGTATATGTAAGTAGTAGCAATGGATCCTTACTCTATGTCCAATAAGATCTTTGCAGACATTCATGGCGGTTTTTATTGGATTTGGGTCCATTAGTATTGAATAGTCATGGTACGTAACCCCTCGAGGCACGTATTTGTCTTTGAAGTTGAGATTCTAAAAAAAATAATTTTCAGTTAGGTAGCTATTTTGGCACATTTTATATTCTCACCTATGTCCAGTCTTTGAATATATTTAGCAATACATATAAAACAAGTCGTTATTGTATTTTTAGGGTTCCGTACCCAAAGGGTGCCAACGGACGGACGGACAGCGGAGGCTTAGTAATAGGATCCACTAAGCCTCTGCTGTCCGTCTGTCCGTCCATCCGTCTGTCAGCGGGCTGTATCTCGTAAACCGTAACAGTACTAGTTACTTAGAATGGTCTAAGTTACTTTACCATTTCTCCTTTCAGCTTGAAGTGGGTAAATACGAGTAGTACCTACATACCTATATTTAGCATTAAACTAGGTACATAGATAAATAATTAAGCGTCATAAGTACGAGATAATTAAAAAAAATAACAAAAATAATAATAATTGGTATATTTACCGATATGGTATCTTTGAAGAATGCGACAGACTCATTGCTGGATAGAACACCGCCCACATTGTAGTAGGTTGGGTTGGTGACCCGTCGTCTGTCCGTGTCCGCTGAAACTCTGTGACAGCAGACTGCTACTACGAGTAGCTGAGCCCAAAACATGGCTTCTGGCAAATATTCCTAGAAAAATTTTGGGTACCTACTAGTTAATACTTAATAGTACCTATAAGGTACCTACTCAAAAATTCAGTGCATTCGTTAAAATTTTGTACAATGTAAAAAGATTCGATGGGCCAAGATTAGGAATGCGAAAAATATTTAAAATATGTACTTATAATGGTTTGTTCAAGAATTCAACATACCACCCTCACAGTAAGTCAAATCACCGAGTTACCAGGTGTTTAATACATGCACATCTAGTAAAATGATTTACTTCAGTAAAAATAAAAAAATTGAATTTTATGCATAACTTACCTATTTGCCTACAACATCACTTTAGAATATACCTACTCCTTTTATAAAAATAATTAATTCACATAAGTAAATATCTTATTTCTTCGGGATTCGTTTTATTTACCACATAAAAAAAAACTTTGTTACGTTACGTAAGCATTTAGGAGGCTGTAACGGCAGATGGAGCCTCATCTCTGGTTTCCTAGGCAACGGCGCAGACGTGATGGCCGCCAATCAATCTTTATCCGACTGCGCAAACGAGGGACATGTTTTGTGCAATCTAAGTACTTACGAATAAGTAGGTTTTTAGTAGTTAGATAGGTAAAAGAAGATCTGTGATTTCTAAATAATGGCTCCAAAGAGCTGGCGCTTATTTAGCCCAGAGGCTTAGCCTCGCTATTCAAAGAGGTAATAGCGCCAGTGTTTTGGGCACGATGCCCATTAGCGATCACTTGGACGGCGTGTATTTTTTGTAAATTAGCAGAAGTTTTTTAATTTATTTTTTCCATAATTTTTATTTAAATATTGGCCTCTTATTCAGCTCATATTTATTTGTACGATAGCATACAGACGTTTTTAAAATTTTTGCCGGCTGCCTGTTTGAAAGCGATAATGTTCGAAAAGGCTAAACCACTTTTGTGCGAACTTTAACACTTTTAACAGGTATACATAGGTAGAGAATTATAACTCAAGGAAAGCTTTCTCAACTAATTTTCAAACATGGGGAGGTGTATTTTTAAGTAATATGTACCTACGTCGATGTGTCCGAATTTTCTAAACCAATTTGTATATTTTTAATTAAATTTGGGAGTAAGTAGGTAAGGTGAGTATGTACCTAAAAGATAATACATATTAACATCGCTTAGGTCTCGCTGTATTTTTGTAAAGAAAGTAAAAGTCGTAGCTGTAGGTACTTTGATCTAATTGTCTTTTGATATTACGTATTGTCTGGTCAATTAAATCGCTCTCCCATCTCCTGTCGATCCCTTTCTACGTGATGGCTTGGATACCTATTTCCGCGTGCAAAAGTATAAAACACTGAATTGCATTTCATCTAACATCATACAGTTTTCTGGAATCAAGAAAATAACAAGTGAAAAAGAAACAGCACAAGAATGACTTCAAAAATTTTGGTAAAATAACTTAATTTATATACTTATACCTATTTAGAACTTAGCTCTAGTACTTTTATCAAAAATTATTTAATATAAAAAAATTATTTTTAAAAAACCGACTTCAAGCTCCCGCGCCACTATACAAAGTATATAATTTATTGTTAATATTTTAAAAACCGCTCGACCGATTTCGATAAAAATATGGGACCACCTGGAAAGTATACCCTTTAAAAATAATTTTCCAAATCGGTTCAGGCGTCTTCGAGTAACGGTGAACATACATAAAAAAAAAGATTCCGACGAATTGAGAACATCCTCCTTTTTTGAAATCGGTTAAAAATGTCAGAGAAAGGCAGTAAATTATACTGCATATTTGCTTCTAGATTTTCTTCGTGGCAACCCTTGTGGCTTGTGTAGCAGAAACACAGCCGGCCAAGAGAAGTGCGGGGGGATGGGATGTTACCAGTCTGATACCTGGCCTAGTGCAGGTTACCGGCGTTACTGCTGCTCCCGGTAAATATACTTTATATCTTCTTTTTTCTTTAACAAAGAATATATGTCCACTGCTGGACAAAAGTCTCTTGCATAGATAATAGGCCTCGGTGTTGCGTTGCCTATATCTAGCAGCTCCCTGCGAATCGTCTGATGTCGTCGGTCTACATAGTTTGTGGTCGACTGGACCATGGTAGGTAGGAAATGACTGGACCAACACGGTTCTTTCGGATGCTGTTATAGGTAGTATGAGGATTTGGTTAGTAACACAGGCTACCAACCTTTATCCCGGAAAAATAGTTCCTGCAGATTTTTAAAATCAAGAATAATGACAAAGAATGTGGAAATATTATCCATTAGGTACCTATTACCCAATTAAATATTACATGCTTCAACGGTGTAGGAATGACATCGCTAGGAAACCTGCATACCTGAGAGTTCTCCATAACGTTCTCGAATGTGTGTGAAGTCCGCCAATTCGCAATGGGGCAGCGTGGTGGCCTATACCTAAACCTTCTCTGAGAAGAGACCTGCGCTCAGTAGGTAGGCAGTGAGCCGTTGATGGGTTCAAATTCAAATTCAAATTCAAATGTTTTATTTGATAATGATGACTACCCAATTTAGCAGGATGGTCGTCGGATACAAGTTCGGACGTAGCCGGCGCCATAGCAGCAGCAAAAGCAGCAGCATCCGCTGTAATGGCAGCACAGAAACAAGTGGCCGCTGTCAGACATGCTGCACTTGAGCAGCAAAGCGCTGCTAGCGCTAAAGAGGCCGAGGCTGCTATTGCTGCACACAAGAGGTAAGAAAAAAAGTGGGTGTTTAGGATTGTACCTACATAAATCGATTAGGTAAGCAGTTTCATGTTTTGTGACGAAAAAGCCTTATGAGTTGTTTGTGATCATCGAAATCGAATATTCCAACAGTCTTCTAGCTTTAGATACAGCTCCGTGGGATTGTTTTAAAATTATTGCATCAATGTTACGATCACAACCACCGCTAATTGGCTGAAACTCTCTCGCTATTGTTTAGAATACATTGATGTGGCAATAACGCCATAAATTCAGCCAATCAGAAGTGATTTTAATTAACACAATCGCATAGCAGATAAATATTTTTTTACTAAGCCAATATTTATCTTTTCCAACAGAACGTCCTTCCAACCGGATCTGATGCAACCTGTGTAGTAATTAAAATATTCCTTTCTTAGTGAAGAGGCGTCTAGATCTGCTCGAGCGCATGCCCTCGAAGCTGCCCAAGCAGCGGTGCACGCCCAAGCTCAGCTGGCCGCGGCTAAAGCACGCGCCGCCGCTGCGCAGAAGATTGCCGCCGCCCGGGAAGCCGCTGCGGCCAGAGCAATCCAACGCGCTGCTCAAAATCAAGCTGCGAAGTTGCAGAGTGCCGGTATCTAACTCATAATACGTTCCTTGTATAGACCAACACAGAATACTATTACTTACACAATTTATTGCGCTACTTTTACGTCACCGTAGCGTAAACTTTTAGAATAGAATAGAATAGAATAGAATATAATAGAAATATTTTTTATTCAAATAAACTTTTCACAAGTACTTTTGAATCGTCTGGCTCTACCACTGGTTCGGAATGCCCTTCTTGCCGAGAAGAACCAGCAAGAAACTCGGCGGTTGCTCTTTTCAAAACAAATTTACAATACAGTAAATACTATGCTATACATTATGAAGGTTTTCCCAATGAGGGAAGTTCCAAGAATGGATACCGACTAACTTCTATCTTAAGATGGGCAGACATAAAGTAGCCGCATTCCCGCCGGTGGAACCCGTTCACGAGCATGGCGCATGACTCAGCCATTGCTTCGCTCAACCATATTTGAGGGAATGTAACAACCCGCATCACACGACACCACCACAGAAACGTTAAAAGAGTTCGTGACATACTTAAATGCTACCCATGTTAAGGCATCGAATTGAAAACTAATATTCAAATACTCATTTTACGTCACTACTGCGTCATGTGGGCTTCAATTCGTGGCCTCACCCATACCACGAATCACGTACGTTATACACAGAAATATTTTATTCTGGAGGTACTTCTAGGAATACTTATCTTTTTCTTTTTATTCCGGAGAAATATAGCTATACTCTATAGGCACCTACTTGCAAATAAACTTAGCACAAAAATAGGTAGTACAGTCCTTATGCGGAAGTTCAAGGTCGTTTATTAATTAGTGGACCTCGCACGTGGTTCAGAGCATCGTCAAAGATTGACGCAGGGTACCATCCCTTAGGCGATATCAAGCGCAGCTTTATCGGTATAGTAGAGTAGGTACTTTCATCTTCCATATGTGCTACTTTAGTAAGACTACTTGTTTCTACTGTAGACCTTGAAGCATTGAAGCTGTCAGTGATCCAGAGCTCTGGCGCTGCTGGTGCAGCCGGTGCAGCGCAGCACGCAGCGTCCGCGGCCGCGGCAGCGCTACGTCCAGCTGGTTGGACACCTGCGTCTTGGAAAGCTGCCTGGGCTCCTACCGGAGCTTGGGCTTGGTCTTAAAAGCTTTAAAGAGCATCGAATTTGCCGGACAAGAAATATTATGCTTTGAATTTTGATACGAAATTGTATAACAATTTCGTATCAAAGATGAGGGTAGCTAGAGGAAGTGTTAAATTAAACCGTCATTTTCTTTTCCTCATCTTTCATCATTACACTTTATAGATCTTTATAGATAAGGTTAACTACATTCTTATTATCTTGATCACATTTGCTAGGCTCTTATTTTAACTCGTGATTGTAAATAAAATTACAAAATGCGTGTGATCTCGAAATTTTCGAATTTTTTAAAGGCCTAAAAATAATAATAAGTATTATGAATAATTATTATAATATGAATAATTATTATTGTTAGTATATTATGTATATTATAAAATAATGTAGGTATATATAAATAATTATGATGTTTTTTCTGTTATTTTAATGATAATAAAGATTTACACAAAAATATTTACAATTTTACTGAACATTTTAACATCTTTTAAATAAGTACTATTCTATAATGACACAAAAACCTGTTGAGGATTTGGCCAAAGATCCCAGAGCCAAACTGACCCGACACTATACCGAAGATATCCCGGACGTCAGCCTATACGAGATTAGAATGGCTCTCAAACAGCTCAAGAACAACAAGGCGCCAGGTGATGACGGAATCACTGCGGAACTCCTGAAAGCGGGTGGAAAACCGGTACTTAAGATCTTTCAGCGATTGTTCAATTCCGTCATTCACGAGGGTATAACGCCGGAAGCATGGCACAGGAGCGTGGTGGTCCTGTTCTTCAAAAAGGGTGATAATACCTTGCTGAAGACTTATAGACCCATCTCGCTGCTGAGTCATGTTTACAAGTTGTTCTCGAGAGTCATTACGAATCGTCTCGCTCGTAGGTTTGACGACTTCCAGCCTCCCGAACAAGCCGGATTCCGAAAAGGCTTTGGTACCATAGATCACATTCATACGCTGCGGCAGGTTATACAAAAGACTGAAGAGTATAACCAGCCACTTTGCTTAGCGTTTGTGGACTATGAGAAAGCCTTTGATTCGGTGGAAACTTGGGCTGTATTGAGGTCGCTGCAGAGATGCCGGATCGACTACCGGTATATCCAAGTGTTGAAGTGCTTGTACGAAAACGCCACTATGTCAGTACGTATACAGGACCAGACTACGAGACCAATCCACTTGCAGCGTGGAGTGCGACAGGGAGATGTAATCTCCCCGAAGCTATTTACCGCTGCGTTGGAGGACGTCTTTAAGCTTCTGGATTGGAACGGACTTGGCATCAACATAAACGGCGAGTACATCACTCACCTGCGATTTGCCGATGACATAGTAGTCATGGCAGAGACTCTGAGAGATCTCAATACAATGCTCAATGATCTCAGCAGGGTTTCTCAACAGGTGGGCCTGAAAATGAACATGAGCAAGACGAAAATCATGTCCAATGCTCATGCTCCGCTCCACCCAGTTATCGTTGAGAACTCTGCGCTCGAAATTGTAGACGAGTATATATACCTGGGACATACAGTCCAGCTAGGTAGGTCCAATTTCGAGAAAGAGATTAACCGCCGAATCCAACTCGGCTGGGCAGCGTTCGGGAAGCTCCGAGATGTCTTCTCGTCCAAAATCCCTCAGTGCCTGAAGACTCAAGTCTTCGAACAGTGCGTGTTGCCAGTGATGACTTACGGATCCGAGACATGGTCGCTAACTATGGGCCTCATAAGAAGGCTCAGGGTCACCCAGCGAGCGATGGAGAGAGCTATGCTCGGTATATCCCTGCGAGATCAAATCAGAAATGAGGAGATTCGTAGGAGAACCAAAGTCACCGACATAGCTCAGCGTGTCGCGAAACTGAAGTGGAAATGGGCGGGGCACATAGTTCGAAGAGCTGATGGTCGTTGGGGTCCCAAGGTGTTGGAGTGGCGACCCCGCACCGGGAAACGCAGTGTTGGCAGGCCCCCCACCAGGTGGACCGACGACATCAAACGAGTCGCAGGGAGCCGCTGGATCCAAGCGGCGCAAGACCGAAGCCTGTGGAAGTCCATGCAGGAGACCTTTGTCCAGCAGTGGACGTCTATAGGTTGATAAAGAAGAAGAAGAAGATTCTATAATGTACCTGTTATAGGAGGCTAGATAGATATAACATGCTGATCTAGAAGTAGTGCTGATACTAATGAGCTGACGAAGTTGTAATAAATACGTGTTGGTGCCCAACCCACGTAAGAACCAATGAAAACATCGTAGGTACGTTAGTTAGGTACTTTGTTTTTCTCCGATCTTTATAATTTTAGAACTCAGTGTCAACTTTACTATTCGTCAACAGCTGAAACGTCGGTAGCTAAAAATAAATACTTAAATATTATAAATAGTTTATTTTACTCATACAAAGTCCCTGGGTGTGGTTGCTAGCGAATAATTATCGCTAACCAATGAGTATTTGTTAGCTGTAGTAAGTTGTAACGAACATGTTACTACTAATAAATATCTAGGGCAAGGGAAAGTACGCCATTTAATTCGCTGGAACGTGCAGCATAGACCACAAACACTATAAATCGATCGTAGTTTTAGGATAAAAATGGAATGCAAGGAACACACAAACAAGGTCCATGGAAGTAAGGAAGTAAGTACTACTTCCATTCCATGACCAAAAAGTGACAGCAGCCTCCCCAGTGATATTCTTCTATTATGAGCACAGATTAGGTACTAGTACGTATTATGAGCTCAGTGAGACCGACTACGTAGTCGTAATTCCTAGTTCCTTGGACTGTCACGCATTGAAAGAAGTGTGTGAATGTGAATGGCAACACCAGTGGCCCATCTTAGACGTAGTCGTAATTCCTAGTTCCATGGGCCCATCCATGGAAGTAGGTCGTAAGGTATTTGACTACTTTTAGAAAATCATACTAAATTGTTAATAATGTTATGCTGAAGCTAACAAAACGTATATTTCGGCATAATTTTCAGTATTTTTCATAAAAGTCGAGAAATAAATTCGAAAAAATTCATTGCCGCGGAAACGTTCCATTTGTTTACATGACGTCACAGTTCACACACAGTTCAATAACAAATCCAAAGCCGAAAGGTGGCGTGAACTGTGACGTCATTCGAGATTCAAGAACGTTTTCGATCTCGTGAACATGGCCAGAATTATAGCAATTTTTTACTAATGTTTTCTAATTAAATAAAGCTTTATTTTTTAGTTTTATCGCATGGAATAATGTTTTTAGATAATAATCTTTTAGGATGACACCAGATGAAACTATATTTTTAATCTATTCAAATACCCTATTCCTAGTTCCGTATGCCCATCAGTGGCGACTGGAGGAACCATTAGTCGTAATTCCTAGTTCCATGGGAGGAACCACGGAGGAACGAACGGAAGTTGGCACTGACGTTGAAATTGTCATTTGTCAAATCGAAATCAGTCAGTTTTTTGGAAAACGTTTGAATCTGTCTTGATCGATCGTAGTTTTAATGAAATTAAATATTTTACTCAAAATTCACCATGGTATTTATGTAGGAACAAAAGATTAAATGAAAATAAATTAGCGTGTGAAATTTAAAAAAAAGGTACGTACGTAGGTCTATAGGGTTACGTAAAATTGAAAATAATATTTTTGTAATCGTGATTGCATGCAAGTAATTTGTCTTACATTTTATTAAAAAATAATTTACGTACATACCTACTTAATTAAGTACTTTTTTTAAATATTTTTATTGTTAGAAGTTCGTCGTAAATTTTTTTTTATTGAGAAAGCATTCAAAAAATGTGACTATGCACTTACTACTTTTGAATAAATTTTATTTAGATATTACATCGGCAAAAATAATATATTCCTACTTAATAAATCAAAACGTTAGAATTTTAAAAAGTTAAATTTTACTTGTTTAGTCAATATATCTATAATAAATTCTCTGTATCCTACATCAAATCTTTGTAACTATAATAGGAAGGTTAATCAGAATTTTACCACAAAGTAAACCCAAAGTTCTTGTCTTTCAGGTAAAAAAACATGAGCTCCAAAAAAAATACACCACCCCTGCAGCAATTTAAGTGAGTGGATAGTTTTATAATATTTCTAAATATCATCATCATCATCATTATCAACCCATCATTGGCTCACTACTGAGCGAGGTCTCCTCTCAGAGAAGGGTTATAGGCCATAGTCCACCACGTGGCCCAATGCGAAATGGCGGAGTTACACACCTTCGAGAACATTATGGAGAACTTTCAGGCGCAGGTTTCCTCACGATGTTTTCCTTCACCGTTAAAGCATGTGATATTTAATTTCTTAAACGCACTTAACTTCGAAAAGTCAGAGGTGCGTACCCGGGATCGAACCTGCGACCCCCCCAATAGGAGACCACAGTCTTAACCACTAGGCTATCACTGCTGCTATTTATTATGCACTGCTATTATTTCTAAATATAACAGTAATTAATTTGCTTACATAGGTAGTGTTTAGAGATAATGCCACTTTTGTTTATGTTGTTTTGATGGATTGACTGTAAAAGTATCAATTTTTTGTAACACTTTCATTACCTACTGGTAGCAATTTTTGTGTAATTCAAAATATAAACATGTAATCTCAGAAAACATTTTCATGTTAAAACTATTTAAAAACTAAAAATTTATACTATTTAAAAAAAAAATCATCACAATTTTAAAAATTAATAAGTCTGGGGTGTCTGGGTGTTTAAGGTAGTGTAGCTATAAAGCATAGGCTTTAGTTTATTTTATTGAAACAACTTAATTTGTTCACTTAATTTCATTGAATTTTATGTAAAAATACCAATTAGGCATTTGACTTTAATTCCTTAGCCACTCCTTATTACATAACAGCTAATGCAAGCTTAGATTTATCATGTTAGCATTAGCTAAAAATCTAAGCTGTCCATGTTTTTTTTTGCAATATTCTAATTCATTTAGAACCTCATTCTAGCAATGTTCAAAGAAAAATATGTAGAAATTATGTAGAAAAAATATGTGTAATTTAAGTTTTTATTTTTTACAGATTTCTTTCATTTGGCTAACTTAGTTTAATTACTGTACAAGTCATAGCTATGAGAATTGATGCTAAGAATGCTAGCCAAATTAAACTAAACAGCCAACCTAATTCTTTCCTCAAATGTGTAGCTAGCTACTAATGCTATTTGCTTCACTTGGTGACTGAAGATCTAGATTTTCAGCCACCAAATGAAGCAATTAGCATTCACAGAGCACAGTGGAATTTCTCAAAATGTTTTTGCACTAAAACTCCAATAATTCTATTGTGTTTCTAAAGGAAACAAAAATTTATATCACTTTATTGAGAGAACTATATTTGCAACAGCACTTTGTAAAAGTTTATTTGAATAAAAAATGTTTCTATTCTATTGTAATGGACATGGTGTGATGTGTGAACATTGTAATTATGTATATTCAAATAATCGCAATAATCATCTTGTAATATTTTACACCGTAAATGAAGTCTAATAAATAATAATGAATGTACATAATGAACAAGTGCCTATTCAGTATTATATTACTATAATGATTAAATTGTGTTTCAAAAGAAACCTTATGGTGTGTTTCATAGAGTTTAATTTGACCATGATTATGGTGATGGTTTGTTGTAACTTTTTCAATGAATATCAATGAGGCATTTACTTTGTGGAGTTGTATGTCCTTTGAACATAGTTACCTATTTTATACAATACAGTTCTGTTTAAGTCTCAGTTGATATAAATTGTATTGGAGATAGGCTTCATAGGATCAAAAATCAAGACACATTGGTACAGACTCCAACCCTAGCGATGTGTCTTCTCTGAAATGTATTAAAACATTTTTTCACTACCAATGCGACTTCAATCCATATTCATAAAGTTTAGCTATTGAGGCCTCAGAATAATAAATAATTATTGTGAGTGTTTATTGAGGATTACGACAAACTCAACAGACTGTATATTGCCCTTAAATAAGTTTTTATTTCTTAGTAAAGGAACTCAAAATATATCAGGCATAAAATGTAGCCTAGATCACTCCTATACTGTGAAAGTCGTGTCAAAATTGGTTTAGCAGTTCCGAAAATTAGCCTTTACCAATAAACAACCAAACATTTTAAAAAGTGTGATTGTGTTAGCTAAGCTATCTGTCAAACCATCATTTATGAGGCTCTTTAGAAACAGCTATTTGGAACACTTTATAAGTTTATATAATATAGTATATTATTAACATATACATAGAAGACTTTAAAAATACCTACAGACATTTTATATACTTATATTTTATGAGGCCCGTTTCGCGAGACAATGTATGGTGATGCCAATGTCCTCATAATAATGTTGGCACTTCATATACTCGTAAGTCGTATGATGGCGGTTAGCCAAAAATTCCATAATCGATAAATAATTCGCTCCGTCTGTGTACTACGACTCCTTTATTTTTATACGAGTTTTTGTCTGCGATTTCGTCTAGTTAATAGATAGATATACGTAGAAAATTCTGCCATTATTATAATAGATTATATGAAAAAAAGAATTTTCCAAATCAGTTCAGGCGTCTTTGAGTAATCGATGAACATACATAAAAAAAAAAGATTCTGATGAATTGAGAACCTCCTCCTTTTTTGAAGTCGGTTAAAAAGGATAACGACACTCAGCAATGAGGAATACGACTAATGGACAGCTTGCACCTGGGATCCGCATGTTACCGTGTCCACAAGGCAATTTATCTCTGTGCCAAATTTCATCAAAATTTTGTTAAAAAAAATTAGGTAGAAGGAGCCTATGTCAATTCAGATCCTCAACCCTATCCACGTAAAAATTACGTCGATCCGTAGCTTTCTCGCGAAGTGATTAAAGGGTAAACTCGCTTTCGCGTTTAAAGTAGGTAGACTATAATATTTATGAAGGTACGTACTCGTACAAGTACGGATAAATATCTAAGCTATGCAACCCTTAAGGGAGAGCGAAGACTAGCTACTTTTAGCGGCAGCAACCGCGGCATTTTAATGGCCTTTAGTGATTTTATGGTATTTTGTGACTGCATAGCGACATAAACGCGTTCGCGTTTTCATGGCTTTCGATCGCAGAACCGCGAAATCGCGCGAAACGCGATGCACGCTAATAGGCCATAGAATCGATAAAGACCATAAAAACGCGCGATCGCTGCCACTAAAAGTAGCCAGTCTGCCCTCTTCCTAAACCGCTCATGAGCAAATATGCCATTCATAACACTAACTTGAGTTTACGTGAAGTTATATCGATGAAGATGTCGTGCAAGAGTTCGAAGTTTATCAGAAGGTTTTTGGGGTACAGTTTTATAACTGCATTTTATTTACGAGGATTTCGACAACAAGCATTAGGTATATGTGCCTACGTTTTATACTCTAGCGATTTAGCTATAGCCAGCTTGAATTATAAGGTTTCTACTATGTATGTAATCGGATTTTTATTTCAGCTTACTGCCGAAAATTATAAATGGCGGTATAGCCGGAATTATCGGTGTATCAGTCGTGTTTCCCTTGGACTTGGTGAAGACTCGACTGCAGAACCAAACAGTGGGGCCTAATGGAGAGAAACAATACAAAAACATGTAAGTAATATGTACAGTTTTTGCAATTCACGAAGGCGAGTGAGCTTTACTTGTGGTTACTTCGTGTACATGCACATTGCATAATTAGCGTGCGTGCCTGTCAAAGCCTAGGTGGGAGCGGGCAGGCGCGAGCATTGCGCTCGCTCACACTTATACAGATACGACACACACACAACGTGTCACACAAGTCAGTCGCCCTCGTGAATTGCAAGAACTATGAACCTGTATGTAGTGGAAATGGACGGGGCGTACATAGTTCGGAAAGCTGATGATCGTTGGCGTCCCAAGTGCTGGAGTGGCGACCCTGCACCGTGAAGCGCAGTGTTGGCGGACCCCCACTAAGTGGACCGACGACATCAAATGATTCGCTGAGAGCCGCTGGGTACAGGCGGCGCAAGACCGTGACCTGTGGAAGTCCATGCAAGAGACTTGTTCAACAGTGGCGTCTATCGGTTGATAAAGAAGAAGAATATGTACTTGCATATATTAAACCCTATATTTCCTGTATATTAGAAACTAGCTTAGACAAGCTAGCATTCATTTGTTGGCAGATAAAATTGGTATACATAATTTTCAAAAATTTTACTGTAGGACAGTAAGTTTATATTATACATACTAGCTTTTGTTCTTATGGATTAAAATTTAAAAAAACCGGGATAAAAAGCGTATGTTACTCTCCAAGCTCTTAACTATACCCAATGCTAAATATTACGTCGATCCGTAGTTCTGTCGCTGCTTGAACGTGTTAATTTAAATTTCTGCCGACCTCCCTCGTGTGACTGTGGTAGGCGCTGTGGTCGTAATTTGGAGGTCTCGGGTTCGATTCCCGGCGGGGTCTGCGGGGAGGTTTTGGCCGTGGCTAGTTACCACTTTTCCGTCAAGACGTGCTGCCAAGCTATATATTAAGCGTTTCGGCACGTTGCATCGTGTTTGTGTCTAAGCTTGTTTCGGGGTATGGGCTGACCGTTGAATGTAAACTGCAATACTCCTTCCAAGTTAGCCTACGAGGCCGCTATCATCTTAGACTTCATCGTCACTTACCATCAGGTAAGATAGCAGTCAAAGACTACTATCTTGTCATCGAATCATACTAATATTATTGACCGAGCGAAGCGAGGTCTCTGAGTCTACTAGAGTGAATTTGCACTTGTCCGTCCGTCCGTCCGTCCGTCCGTCCGTCTGTCAGAGCCTTATAACTTTTGAATTACTAAACGTAATTACTTCAAATTTAGATATAATATGTAAACTGATGGCCTTCAGCCGAATATTGGATAAAAAATTATAAAAACCTTTATTTCAGGGGGGCTCTCATAGAAGTGAATGCGAAGTAAAAAAAAAATTATCGCGTTACATAAAATTGTTACGTATCATTTTAAAGATAATTTTGAACCGAGTACAAAAATATGTTTTTTTAATTTTTCCCTTAAAATTGACGAAATGGGGGGCTTTCAAAGTGGCGATTTTATACGCTCGCTTGAAGACGCTCTCTAGGAAAATCCGCTATGGATTTTCAAACTGGTTTTATTTTTTTAGGTCACTTACATCCTGTACTTGAACAACAAATACTAAAATTATATGAATATTATAAAGAAACGAGATTATTTAATTTTTAATGGGCATCAGTAATTCAATATAGCATCAACATAGCTTCACAATAATGCTAATAGATGGCGCAGTCAGTAACTATTCCCATGGAACTACGAGTTACGACTACGACCTATCCCAAAAACAGTTTTGCGTCGACCATTATTATTTAGTTACATACCTAATATAATACAATAATTGTATTGTATTTTTTTTTGTAACATATTATTCAATTAAAATTATTTTTTAGTTAAATTTTAGTTAAATATTGTATATTTTCTATTCGCGTCGATAGATGACGATTTGTACAGATGCCCGTAACCCGGTTTCACTCGTTAGTACCTACATAATAATTCAATGTTTTCACTAACGTTCCCTAACCTTTACGGGCTACCTATAAGTTAGGTGATGTTTTCTGTCAACTTATTTATCACGATCCTGTACGGGACACCTAAAAGGATATTGGGACGGATGTTAGGACTTAGGATTGTATTTAGGAGCTACCTACGTTAAGAGACTCCTACTTAGGGGATGATTTAGGTATGTTTGGTGAAAACGGGCATAATAATAATGTCAGTTTTGGTTATCATGTATCGATTGAATGAATAATCATGGGATACCGTTACCGCGAGGTCTCAGTTCGGGGCGAACCACTAGTAAATGTGAAAGTGTGTTTGTTGGTTTTTTTTCTTCAGTTAGTAAAAAAATTGGTTGTCTGTAAAATCGGTTTACGGACTATAGTTTGACGTGATAACGTCATAAAGAAACATTGATGACTGGCGGGCGGCGCGGCGGCGGGCGCTCTCTATAAACGCTTGGGCCGATCGTGCCTCTCTATTGCTAACGTCATAAAGAAACATTGATGACTGGCGGGCGGCGCGGCGGCGGGCGCTCTCTATAAACGCTTGGGCCGATCGTGCCTCTCTATTGCTTGTTCGGCGCTCTCGCTTGCACGCTGAGGCTCAGGCGGAACGTGACACTTTTTCGTGCTTGAAGCCGGTGTTCATCGATTTATAAGACTTTGTCACGTCAATAATAATAATATTATTAGGTATAAATAAACTAAATATAAATGCGGGTGTCGTACGAGGCGACTAAGGGACTATAACGGCGAACGGGCAGCAGCATCCTCTGTGCTACTACTGCCATCTACTGCGATCACCAACCCGTCTGCCCCGCGTGGTGATTATGGACAAACCCTCCTCTTGGGAGAGGCCTTTAGTCCAGCAGTGGACTGTTATAGGCTATTGATGATGATGATACTAAATATTTTGCAGGTTGGATTGTTTCAAACAGACGTACAGAGCGGAGGGCTATTTCGGCATGTACCGGGGGTCGGCGGTCAACATCATCCTGATAACGCCGGAGAAGGCCATCAAGCTCGCCGCTAACGATCTGTTCCGGTACCACCTCACGCTGCCCGACGGGTATGATATTAATAGATGCCGTTTAAATGTGTCACCGACAATTTGTAATTATAACGTCAGTTTATAATATAACTGGAGAGAATAATCTCTCTGGTAATATTATAAACAGCTGATGGCAAAATGAGAATGGGTAAAAATATTGAGTAGTAAGGATTTTAGATTAAAATTACTATGATAAATTAAAAACCCGGCTAAGTGCGAGTTATACTTGTTTGATAAGATAAGAAAGGACTATGCAAAAAATTGTATGGGCCCTGTCCCCACCCCCCAACAGACGTGGCACTATTTTTAATATTATTGTAACGTCCCATAAAAAGACATAACCATTTTCAATCCAAAAATGATTGGTTTTTATTTTTAATACGAAAGAAGTACGCGCGCGCGACGCAGGCGACAGGCGACGCAAGGGTCCGCCCGGAGGTGGTCAGAGGGAGCGCGGGCAGCGCGCGGCGCAGTTTTTTCTCTGCGTCTCAGAAACTCATCTGCGTCGCACAATAGCTTTTTTTTATTTGGTTAATGCTCCTGTATGTTCGTTTTATAACTGTAAACTACTAAACTGGTATCCAAAACAATTCACTAAAGAATAAATAATTATAACTAGATTTTCATGAAAACCTCAAACCTACGGCGAATGTCGTCATAGTAAAAAATCATCAGGCTGCCATGATGTATTAACTGAGAGAGGTTTGAAATCTGTTGGTGGGTTGGGACGATTTTTTTCATGGTCATTTGAGTTGAACTAGAAACTTGTAATTTTTACAGAATTAAGGGACCATTGACATTTATATTCAATCAACTTAGTACCCCAAGACGTTTCTGAGAAAAAGGGCCTTGACACACGGACAGACGAATAACAAAGTGGTCCTATACCCAAGGGTTCTTTCGGAACCCTAGAAAGTAAGAAAAATAATTACTATTTTGGCTCTAAACTAGTGTTACGTATAATTATTTGTCAACTAGACGTCGATCGATATAATATTTATTTTTATGCCTCGACGCAAAAAGTTGGGTATTATAAGTTTCCCCGTTTTTTCTTTGGAAACAAAAACATGCATAAAATTTTCATATTTGTACAAATTATATGCAGGGTCATTTAGATAGATAGTTTCATTTTGTAAGAAGTTTATAACATAAGAACGTATAAGATAAAGTTGTCTAAGAATCAAGTTTACCTTCAATACACCTGTACTTCCAATACTTGTTACCTAAGTACCTTAATAAAGATTAATTTGTAATCAAAGACGATCGTCTACGATACTGGCATTGATAAGAAAGATAACTGGTTACAAGAAGGGATTGCATTGTAGAAACCTACCTACTGAATACCGATGGATACTGAGATATATGTAAGTTAGAGTTATCTAGCGTTGAGATTGTTTGATTTAGATATTTTTCATGCGCGTTTATACATCTTAGACAATCTTGATGTCATATTTTTATTCGATGACTAGATTGGCGATGCTGTCTAATATGGTAGCGGGCTAACTTGGAAGGGGTATGGCAGTGTACATTCAACCCATATCCCTAATCTGTTTCTACACGTCATCAGTCGTGCCGGAACGCTTAATCGCTTGGCGGCACGTCTTTGACGGTAGGGTGGTAACTAGCTACGGCCAAAGTCTCCCACCAGACCATTTCAGTTACAATTCAGTTATTATAAAAAATTCAAAATTATTTATTTTACGTAGGCCAACCTGTGGCTCTTATGACAAGTCATGACTCTACCACCGGTTCGGAAAGCGGATTTTGCTGAGAAGACCCGGCAAGAAACTCAGCATTTGCTCTTTTCTTTCCCAAATTGCTCCCGCCGGGAATCGACCCCAGACCTCCCAGTTATAAGACTACCTACAGCGCTCACCACTGATTTTTTCGATTATGCGGCTGCATGGTTTGAAATAAATCATTTCTTGACCGGGCTTTTGAGCTCTTAACTACTTGGACTTATATTCATTCATCTCAAACCATCGCCGGTCCACTACTTGGCACAGGTCTCCTCAAGAATGGGAAGGGTTTTGGCCATAGGACACTCTATCAGAATTATTCAAAACTAGCTGATGCCCGCGACTTCGTCTGCGTGAACTTAGCCTTTAAAATGCCTTGGGAACTCTGACTTTGCGGGATAAAAAGTAGCCTGTCACTCTCCAGGTCCTCAACTATAGGTACACTGCAAAAAATCACGTCGATCCGTAGCTCTGTTGGGGGCTGGGGCGTGATTGAAGGACAAACCAACGCACTTTCGCAGTTATAATATTTCACCATATAAAGTGTAAGTGCATATAGTCAACGTGATTTTTAGGGTTCCGTACCCAAAGGGTGCCAACGGGACCCTATTACTAAGCCTCCGCTGTCCGTCCGTCCGTCTGTCAGCGGCCTGTATCTCGTAAACCGTAATAGATAGACTGTTGAAATTTTCACATATTTTGTATTTCTATTGCCGCTATAACAACAAATAATAAAAATTAAATTAAATGAAAAAAAATAAAATTAAAATATTTCCATGTACCCATGAAAATATTTTAATTTAATTTTTTTTAAACGGAAACCTAAAAGAGCGAGGACCGACTCGCACTTGGCCGATTTTTTTTTACACAGGTAAAGTTGAGGACCTGGAAAATAACACAGGCTACTTTTGTCTCGGGAGCATACATTTAAACGCCCGCGCCACTACAAAGTATATAAATTATTGTAGATTTTTTAAAAAACGCTCGACTGATTTCTATAAAATTTAAATGGGACCACCTGGGAAGTATACCCTTTGAAACAAAAAAGAATTTTCCAAATCGGTTCAGGCGTCTTCGAGTAATCGGTGAACATACATAAAAAAGATTCCGTTGAATTGAGATCCTCCTCCTTTTTTGAAGTCGGTTAAAGTAATAATAAAAATTAGTTCAAATTTAACGAAGTTATTGAGTATATCAGTCAAAATAGTTCAACCCCTATCTCAGAGAACATACATCTATCCATCCGTATACGACATCTATACAAACATACATCCGTATACATCACAGAACACGAAAAATAAGGAGAAATGTTATGAAGCGCCGTTTGCACGGGTACCAATGTCGCCAGTTACTCACACAACTGCAATTCACTACATTCACAGCATAATCTCAACAGTACACGCACACATGAATTGCAAGCCTTTGATAGGTTACAAACACTATCAACAAAAGCGTATGCATTTACTCGCGTCAAGGTACATTTCGTCTAGTGATGTACCGGTCTATTAATACGTATCGATTATCAATATCACTCAATGTGCACAATTATGTGTACATCGTTCGATATTTATATATTTTGGCAAGTACTAATTAAGGCTATAGCTAGTGAAACTAAAGGCAAACAAATAATAAAACAAAAAAGAGTTTCAAAAGCTTTTATTAGTTTGAAAAATTAACAAAATCATTGACCAGTAAAATGCAAGTACTTGTTAAGGACTTGTCTTTTCGATAGTTTCGGTGCTGCATTTTTTGTGAGATAATGCAGTCGGGTATCCACATACTTCTCCATCACTGCTTTAATAAGTAGTGTTATGTGATTGTCCAAAGGAGCCTGTTCAAATTGGTGGTAATTAATATCCTGAAATAAATTCAAGCCTATGAACTGTGGCATTGCCTTAGACATCAGCTCATGTTTAACCATTTTTATAGTTGTTTTAATTTTGTCATCAGAAATAACAATTTTTTTTATCAGAGCTTCCATTCTTTTACAAATTGTAATAACATCGCCCGTTGGATACTTTAGACCACCTTTGTCTTTAAGTTTTATAAAAGCAAATTTGTCATCATTTTTGTTGTCTGTTATTAGCACGCTGGCACAAATTTCACACTTGATCCGTTTAAGTAGTGCATGTGCAACAAAGCCAGATACGTACGTAATAGCATGAGAGCCAAATTCCGAAAAGGACTGGACAAGTATATCTATTTCTTCATCAAATAGAGCTTGCTCAAAAGCATCAAGTAGAACAGAAGGCTCATCACCGTCTTCAACCGAGTTGATCTGTTGTAAATCAATTGTCAAGTTGATTTTCTCGACAGCAGATGAACAAGTCAATATGGAGATCTTATCTAACGAAGTGCAGTTGCCTTGTTCTACGTCTCTAAGCTCAGATTTAACCATTAGTTTCTTATAAATGGCTTTAAATTGTCGGGCCGTGGGATTAGTATTACATCCGCCATGTGCTCGTATTTGACCAAATATTAACTCCAAGTGATCCTGGCTAAATTTATAGACGGGCAAATATAGCAAAACCTGCTCTCTTTCTATAAGTTGCGTGTACATAGCCTTTAGGCTTTTAATGCAGACCAAAAATCCTACAAATCCGGTTTTTCTACTTGATTTTACAACTAGTGACCCATCAAAAAGCTTTAAATTTTGTAAATACTCTTCTGCTTCATCTAATAATGAAAATATTTTTTCTTTATTTAAACGACTAACTGGCTTTTTAAAATCAAACTGTGCCATGTTTCTTGAATTTAGGACGTCAAAAAGATCATTTATAATTTTCAAAAAAGTCACAGTACCCTCTTTGTTTTGTAACCCACAAAAATTTAGTGCATCAGCAACACTATTACTAAATAATTGTGCCGCTAAACGCACTTTCATCTTTTGATTTTTAAAGTATATATGGGCACGCCTGAGTTTGTTACCCAAATGGAAAAATTCCTTCTCCTGTAGAGCGTTTAGTTCTTTTACGTGGCGCCATTCAATTTTTCTATTTAAACCGTCTAAAAACTCACTATATGCTTCGAATGCATTTCTAACCAGCTTTACCATGTGACATGGATCTGGAAAAATATATAAATGTCGCCCATTAGTGGGATGTGCAAAACCTGTTTTAAGATTTTCTGGCGTAAAGTCGCATCCAAGTTCTTTCGCCATAGATAGATTCGCTGGGCAGCCGTCAAAAGTCAAAGATGTTATTTCGATTCTAGTCTCATTAAGCAACTCCAGGCATTGCTTAATCAGGTTAGCCCTTTGTTCACCAGTCACGCCATCGACTAAAAAATAGGCCACAGGAATTTTCCAGGGTGCATTTATAGCTGTAACCATAAATACAAGAGCTTGTTTTGCTTCCGGTAAGTGATCTCCTTTTGTATTATTATGACAAATGTCTACATATCCGTGCATTTCTTTGCCATCCCATTCTATACGCTGCCGTATAGACATTTCATCCATAACTAAATTGCCAAACAATTTGTAAGCAGTCCCTTGAACTTTTAGTCTTATGGCTTCAAAAGACTCTTTAGTAAAACCAGGACTTGCATCAACAGATTGATACCATTTCTTGATAGTACGCGAATGTGGGAGACATGTGTGAAATTTTTGTCTGACATATTCATAAGCTTTCGGTGAATAGAAATGTAACGTGCAAGCGAAAGCTCTTAAAGCTGGTGAATATTTCGTTTTTTGAGCTTGGTCTGATGAAAGCTTTTCCTCATAACGCTTTATAAGATCTTTGATGCCCATATCACCTAACTGGTTTGCTTGATCACTTGTCACTAAGTTTTTCCCTTTCAATTCCATCAAAATATCTTCTAGTTTTGCAATTTTCTTTTGGTACCGACTAGTTTTTTTTTGTAATGTTTTTATTTGTGTCCTTTGTTTTTTTATTGTGTTTTGACATTGCTCAATTTCCGCGCGTAATTTTCGTTTTCGTGGTGTCTCCGCCATTGGCACGTCAGCAGTAGTCACGGGATCTCCAGAAACATTCGCGATCTAAAACAAAATTAATACAGATAAAATACAAACATTAATCTTTAATTATAATATAAATCTAGATTATTTATTCATACCTGACTGCTAAATGGAACTGAACTTGTTTTCGTATTTAAGTTTCGTTCAGGCAAGTCATTCAGTATTTCAGTACCCTGTAAAAATTGTACGGTTAAATATAATAAATAAGTTACGTTAAAAAATGAGATGATTATATTGACAAACAACCAATAAATAAACTTCGATGGGATTACAGAGTTTAAACTTACAGTAGTCTGAATAATTGGAATTTTAAGTGTTGGAACTGCCCACGGAAACAGCTTCTTGTTGATCTTTAAAAGTTGAAAACATTTCTGCTCAAAGTGGACTGAACATATTGAACTTGACTTTGGAGGAAACCAGTTAAGTCCTCTTGCCGCAGCCTCAATCCATTTCTGTTTGATATTTCCATCTTTGGGAAAACTGAAATCAACACAATTAAAGTAAGTAATCATAATCACAATTAAACGTAGAAACAAAGAAATATACAAATTATCCTGCAGATATGCTTCTAATTGTAAGTTGTTTATTTTACAAACACCATTTCATATGCATACCTACATCGATACTAGCTACCACATATTTATATTAGTCCTTTCATTAAAACAGGTCATAAATTGTTTTAAAATCAAAGGATTCTAATAAAAATAAATACAATCATACAAAATATCGATTCTAGAGTCTGCAACACGCCACAACACTACTGTCCCTTTGACAGTTCGCGGAACGTACAAGCGGATGGCTAAACAATGGCGGTGAATAATTTCTTGTGATGAACAATAATTGTTATTTGAATGTAATTAGTTATGTAAATTACACTTACCTGTGATAGGTGATCCCGCTATTTTTGAAATTCACTTTATCGCTTCGATTTTTGCACGTAATTATAGCACAAGTCGGCATTTTGTTCACGATTTACGGCGACGTGACAACGTGTGAACAGTGGAGTGATTTGCGATGCGACTGACAACTTCCTGCGCTATTGCGCAGGAACTGGCGACGCGTGCCACGCCCCCATAACATATCTCTTACTTCTCAAATCTGTGGTATACATCCATCCTCACAAACTTTCACATTAATAATATTAGTGGGATAATATGAGTAATAATTAGCAGGATGGGATATAGTTAATGTATTTATTGTTAGTAGGAGGAGGATACAAACATACATAAATACATGCATACACACATACATATATACATACATGCATGCATGCATACTGCATGTATGCATACATGCATACATACATGCATACATACATACATACATACATACATACATACATACATACATACATACATACATACATACATACTGTGCTAAGAAATAATCTAAAACTTCAATCCAAAACTCCGTTGGCGCATAATTGAAGGATAAGCATGTGAAAAGTAACATACGAATATCCCGCGGAAACTGTTTGTTTTCCCGGGATAAAAAGTATCCTTTTCACTTTTCAGGTCCTCAACTATGCCTATCAAAAAAAACACGTCAATCTGTAACTTCGTTGGCGCATAATTGAAGGATTAATATGTGAAAAGTAGCATACGAATATGCCGCGGGAACTGTTTGTTTTCCTGGGATTAAAAGTAGCCTTTGTCACTTTTAAAGTCCTCAACTATGCCTATCCAATAAACCACGTCAATCTGTAACTCCGTTGGCGCCTAATTTAAGGATAAATATGTGAAAAGTAGAACACTAATATCCCGCGGGAACTGTTTGCTTTCCCAGGATAAAAAGTAGCCTTTGTCACTTTTCAAGTCATCAACTATGCCTATCCAAAAAACCACGTCAATCTGTAACTCCGTTGGCGCATAATTGAAAGATAAATGTGTGAAAAGTAGTATACTGATATGCCGCAGGAACCGTTTGTTTTCCCGAGATAAAAAGTAGCCTTTATCATTTTTCAGGCTCTTAACTTTACCTGTGCAAAAAAATCACGTTAATCTAAAACTCCATTGCGCGTATTTTGAAGGACAAATGCGTAAAAAATAGCGATGCTAGCCCGCAGGAACTGTTTGCTTTTCCGGTATAAAAAGTAGCCTATGTGCTATTCCAGACTATATTCTATGTCTGTGCCAAATTTCACCAAAATCGATTCATTCGTTGTCGCGTTAAAGAGTAACAAACATCCATCCATCCATCTTCACATTCACAAACTTTTGTATTTATAATATTATAATAGGATAATAGGATAGGATCATAGGATAGGATCTACACATGACCAGTCATTATAATATCTAGCAATGTACTCACTATGACTGGAAAAAATCGATACCTTGTACTAATTGTATTATTTATTTCGTAATCCATCCCTAATCCCTAAGAAATTTTCTATTGCTAATGAAAAACTTCAATAACTGTGTTTATCCTACTTGATTATTGAATTGGAATTTTTTACTTATTCTCGATACTGCGGATAATGTAAGCGTGATTTAAGTACAATCAGCGCCATCTATCAGTGGTTTTTCAAAATCCCGCGGGAACCTCGGATTTTTCCGGGATAATTTGTAGCCTATGTGTTATTCCAGGGTATAATCTATCTCCATTCCAAATTTAAGCCAAATCCATCCAGTAGTTTTTGCGTTAAAGAGGAACAAACATACGCACAAACTTTCGCCTTTATAATATTAGTTAATTAGTTAAAGAGGAACAAACATACACACAAACTTTCGCCTTTATAATATTAGTAGAATTAAAGGAATCAGTGTTTAACGCTGAATTAAACTTTCTTTCGGAAAAGTCGCGTGAAAAATACTTGAAAGCCTATTTTATTTAACGATTGGAGACTTGCTAAAGGTGTGAAAACCTGCTCAGAAACTGTGGTTTTATCATATTTACACTAGCGGCACGCTATGATGGCCGGTTTGACGTTTGTCCGCTCATGAAGTTCCGTATTAATTGATAACGACTTTGAAGGAAATAATTGTATTACTTTATTGACGATAGTGATGTGCAGAGATTCATAAATTTTATCGAATGTAGTTTTAGGTTTAGGACTCAAAATTTATTTATTAAATTGATTTCTAAAATGTATACAAGTGTAGAAAAATCAGTTTGCACCATTTAAGGGGTGAATGTACTTGTGAATATGAACAATTTTCACTATGTGGACAAACCTCTGAAATCGCAAAAAAATATCAGCTGTTTCATACAAAAGGTAAAATTTTTATTTTTATATGATATATACCACAACTCGGCATTTGGTTTTCTAAATTGAAAATTTTTAAAAATGGAATCTAATACGATCGTCACATAGGATCGCTGGCTAGCACAACTACTACCTCCGGCAAACTCGCGTCAATGCTCAATGCAAAACAAAGCAGTTTCGAATTGACGTTGCTTCGAAAAGTATAAACTGTCAGTGCAATGCGATTGTGATATAGTTTTGACCTGGCTTTGGATTTCAAATATTGATACTGCATTACTGTTGACCCTTGCTCGTTAATTTGGACTCTGTTCAAGCCCTTTGTTGTGGATTTCGTCGATATGACCGAACGTACGCAGAGAACTGTTCTAAATAGTCAGACACGTGAGTTCGTAATACGCCTTCGTAACTATTTCGATCGTGAAGCTCAAAATGGAGGGCCAATTTTACCTATAACGTCAGTGGTTGAACGCGTAGCTGATGCGCTTAATATTGGACAACGAACTGTTAGACGGATAACTAAAAAAAAATATGGCGAGACTGGCACAGAAGAAAATAAACTTCACACACCAAAAAAGAGAAAACGAGCAAAACCAGTCGTAGGCATCGATAGCTTTGATGCCGATGCTATCCGAAGACATGTTTACGGCTACTATTTACAGAAGGAGTATCCAACAAGAAAAAAGTTGGTGCATTCACTGAAGGAAGCTGGATTATTCTTCGGTGGGGAAAGTTCTTTAACGAAGATTTTGAAGACCATTGGATTTCGATACAAAAAATGTAACAAACGCAAAATATTGATGGAAAGATTTGATATAGCGATGGCAAGGTATACTTTTTTACGGCAAGTGAAAGAAATCAAAAATTGGCAAAATGTTGTGTTCTTGGATGAAACATGGCTTAATGCTAACCATACTGTAGGCCGTTCTTGGAACGATGACACAGCAGCATCTACTTCCAAAGTTCCTGTAGGAAAAGGATCGCGACTTATAATTTGTCACGCCGGAACCATCAACGGGTTTGTCGAAGGTTCTCTCATGGCTTTTGCGTCAAAAACCACTGGAGACTATCATGAAGACATGAATGGAGAAAAGTTTACTGAATGGTTTACCTCAATGTTGTGTAGCCTCCCTGAACCATCTATTATAATTATGGACAACGCCCCATACCACTCGATGCAAATTGACAAGCCACCTGCCCAATCCCAAAAGAAAGCTGATATCGTCGCATGGCTTCGTAAAAATGGCGTAGATGCAAACATGAATATGTTAAAAGCGGAATTAGTACGTCTTTTAAAAGAAAACAAACCAACCAAGATCCGATACGTCATTGACGAAATAGCATTAGAACATGGGCACAGAGTTATACGGTTACCGCCTTACCATTGTGAGTATAATGCGATTGAGTTGGTGTGGGCTCAAATTAAGGGATATGCTGCAAGACACAATACAGAACCCCCATTTACCACAAAAAAAATGCTAAAATTATTAGAAGAAGCTTGTGAACATGTGACTAAAGGAGACTGGGAAAAGGTTGTGAATAGAACTGTTAAATTAATAAGGGAAGATTATGAAAGAGATGTGAAAATAGATAATATTATAGAAAACGAACATATAATTATTAATGTAGGTGATGATAGCAGTGACGACAGTGAAAATAGTAGTATGGACGAATCTGATTAATTATGGCCTTTTGTGGCACCTTTTTTGGTATCTTTTGTATTCATATGTTTCTTGTGTGCATATAAAGTATGTATATTCATTTTCATTCAAATATTCAGTTCGTTCAAATAAATTAAACAAACATATACATTTTTGTTTTATTAAACCTATTTAATCAGGTACAAAAACAAAACTTAATTGTTTTTTGTTCGAGAATAAATTGACATTCCACATCACTATTGTAATGTGTCAAACCGGCCATCATAGCGTGCCGCTAGTTTAAGTACGTAATATACATGAAAAAAATATTCCATAGGCGACGTTTTAGCACAGGCGATTCGCCGCGCGACGCCCGGTGCGTCGCTCGCTCGCTTTCTCTCGCCCTCATACCTTGGCCTTATCGCGCGACCGCTCGCGCGAGTGCGACACGCCGAACCGCGCATCGCGCGGCGAATCCCCTATGCTAAAACGTCGCCTTAGTGTTTCGATAGTTATTTTTCTTACATCTTGTATTTTTTCGCTATAGAGGTGAAAAGTTGTATCTATCACACGATAGCAAAGTTTTTGTTTCTTGTGCCTTTGAATCCCTCACTACACTCAGGATTCTAAATTAGAATCCTTCGCTCGCTCGGGAATCAAACTAGGCTCTCGCAACAAAAAAAATCTTTGCTATCTTGTTGAACAAATCAGCTAGTCATTTCTATAAAAGCCAACGAGTACCGATGCCAGTCGCCATGCTTCTGCTTGTCACGTCATTCACGTACTCTATACCTACTTGTGTTTGTTGATTTAATTAATCAATTATTATTCAGTAATGGATATTTGTTTAATTGTTAAATGAAGGTATTCCTTACTTTGTGTAATTAATTAAATATTCATATTCATCTATCTATATCTATAATATAATAAAACTGTAACAGGTCCAATTCTGTACATTGAAGATATTTTGAAAATTTTTGTTTGAGGGCACTCTATAATCGATACTGAAGCCAAAACAATTTTTTTTTAATTTTTTGTCTGTATGTTGGCCGCGCATCACGCCGAAACTACTGGACGGATTTAAACGAAACTTGGCATGATTTAAGGATACTTTTTATCCCGAAATTCAGCACGGTTCCCTTGGGAGAGGGGATGAAAGTCAAAATGTGTATTTAGCTGTAATTCATTAAGGCGTATTCCGATTTCATTCATTCTTTTTTTGTTAGAAAGCAGGTACTTTAGAGATTGTCCTGTAATTATTTCATGGTCGTCAATTTAGTAGGTCAGAAATTATAGACATCACAATCTTCAGTATATGGTCCAAATTACTTGAACCCCGGAATCTACAGGATACTTTGAATATACGGCTCATCTTAAGCTGGCATGCGTACTTAATCGTATATAGCCATCGTGGAATCGAAAGTGTGTTTGTTTGTTGGTTTGTCCTTCAATCACGCCACAACAGAGCCACGGATCGACGTGATTTTTTGCATGGGTACTATAGTTGAGGACCTGTAGAGTGACATAGGCTACTTTTTATCCCGGAAAATCAGTGTTCACGAGGGATTTTAAAAACTAATTCCACGCGGACGAAGTTGCGGGCATCAGCTAGTCTATCTATCTTCTATATCTATAATATAATAAAACTGTAACAGGTCCAATTCTGTACATTGAAGATATTTTGAAAATTTTTGTTTGAGAGCACTCTATAATCGATACTGAAGCCAAAACGATTTTTTTTTAATTTTTTGTCTGTCTGTCTGTCTGTCTGTCTGTCTGTCTGTATCTTGGCCGCGCATCACGCCGAAACTACTGGACGGATTTAAATGAAACTTGGCACGATTTAAGTTAATACTACGAGGTATAATATAGGATACTTTTTATCCCGAAATTCAGCACGGTTCCCTTGGGAGAGGGGATGAAAGTCCAAATGGGTATTTCGCTGTAATTCATTAAGGCGTATTCCGATTTAATCCATTCTTTTTTTGTTAGAAAGCAGGTTCTTTAGAGATTGTCCTGTAATTATTTCAAGGTCGTCAATTTCGTAGTTCAGAAATTATAGACAACACGATCTTCAGTATAATGTCCAAATAACTTGAACCCCGAAATCTACAAGATACTTTGAATGAACGGCTCATCTTAAGCTGGCAAGTGTACTTTATCGTATATAGCCATCGTGGATAGCCCTATTTTGTCAAAGTCAAACTACTCCAAGTCCAAAGGCGTCCAGATTTTGCCAAACGATCATTATACCTACATACTACATAGTAGGTATGGATGTAATACATCGTATGGACTTAATGCTACAGTGTTTTCCTATGCAATTTAATATTCTAATCATACTAATATTATAAATGCGAAAGTGTGTTTGTTTGTTGGTTTGTCCTTCAATCACGCCACAACAGAGCCACGGATTGACGTGATTTTTTGCATGGGTACTATAGTTGAGGACATAGGCTACTTTTTATCTCGGAAAATCAAAGTGTTCACGAGGGATTTTAAAAACTAAATCCACGCGGACGAAGTCGCGGGCATCAGCTAGTAATATAATAAAACTGTAACAAGTCCAATTCTGTACATTGAAGATATTTTGAAAATATTTGTTTGAGGGCACTCTATAATCGATACTGAAGCCAAAACAATTTTTTTTTAATTTTTTGTCTGTCTGTCTGTCTGTCTGTCTGTCTGTATCTTGGCCGCGCATCACGCCGAAACTACTGGACGGATTTAAATGAAACTTGGCACGATTTAAGTTAATACTACGAGGTATAATATAGGATACTTTTTATCCCGAAATTCATCACGGTTCCCTTGGGAGAGGGGATGAAAGTCAAAATGTGTATTTCGCTGTAATTCATTAAGGTGTATTCCGATTTAATCCATTCTTTTTTTGTTAGAAAGCAGGTTCTTTAGAGATTATCCTGTAATTATTTCAAGATCGTCAATTTCGTAGTTCAGAAATTATAGACATCACGATCTTCAGCATAAGGTCCAAATAACTTGAACCCCGGAATCTACAAGATACTTTGAATGAACGGCTCATCTTAAGCTGGCAAGTGTACTTTATCGTATATAGCCATCGTGGATAGCCCTATTTTGTCAAAGTCAAACTACTCCAAGTCCAAAGGCGTCCAGATTTTGCCAAACGATCATTATACCTACATACTACATAGTAGGTATGGATGTAATACATCGTATGGACTTAATGCTACAGTGTTTTCCTATGCAATTTAATATTCTAATCATACTAATATTATAAATGCGAAAGTGTGTTTGTTTGTTGGTTTGTCCTTCAATCACGCCACAACAGAGCCACGGATTGACGTGATTTTTTGCATGGGTACTATAGTTGAGGACATAGGCTACTTTTTATCTCGGAAAATCAAAGTGTTCACGAGGGATTTTAAAAACTAAATCCACGCGGACGAAGTCGCGGGCATCAGCTAGTAATATAATAAAACTGTAACAAGTCCAATTCTGTACATTGAAGATATTTTGAAAATATTTGTTTGAGGGCACTCTATAATCGATACTGAAGCCAAAACAATTTTTTTTTAATTTTTTGTCTGTCTGTCTGTCTGTCTGTCTGTCTGTATCTTGGCCGCGCATCACGCCGAAAGTACTGGACGGATTTAAATGAAACTTGGCACGATTTAAGTTAATACTACGAGGTATAATATAGGATACTTTTTATCCCGAAATTCATCACGGTTCCCTTGGGAGAGGGGATGAAAGTCAAAATGTGTATTTCGCTGTAATTCATTAAGGTGTATTCCGATTTAATCCATTCTTTTTTTGTTAGAAAGCAGGTTCTTTAGAGATTATCCTGTAATTATTTCAAGATCGTCAATTTCGTAGTTCAGAAATTATAGACATCACGATCTTCAGCATAAGGTCCAAATAACTTGAACCCCGGAATCTACAAGATACTTTGAATGAACGGGTCATCTTAAGCTGGCAAGCGTACTTTATCCTATATAGCCATCGTGGATAGCCCTATTTTGTCAAAGTCAAACTACTCCAAAGGCGTCAGATTTTGCCAAACGATCATTATACCTACATAGTACATACTACATAGTAGGTATGGATGTAATACATCGTATGGACTTAATGCTACAGTGTTTTCCTATGCAATTTAATATTCTAATCATACTAATATTATAAATGCGAAAGTGTGTTTGTTTGTTGGTTTGTCCTTCAATCACGCCACAACAGAGCCACGGATCGACGTGATTTTTTGCATGGGTAATATAGTTGAGGACATAGGCTACTTTTTATCCCGGAAAATCAAAGTGTTCACGAGGGATTTTAGAAACTAAATCCACGCGGACGAAGTCGCGGGCATCAGCTAGTCTATATATATAAAAGAAAGTGGTGTTAGTTACACTATTTATAACTCAAGAACGGATGAACCGATTTGGCTCAAAATTGGTGGAGAGGTAGCTTAGAACCAGGAGACGGACATAGGATACTTTTTATCCAGTTCGACCGCGTTTCCGTCAAGTCAATATAAAACCTGGTATAACAAAAATGCATCTGACATGGAATAAAAAAACGAAAATGACAGTGGAAGAACAAAACGTAAATGACAGCTAAACGTAGTTTTGTATTTGGTTAATTATGGTAAAAACAATTATAAAAATTATAGTTTAACGTAATTGATAATATCATCAGTAATATGTTTTCTCTTTGAATCATCATTAACAATGCCGCGAGCAAGTCGATCAAATGTTTCCTGCTACAAAGCTCCGGATTGACGTGATTTATTGGATAGGTATAGTTGAGAACCTGGAGGGTGACAAAGATTTCCCGCGGGATGTTATGAACTAAATCCACGCAGACGAAGTCGCGGGCATCAGCTAGTAACTATTAAACAGAAGTAAAAACCACCTATAACACCTTTTTTTAACTTGTTTTTCGACTAGAAAAAGTATAAAATTACTTTTATACTTTTTCTAGTCTAAAAACTGTTTTTGCCCAGGTCACTGCCGATAGTTCGTCAAATGGCCGCCGGCGGCATGGCGGGTGCGTGTCAGATCGTCATCACCACGCCCATGGAGCTGCTTAAGATCCAGATGCAGGACGCGGGTCGCCAGGCCGCGCAGGCCAAAGCCGGTAAACTACCGAACATTTTTTTTTCGATGTCAAGTTAGCCCATGACGGCGATCTCTCTGTGGTAGCGGGCTAACTTGGAATGGGTAAATTAAAAATAAGTTTTAACTACAATTCTTAGTAATGAAAATGAAAATACACTTTATTGCACACCAATCGATACAAAACAAAAGAACATAAAAACATACATTAAGATAAAAAAAAACTAGAAACGATAAAAATTAAAACATTAAAGAAGCAAGCCGGCTCCATGAAAGGGGACACCTTGCTTTAAAATTTAAAAAAAATTAGAAGGGGTATGGCAATGTGAATTAAAACCATACCCCTAATCGGTTTCTTCACGCCATGGTGTCAACTAAATTGCTTGGCGGCGCGTCTTAGACGGTAGGATCACATTCAATAACACTTGACTATAATATGCATTTCAATCTGTATTCACGGTTGGGTCATACTCAAGAGCGACATGAGTGATGCGCAAATCAACGTTTGGTGTAGGTTGTTTATTGTTAACTAATAATCTATTGTAAAAACACTTGTAATTATTAGGAGTAGGTAGGTATTAGATTATATATTTAACTAGCTGATGCCCGCTGATTATATTTAACTAGCTATATGCCCGCGACTTCGTCCGCGTGGACTTAGTTTTTAAAGTCCCGCAGGAACTTTTTGGAGGATTTTCCGAGTTGAAAAGTAGCCTATCACACTTACCCGGTTCTCAACTTTACCCATGCAAATCACGTCGATCCGTAGTTCTGTTGCAGCGTAATTGAAGGACAAACCAATAATAACATCCACTTTCGCATTTATAATAATATTAGTAAGGATTTATATTCCGCGACTCCGTCCGCGTGGCTTAAACTTTAAAGTTTTTGATTCCCGCGGGAACTCTGAACTTTCCGGGATAAATAGTAGCCTTAGTTAATCCTGGGTATGCGCTATCTTCATTCCAAATGTCAGACAAATCGGTTCATTCGTTGTGGCGTAAAAGAGTAACAAACACCCATCCATCCTCACAAACTTTCATATTTATAATATTAGTAGGATAAGGCCCGCTTACAGAGACGTCGGGCTAGGCTTAACCCACGGATAAATTAGCAAAGCAGCGGCTAACTCTGGGTTAAAGGGATAACCTGGCGTTTCTGCAAGCGGTCCTTATAAAGGATTCATATTGAAGTAAAACTTCTTTACGCACGCTTGACTTGGGTTACGCACGCTTGACTTGGGGAGTAAGCTGGTGAATGCGTTACGAAAAGTGTGATCGGGCGAGGCGAACGGAAGTTGATAAGTTAGTGGAGATAGAAAGAGAGAGAGTCACGTTTCGTATATTACTGTAGGGGCAAGAGAGAGAGGTGCGAGCACACATTTTCTTTATCTCTTTCTCTCATAGCCTGTTGCGTTTCGTAAGTTTTACTTCAGTCGTGTGGTCTAACTCTAAAGCACACTCGTTTTTTATTTGATACTGACAGCGGGGCAAAAGTTCGAGCGCATAACGGCCATGCAGCTGACTCAGAGGCTGCTAAAGGAGCGCGGCATATTCGGGCTGTACAAGGGCGTGACGGCGACGGCCGCTAGGGACATCTCCTTCAGCATCATCTACTTCCCGATGTTCGCGATACTCAACGACCTCGGCCCCCGGGAGCCGCCCGCTACCTCGCCGCCGTTTTGGTGAGCTACTTACCTACAGTGCGACAAGTATAACTTGGCGCGGCTGTGCGCCACTGTGCTCAACATTAGTATTGCCATTGAATAGAACATGAGACTAAATTACCACGCAAAAAATCGTTCCCACCCGCCAACAGATTTCAAACATATCTCAGTTAAGGTGGAAGACACGGTACTGCCCGCGAAATTCAAATTTAATTTGGTTTTTCGCAATTTGTAAACTAATACGACAAAGTAGGCTTATGGCCTTCTAATTGCGCCAGTGGAATTATCATCTTCACAGGTTTACATAAAAATCTTTACTTGAAAGTGACCAGTTTAAGAAATTAATCAAAATACTGAGTTGGACGTGAGTTACTCACAAATTAGTCGATATTTTGATTTTTTCAAATTTCGCGGGCAGACCCTTGTCTTCCACCTTAAAACATCATGGCAGCCTGATGATTTTTTAGTACGACGACATCCGCCTTAGATTTGGGGTTTTCATGCAAATCAAAGGAGAACGGTCATCTGTGACCCAGACCCGACAGAAACGTGACATATGTAATTTTTTTTGTTATTTTTTATATGTAAATTATATATCTTTTATATTTGAAATCAATGGCTAACATCAAAATATTGCCTTATGTTTTTGTTCAGGCGTTACACAAAAAAAAAATCCGGAAGTTGAACATTTTCCACAATTAACAATTGCAGACTTAATTAAATTCGCAATTGGCACCTATCACGTGAAGTTAGCACGGTCGTACTGTAGTGAGCATGTGAAAACCACGGGAGTATATAATATGGAAATATATAGACATACAGCGGCAGTAGAGGGCAGAAACAATAATATTTTAATCAGATGCAGAATTCATTCAAGACACGTTACAACAAAAATGTATTACACATATATTATGTTTGATGAGAACATTAACGGAATAAACACAATAACAGAATGGTACTGCTCTTGCTACCACGGTAAAAGAACATTGGGAAGTTGCGCACACGTTATTAGTGTTGTCTTTTACCTAGGGTGGGCTAGACATCGTGAACACTTTGACCACCCTGCACTGGGTATGGATTATATTTTAAGGGACATAGAAATCCAATAAAACTTTATTTCAACATATTGTTCTTTTTTTGTTATAGATCATGGAACCCCTAATGATAGACCGTACCTAAGTCTCTGATCTGCAATGAATCATTGAATACGACGGTTTTAACTTTTAATGAATCCTAAGTTGATTTTAGTACTAGGAGTTAAAAATTACATAATCCAGCTGCATCTCCAGGTCACCTAGATACACCCCACAGCTATTTTATCGTCATTTAGTTACATATATTTACGAATTTTGTAGATAAATAGGCATTTTTATATATTTTTTTGTCTAACGTCTGAACAAAAACATAAGGCAATATTTTGGTGCTAGCCATTGATTTCGAATATAAAAAATATATAATTTAACTATATAAAAAATAACGAAAAAAATGAGGTATGTCTCGTTTCTGTCGGGTCTGGGTTTTTTTTCTATGGGGCGTGACCGTTCTCCTTTGAATTATTTATTTATTTTTCAGTGAATTGTTTTGGATACTAGTTCAGTAGTTTACAATTATAAATCGAACATACAGGAGCAATAACCAACTAGAAAAAATCTATTGTAAGACACAGACGTGTTTCCGAGACGCAGAGAGAAAACCGCGCCGCGCGCTGCCCGCGCTCCCTCTGACCACCTCCCGCCCTTTCGTCGCCTGTGCATACCTACCTACGTTCAGTTTGCGTACATTCGTTTGAATTTTTTTAAAAACCCCAATTATTTTCGGATTGAAAATGGTTATTTGTCTTTTTATCGGATGTCACAAGAATATTAAAAACAGTGCCACGTCTGTTGTCTGTTAATTTTTTGCATGGTCCTTTGGGGAAAAAACATTTTTAATTATTTTACACAGTAAACGCATCAGCACACAAAGAGATCCAATAGTGAATTTTCAAGATTGCCATGGACAAATAGTATTAAAATTGGATGACCAAATTAGTTCCTCATAACGCCACCGCCAACTTATACTTGTGACACTGTCATCACTCATCACTATCATCATTATGAGCAACCCATTAACGTCTCACTACTGAGCGCAGATCTCTCAGAGAGGGGTCATAGGTCATATAGTCCACCACGAGGGCACACCTGCAACACCCCCCCCCCCCCCCCCAATAAGAGATATACATAATTTTATTATGATATATGTATCTAGATTTTGATAGAGAAAAAGAGCGAAAACTTTTCGCTCTTATTTTCTATCAAAAACTAGGTACATATTACATGTTAGTAAAAATATGTCTAAAATATACGTAATTTAATTTTACTCTCGAAGAATTATTATAATAATTGACCACATTTTGTCAAAAGTACAAGTGATTTTTACAATCACTGAAAATATTAGGATGAATGAGAGAAGGGATGCGAAATATCCTCCTCCTAGTCCTCTAGATAGTCCTCTTAACACAAGTTCAAAGTTGACCATAGACAATCCGTCAATTTTTGACTGTGAGGGAATGCTCTATGTTTGTCTGTGGTACAGGTGGTCGTTCCTGTCGGGCTGCGCGGCGGGCTCCACTGCGGCGCTGGGCGTCAACCCCATGGACGTGATCAAGACGCGCATGCAGACTATCACCAAGGATGGCCGCCAGTATAACTCCATTGTCGACTGCATCACGTAAGTGTACACACGGCAAATGAATCCGCTTGACAGGGCACACTGATGAGCGCCAAGTATACACTATACACACAAAGATACGACGCGACGCTATCTCTTTAAGGTTGATTATACGGGTCTGCCCGCGATATTCAAATTTAATTTGATTTTTCGCAATTTGTAAACTAATACGACAAAGTAGGCTTATGGCATTCTAATTGCGCCAGTGGTGTTATCATCTTCACAGTTTTATATAAAAATCTTTACCTGAAAGTGACCAGTTTAAGAAATTAATCAAAATATCGAGTTGGACGTGAGTTACTCACAAATTAGCCGATATTCTGACTAATTTCTTAAACTGAACAGTTTCAAGTAAAGATTTTTTTTATATAAACCTGTAAAGATAATACTGCCACTGGGGCAATTAGAATGCCATAAGCCTACTTTGTCGTATTTGTTTACAAATGGCGAAAAACCAAATTAAATTTGAATTTCGCGGGCAGAGCCGTATAATCCACCTTAAATAAATGAATAGACACACCTAAACTTACTTACACTCACTCACACTTGTAGATACCTTACCAGTCGTATACAGTTGCAAAGCATTCGATAACACAGTTCTGATGGCCGAGTGGTAATGGTGTTGAAGTATGAAGAGAATATTATGTCGAGGTTCGAAACCTAGTGGGTATTGCTTTTTTATTTTTGTAATTATTTATTTTGTTTTTTTTATATAGTTAAAATTAAAATACTTTCAAACAATATAATTTAAGCAACAATAAACAATAATAATAAAACTTTTGTGTTTTAGAAGTTATTTATTAAGTCTTTCTATGCACTTCATTATAAAATTATTATAATATGCAAGAAATAAATAACACTTTTGTACTTTGTTTTGCAAGAAATAAATAAAACTTTTGTACACTCTTTTGTTTTGTGTACTACTAAACTACGGCCGTTCAGAGAATGCGTTCCTGACACCTATCAGTTAGTCACGACTAGTGATGACACAACATAACACTGAGTTCGTTACCGTTCCTCCAAAATGAACCACCGCGTTATTTTTAAGATTATTTTCGTTTTAAATTGGCGGAATCATTTAAAATTTATATTTTAGTTATTTAAGTGGAAACCAAAAAAGGGTAATATTAATATAATAAAATTGTTTTATTTATTCTTTGTTACAAAGTTACAATCTGTATTTCTATGCAATAAAGTACATTGAATTGAATGTGCGTACAGAATATTAATCAGACTCCGATTATCTTGAGGAGGTGGTGTCTTCATCATCATCTTCGCCTACATGTATAATTATATTATTATCAATAACAGAATCAATCCTGATATCTCGGTCAAAATGTTCCACAATCAGGTTTTTAGTCTTCTCAACAACCTTTGCCCAGTCATCTCTTGTGACTTCCCCGCAGGCTTCTTTTAATAGGGTCATCATCTTTTTCGTGCTGAATGGCGGGGAAGTATTGTGGCGGGCGGCGTAACCTTTTATTTGAGCCCAGATTTGCTCAATCGCGTTATATTGTCAATGATACGGTGGAATTCTTAGAACGCGATGACCGTACTCCAGAGCCAGTTCATCGATTTCGTATCGCACATTTGCCGCTTTATTTTCTTTAACTAATTTAATTAGCTCTGCTTTTAGCATCTGCATATTTGCGTCAATGCCTTTTGCTTGTAACCAAGCCACCATTTCTTCTTTTTTATTAGCTTGGGTAGGTGGTTTCTGTATTTGAACCGAGTGATAGGAGGCATTATCCATGAATATTACAGAAGGCTCTGGTAGGCTGGGCAAAAGCACGTTCTGGAACCACTCTTTAAATGTAGTGGCATTCATTTCCTCGTGGTGGTCATTTGTGGTTTTTGATTGAAATGCCAGTAACGCGTTCTCCACAAAGCCGTATTTTGCAGAACCTGCGTGGCATATTATCAGACGGGCCCCCTTACCCATTGGTACTTTCGACGTCGACGCTTGTGTATCATACGTCCAAGAACGGGAAACCGTGTGATTGGCGTTTAGCCATGTCTCGTCAATGAACACGACATTATCCCAGTTATCAATTTTTTTTGCTTCTCTCAAAAAACTTATCCGTTTTAAAATTATGTCGTATCGTTCTAATAAAGTTTTTCTTTTGTCTGTTTTTTTATACGAAAAACCAATATCTTTTAAGATTTTGGTTAAAGCAGTTTTACCCCCGCTAAACAGTCCAGCTTCTCTTAACGATGCCAAAAGCTTCTTCCTGTTGAGATATTCATTTCTGGAATAGTAACCATATATATATATATATATGATTTCTGATTGCATCGGCGTCAAAGGTGTCAATATCTGTCACGGGTTTAGTTCTACGTTTCTTCTTCAGAGTACGTAAAATATTATCTTCCATGCCAGTAGAGCCGAACTTTTCTTTATTAATATTTGTTATCGTTCGTTTGCTAACTCCAAGCGCCTGAGAGACGCGTTCTTGTACTTGTTCGACAGGTACCAGGGGTCCGCCATTTTGCCGCTCCCGCTCAAAGTAAAACACAATCGAAGTCCGATTTAGCGCCGATGTCAGTTTGAAAAGCAGAAACAGTCCATTAAACGAAAGCCGGGTAATCAAATAAAAACAGATCGAGAACACTTGAAGAACGTGGTCTATGCGCACGAAACGACAACAGACGACTGTTTAAGCGTCACAAAATGGCGGCCCATAACGCCATTTGGGGTTACCGTTTTTAATCTAAGTATAAAAATGCTAGTAACGCCATTTGGGGTTACCATTTTCAACCTAAATATAAAAATGCTACTTTCTTTCGCGCGTTCGGTTTGGTCGTAGTTTTATTTTTATATTTAACTAGTAGGGCGCGTGGGTACGTTTGTCGTGTGTATCTGTCTGTTTCCTCGTAGTTCCCCAACGAATTGACCGCTTTTTTCTGTTTAAAAGTTGACGTGACGATTCATGAAGATCTGTTCAGGCGTCCGAAGATGCTGCAGCATCAATTAGTCTACATCATACCCAAACCCTAAGCAACTTGCAGCAGATACAATGTATTTGGGCTTATTATTAGATTTTTTTAGTTATTTTTTTATACTAGCTTTACCCGGCATGCGTTGCAATGCCATGTAAAGTATAAATAAATTATATTATAGACTTTTTGGGCCAGGAACCCTCGCGGGCGTCTCCAGAACACCCTACCAAAGTTTCGTCACAATCTGATCAATGGTTTCAGAACGCATAGAGGACAAACATAGAATAGAATAGAAATGTTTTTTTATTCAAATAAACTTTTTTACAAGTGCTTTTGAATCGTCGATGAGTCTACCAATGGTTCAGAATGCCTTTTACAATTACATACAAGCATTGAGTTTTATATATAAAGTGTACTTTTTTACTTGTATGGCTATTACTACTGTCATTCATAATCACTTGTAAAAGTTTATTTGAATAGAAATCACAATCTCTATTTCTATAATTTTCTATTCTTACGAAGTTTTGTGTGCTTTCCAGAAAAACGTTAACCCAGGAAGGTCCAACGGCGTTCTTCAAGGGAGGCGCGTGCCGAATGATCGTCATCGCACCGCTGTTCGGTATCGCTCAAACCATTTACTACATAGGCATAGCAGAAAACTACTTAGGTATTAAATAAACAATTTGTACTTTTTTGTACGAATTGCCGCCATGTTTAATTTAATTATTTAATTTATTTAGCTTTAGGTAGTTACGCAGTTTTAATTGTTCACTCGTAAAAGACGCACATTTTAATGTGGCATTTCCGGTAAGGCTCGTGTATTGCGTAATATTAATTAAAGCCTGACAAGAAAAATAAAAGGAAGCCATTTTGGACGCTATTTTCGCTTTTTTGTTGCAACACTGACGGCCTATTTAACCATCATATTAAATTTATAAATGCGACATTGTGTTTGTTGGTTTGTTCTTCAATCACGCCGCAACAGAGCCATGGATCGACGTGATTTTTGCATGGGTATAGTTGAGGACCTGGAGAGTGACTTAGGCTACTTTTTATTCCGGAAAATCAAAGAGTTCCCGAGAGATTTTAAAAACTAAATCCACGCGGACGAAATCGCGCGCATCAGCTAGTCGCCAAATAAACTTAAACCGACCATTGAAGATGACGTTTTGACAGTTCTTGTACTGGCAATCTGTCAGAAAGTCTTTATTTGTCGGTCAAAGTTTACTTAGCGATAGTAATGTAGGCCCTAAGTATAGTCTGTTGTGACTTGTGCCCATGTGACATTTATTGATGTTTAAATTAAAGGTGATGTAGAGATGATATTCAATGGTGTCTTGAAGATTTGTTGCCAGGAGAAAAAAAGAATGTTTGTTTTTCTAAAAGGTGGCATGATTTTTTTTATTTTTGGGGTCGGGCTTTACTTCTTCATTATTAAATTACAGAATCTGTGTAATTCCGTTAAGTTCCGGTAATTTCTGAGGAGACTTTTACACCTAAAACATTAATGTACAATATCCTAATGCTGGCTTCTCACGGTCTGTTATATAACAAGTCTCGTTGAACCGATTTATCGAATGAGTACGCGCCAGAAGCGTGTTGCATGTTGGCTCGTTTATATATTTTTTTTGTTTTGTCAGCAATTTTATTTGACGTGAAAGTTTATACTGTTCAGTGGTAAGCTTGCTTTACAATAATATTGCACAATGATTTGGGGTGATATGGTTCCTTTGAGTAAATAGACTAAACTTTTAAGTTGTATGATTGGCCTGTTATCGTTTATCACTCTGTTTCAATGTTACAAAATTATACCAGCCTTGATCGCGAGGTCAATGCCCTACTTTTTGTCGTGAGATAATTTCCATCTTTGACACTTTTTTTTCGAAACCTCACGTTTTTCACAGTTAATCTTTTTAACTTAGGAAAAGCGTCACCGTTCTGACTTAGTAAAAAAAAATCTATTTATTTTATTTAACGTAAATTAACTTTTTTAAATCGCATTTTAATTTAATAATTTATTCCGTTTTATATTATGTTTAACTTATTTATTCTTATATGATATCGTATCAACAATAAAAAAAAAGTAGCAAAATATAAACGTAAATAAACATTGTATAACAAAAAATTGTTTAACTTATTAACACTGTTATCGGCAAATAATGGAGTTGTAGAAGATATGGAGTAGATAGAAATTATGCTTTAGTTAATTTAATATTATAAATATAGTGTGAGACATTATGACAGTATAATAAATAACAATAATAATAATAAATGTTAATCACCTACCAGGTTCTGTTCTATTGTAAGGGTGCATACACACTACACACCTAATTTCATGTCAGCCGTCGAAAGTGCATTAAAATCAAATTCGTGCTAAACAGCCTGTGTTGTCGGGTGTCGTGGTGGTAATTGATATGACACTGTAAATTGATTATTTTATAAAGGGCCGATTTCACCAACTTAAATAAGACTTATCCGAGCGTAAAGATATTCTGACAGATTTTCATGGTGGTAATTGATATGACACTGTATCATGATTATTTTATAAAGGGCCGATTTCACCAACTTAAATAAGTCTTATCCGAGCGTAAAGATAAAGATTTTGACAGGTTTTCAATACAAAAACTAAGAACGTCAAATTTATTCTTATTCCTCGGTTAAAAGTCACTCGACGTAGGTGAAATCGGCACTTAGTGACATTAGCTCACGTCAGTTTACTTCATTTGATTGGAAATACAACTGAAGTTGGTTGTACAAAATTGCGCTATGTAATATTACCATTTTCAAATGCTAACATGCGCAGTTCTGAGCTTCTTGCCAATTTCGTACACAACTTTGTCATGATAGCCATTGACTATGGAGTTGACAAAAAATGACAAGCCATCTCTACTAGTAGGTATTTTTTGGTAATAATGTACGATCATGTGACAGCCATAAGCAAGCTCACGTTAAATAGCTCAATTGTAGCAAGAAAAGGTTAGAATTATTTTGCTATAATCCGCCAACAGAAAAAATCTGTAATTTTTACACTACTCTCGACGCACGTTTCGCCCCGACACCGGAGCATCCTCAGGAGATGTTGACTCTACAACGATGCATTGTCTAGTAGTAGTAGTTGACTAGACAATGCATCGTTGTAGAGTCAACATCTCCTGAGGATGCTCCGGTGTCGGGGCGAAACGTGCGTCGAGAGTAGTGTAAAAATTATACAGATTTTTTCTGTTGGCGGATTATAGCAAAATAATTCTAACCTTTTCTTGCTAATCATGGACTTCCGCAAAGTAACGCTTGCTTCTATCCAATATATAGCTCAATTGTTTTTATGTGTAACATGTATGCTGAAAGCTGTGAAGGTGATATTATTTTTAACTGCTGCTACAATAATGTTTGTCTGCATTGGATCAACCTTGATTGGCCATGTTTATAAACGATGATAAATGTATTGAAGACATCCTTTAAGGATTTTAAGTTCTTAAGGGCTGTTTCAAATTAGCGTTCTTTCGGTGCGTATAAACGCAACTCGTACGAGTTGTCGCGCTTATAAGCTCTTGTAAGAGCGAGCCGAGTTCGTCCGAACCACCATTTTGAGCGAATACCACCATTTTGTTCGGTTTTTGAAGTGCAAAATGTGGCGTGCGTGTAAACGCGTAAACCGATACGAGCTTATACGCGCGAAAAAAATTCGGTAGTCTGAAATCGCTCTAACATGCATGAACAAAGAGTGGCAGCGAAGCGTCAAATTAGATAAAATTGAATCTCGGCTTCGCATGTTCAGCCCCTCTAGCCAAGTTACACTTCGTTGTATCTATCTCTTTCTACGATCGTCAACGCTTGAAGTTTTGGCTAGGCCTAGACTAGATGGCGCTACAGCTGATCAAAGACAGAAGTGTCTTGATAATATTTCGCGGCATTTTGTATAAGAAAATATGTTTTTGTAGCATTTAAAATGCGTAAATTATTCATGCGTAAATTAGATAATTTAAGCGCATAATAATTTTATGCATTTTAAATGCTAAAAAAACATTTATAATACAAAATGCCGCAAATTATTATCAAGACACTTCTTCAGTCTTTGATCAGCTGTAGCGCCATCTAGTCTAGGCCTAGCCCAAACTTCAAGCGTTAACAATCAAAGAGAATAGATACAACGAAGTGTAACTTGGCTAGAGGGGCTGTGTAGTCTGTTTTCAGTGTAGTCTGTTTAGATAGTTCCCAGTTCAAATTCCAACCTAATTCGTATATTGTTAAGGTTGAATTTCAATTGCTATAGAATAAGACGCTTCGCCGTCGGGCTGGGCGCACATTGGTCTGATCGTCAAGCCGTTTTAGCAGCCATAGGTCTAAAATCATCATGAAAGATTATCCATTATTGTAGTTTATCAGCAGATTTTGTTACCGTGTTTTTGGTGTTCCTAGTGATCTATTGAGTGTACTCAAAAATTAATAGCTTCTTTTAATGTTGTTACGCTGTGTGTTAACTGTCAATGTTTTAGTTCCCTGCTAGCTTACTCTTATGTACGTGTGCATTTAATTTTGCAGGCAATAGAGAGCGTGTTTATTTATTGCGTCAGACGTTTTAAGTAGAGCAGTGATCTGTTTTTGACGGGATAACGTCTTATAAATCGCTGAACACCACCTGCACGCACGAAAAAGTGTCACGTTCCGCCTGCGCCTGAGCGTGCAAGCGAGAGCGCGGAACAAGCGATAGAGAGGCACGATCGGCCTCGATTAAGCGGCCTAAGCGTTTGGCTTAGAGAGCGACCGCCGCCGCCCGCCAGTCATCGTCAATGTTTCTTTATGACGTTATCACGTAAAACTATCGTCCGTAAACCGACTTTGCAGACAACCAATTTTTTTTTTTTTCAAAAATTTTATCAACATTTTTATATAGTAATCCATTTTTAAAACAGAAAGAATTCTTTAAGTAAAATGCATTAATGTTTTAAAATATAATTGATGGTAACGGTAAATATCAAATGTCAGAAAAGGGACGCACAACACTAGACGTGACGTCACCGCCATTTTGGTGTGGGTGTGCGAGAGAGATAGCAAGTTGCTCCCTCTACACTCCCACTCTTCCTTTAAAACGTGTATTATAATTACTGCCTCATGGTTGCGTATTATAGGGCTTTTAGTCCAAGGCTTACGCTTAACGAAAGTATCATGCCTGTGATAGCAAGCAAAGATCTGGTTGAAGAGTGCATGTCTAGATGCCTGTACTGTGTACACTTATGCCATGAAGGTACTCGATGTAAAAGTATCTAAATTCATAAACTCAGTGAAAATGGACTAAGGCGTCTTTCGCAATAAATAAATAATCTCCAACATTATTATAGCTTAGCTAGATAAAATTGTTATTGTAATGTAGGAAAAATAATTAAATGATGTGTGGCTAAGAGTGATGAGAAATAAAGGGGCGAAATCTTTTGTTCGTTTGCTTCTTTGATTTTGATATTAACAAATATTATAATGTATGAATATATACACCCAGTGTTAGTGATATATTTAGAGCTTGTTTTTGTTCCTCGAATGAAATAAAAAAAACACATCCATTAGTATATACTATGTAAAAATTTAATTTTGAAGCATTTCGCACATGCATATGGCTTCTCTCTTATTTAAAAGATATTTTAAATAAGAGAGAATCAATCAAAAAAGGGTCAATTAAAATGTATCAATCAACTTTCTCTAAAAACCTTAGCGAAAAGAATCACAAAAATTTTTGAATTGTTGGTATTCATCTTGAGGTCTATTCAGACGTACCACACGGTGTTTTGTGAATGGTGTTTGTGGCCACATTGTTGCCCTGTGTCGGTTATTGGCAATTAGATTGAACGCGATTATTGTACTTGTTTATTGTACTTGTTTATTGTACTTGTTGTACGTTTTTGATCGCCAGCACATATTAGCGAAACTATATCAGCGTAACGAAAGAGATACATGCAAAATCAAATTAATGTCTTCATTGGAACAGACAATTTCGCATGTCATAAAGCGCAAATACTTGAATATGCACGCAGGTATGGTTTCGCGACCTAGATGAGTAGTTATGTACCGCCATGATGCAATCTTGAGCCTACGACATTTTCGTCATTCTGTTGTGGTAGGTCTGATAGAACTATAATCCACTAATCCATGATAGAGTAAATCTTTTTTATTTAAATTTTTGCATATCAATGTAAATCTGTATGTATTTCTACATTTCAAATCGTTGAAACCTCGGCGTTTTCATTCCATACATACGAGTATAACACAATATATCTGTGTGTAATATTATTAATTTTATTAATATTGATCGTCATTAAATAAATGATGATCAATATTAATAAAATTAATTAATAATAATTGTCATATTGATTTTTAAATGGGTATAGCTAGTTCTGGATGTTCAATTATCGATTTGACAATAATAATAATATTTATATTGAATATAAAATCGTTATAGTTTACTTAGTTCATAAATTGGTGCAACTCGAATATAGGTAAAAATTATTATTAATCAATTGGATTGAGTCATTATGTGTTAGAAGAATACTATAATAGTCCTAAGTGTTGCGTATGCCGATTATATTATAATATGTGTCAATTGTAATACCTACCGTTTCGCAGTAGATGAAAAATTATCAGTTAATGTGAAGTGAAGCGTTGTGAAATTCGTTAAAAAGCGTCGAGTAGGTATTTAAGAACGTCATCATTAACGAAGTCACATTTATCCATTTTTTACCTTTTTTTTTGAACAAAATGTGCACGATTTTATTAAAGATAGTATTCTGTTATATTAACAAGTAGTGAAGTGCTTTTAAGCTTATATATACATAATAATATAGGTGATCCAGCAATTATGTACTTATTATAAATTATTTTGTACCAAAAATTAACGAAAAGGAATACTGCCATTTTCTTTCTGTCCTGCTCAGTATGTATAATAAACACGTAAACAAGCAATGTCCCAAGGTGCTGGAGTGGCGACCCCGCACCGGGAAGCACAGTGTTGGCAGACCCCCCACCAGGTGGACCGACGACATCAAACGAGTCGCAGGGAGCCGCTGGATTCGGGCGGCGCAAGACCGAGGCCTGTGGAAATCCATGCAAGAGACCTTTGTCCAGCAGTGGACGTCTATCGGTTGATAAAGAAGAAGAAGAAACAAGCAATAGAAAATGGTGACTTAACATTCCTATTCTTATAGTAATCGCATCATAGACAAGAATGACATTAATTTATTACGTTGATCGCATATTATAGGTATTGAAAATATCTCCAACGCTTCGCCTTCAGTTCGCTTTTCGATGTATCACTTACGTAAAGTATAAGTTACAAAGTCGATTATACATCCATCCAGTGTTTGAAATACATAAGTCCTGTAAGTATTTCATTTGTCTAACTTAGGGCCGATTTCACCAACGTAAAATAAGTCTCAGCCGAGTGTGATATTTTGAGACTATTTTCAATATGTATAAAAATTGTCAAACGCCCAATTTATTCCTCGGTAAAACGTCAGTCGACGTTAATAAAATTGGCACTATAGTACGAGATCCGGTATAAGAAATTTATACCCTCATCTGTTATTTATTAAAGATCTTCTCTCATTAGTTTAAAAAAAATCGTACACTAGATAAGAGAACATACCCAACAGATTTGAAAAAGTAAAGGTTCTTCCCCCTCTGCGCAACTGTGGAGTTGCCAGGTATAAGCAGGTGAATAAAATTGATATACTCTCATCAGTTATTTAATCGTATTTTATATCAAATTAAAGCTTATTTTATTCTGATTGTAACTGTATTAGGTTACCTTATTAAAAAGTTGATCCAATCCATGGTTGCATGGATTTTAGATGTAAATATTATCCGCATGCAATTTAACTAGGCAACCTATTCGTGATACGTCGTTGAGTATAATATTATCTATCATTTATTTCTTATCACTAATAAATAACAGATGAGGGTATAAATTTCGGAGGGTATAAAAACCGGAGCTAAGACCACTATAGGTATTAGTTAAGAATTGACATAGCCTTGAAAGTAGAAGCAATTCGATTGTTTATGCTAGTCAATAAGACTAATTAAGTAATTGTTAAAGGTTTTAATTGTAAACGCTTGTAAAGTACCTATACAAAATTATTTTACGTGTGAACTTTGTAATGTAATTTAATCTTCCAATTTCCAACATTCTTTTGTATACCTATTGATATTTATGAATTATGGTATTTTTATTTCCTATTTTCTAGTATCAGAAAATCAGTTTACTAACACATTTCTTCGTTATGTCCAGAAGACAATAACTTTTTAAATATATGTATTTTTTATTATAATACCATTACAAATCATGAATGATAAATAACCTTGAAATCAAACCTAAGCAAATCCATGGTACTGATATTACATAATAGTGAAGAATTTATGGAATTAGATGTTCAAAATAAATGAATATAAAATATTTTAAGGAGTTTTATTTTATTATTAAAAAATAACGAAATAATTATCATCAATAATATGGATTCCAAAGGATGAATGGTTTAAATGCACTAATTTTATTAATTCTCAAATAACAAAACAAAAGCAAACAAAAATTTTGTTATTAATCAAACTGTCATTCAGTAGTATTTCTGGTTGGCTTGGAAAAGCCCACTCTTCCTTGAGTTGGTTTACTTAAAGTTCTTTTCAGAGGATAGTTACCTACTATGTTATTTATGTTTGCAAACCACCTAGTAACTCCACCTAGGAAGTCCTTACCTACCTACCTGTTACGCTCCAGGCCGTACGCGGCTTCGATACCTAACGCAAGAGTGTCAGCGACATGTGAAGAGTAACTATGAACATAGTATTACTATGGGCGCGTTATGGCTGGCTTGGCCGCGTTATCCCCTAAATTCTCTAAGAATAAACCATGCATACGTGGAACGCTCAAGGATCTCTGTTTAGGAACGTCGCCAAAACTCCCGCGTATGTAGAGTATTCTAGTAGTATAGAGATAGCGGGAATCATAAATAGTTCCCATTGAATTTTTGGAAACCTAAATCCACGCGGACGAAGTCGCGTTAATCGGCGACTACACCTCTTATTATATATTATAGTTTGAAACTATCATCTGTTCATCTTCCTTTGCTCCCACTTGTCTCCCACTGAGTAACCACCTAAGCAAGCTTTAATTCATATACCTACGGTCAAAATAAAGTTTTGATTAAATTGTGCCTAATTTATAACTACTGTACCTGGATTTCGCAGTTTTTTTGAAATTTGGCGCCAAATTGTTATAGTCATGTACGCCACAGACCAGGAACAAAAACATAGAAGTAGGAAATACCTAATTCTTGGGATGGTGTCAAGCATGAAGGTAGCAAATACATGGAGGTGCCTTACCTACAAAAATCGGGTGCATACCTACAGAAAAAAACTCATAAAATGGCCGCCCATTAGGGAGTGTGCTTCGAAACTACCGACATCGATAAGGAGTGAAGCGATAATCAAGCATTTATGTATACGTAGTATTTATAGGTTATAATAATTACGTAACGTACGTTTGTACTCTATCAGGTACATATTATTCGCGTGGATTTAGGATTTTACAGATCTTGGAATATCCAAACAGTTTCGCTGCCGCTTATAGTAACGAAGTTTGATCAAAATCACTTTAATTTAAATTTAATTTTATATCACACAATATATTATTATCACACAAGTTAAATAGTTTAGGAGTCCATCGTGGACAAATAACGTGACACGTAATTTATATATATTACTAGCTGACCCAGCGAACTTCGTACCGCTTCTTATCTATATAAATAAAACAAATAAACTATCCCAATTCAAAAACTATCCTATCTTTTAAGTTGGACCAAATTACAGATAGTTACGAAGTTTTATAAAAATCGGTTAAAATCGGTAATTGAATTGCACAGGGATTATTATTAAATCCACCTCTTGCTCTTACCGCAGAAAAGAAATGTATCACACGATCTTTTCATATTTTATGTAGAGGGATGTGTGTTATATTTATATTTTCCACGCCTATAGCACCCATCCATTTTTTTTCTTTAAGTTCTCACTAGCCGGAAACGACAGCAGAAAACACGGACATTATCATCTATTATATAGAGGTATTAGATTCTAGCATTTATTATTTATGTGAAGTATTAAAATAACCGGACAAATGATATAAATTTCAACTATAAACACCAAACTTCTTGTATTATCTGATAATATGGTGATGAGCAGTACCTAATGCATTAGAATTTATTCAAGTCGTTTAACGTCACCTATAATAATATCGACAAGTCGATACTCCATTGACACAAATCCAATAACACGCAACTACTTGACAGGCTGACAGCTGAAGTTCAACCCATGGTAGGTAGGAAATAGATGGAGATGAAGTATATAAAGTAACTACTAGTCAAGCCGGGTGCCATCCGCCATTTTATGAGCCTTATGTACAACACATTATGTATTCACTCTTATTGGTTGAACTTCAGCTGTCAGCCTGTCAAGTAGTTGCGTGTTATTGGATTTGTGTCAATGGAGTATCGACTTATTAAAGGTGACGTTAAACGACTTGAATAAATTCTAATGCATTAGGTACTGCTCATCACCATATTATCAGATAATACAAGAACTTTGGTGTTTATAGTTGAAATTTATATCATTTGTCCGGTTATTTTAATACTTCACATAGATAATAAATGCTAGAATCTAATATCTCTATAATTATAATAGATGCTAATGTCCGTGTTTTCTGCTGTCGTTTCCGGCTAGTGAAAACTTAAAGAAAAAAATGGATGGGTGCTATAGGCGTGGAAAATATAAATATAACACACATCCCTCTACATAAAATATGAAAAGATCGTGTGATACATTTCTTTTCTGCGGTAAGAGCAAGAGGTGGATTTAATAATAATCCCTGTGCAATTCAATTACCGATTTTGACCGATTTTTATAAAACTTCGTAACTATCTGTTATTTGGTCCAACTTAAAAGATAGGATAGTTTTTGAATTGGGATAGTTTATTTGTTTTATTTATATAGATAAGAAGCGGTACGAAGTTCGCTGGGTCAGCTAGTAATATATATAAATTACGTGTCACGTTATTTGTCCACGATGGACTCCTAAACTATTTAACTTACGTGTGTGATAATAATATATTGTGTGATATAAAATTAAATTTAAATTAAAGTGATTTTGATCAAACTTCGTTACTATCTGTAATTTAGTCCAATTTGAAAGATAGGATAGTTTTTTTTGATTAGGATAGTTTATTTGTTTTATTTATATAAAATATAAGTTGGCGGTACGAAGTTCGCCGGGTCAACTAGTATTCTATATTTGTTTATTTATATGTAGGGCATGCAGATAGCTGTCTCATGCTAAGCACGTCATGTTTCGACTCTACCAACGCTTATAGAAAGAAATTCTACTACTATGAGCCAGCAAGTTGCTCTTTTAATGAAAAGAAATAGTGGTTTATAATTAACAAACGATTGATACATATTATAATTTATAAATGAGTACTTTTTTATATATGGTGATCTCTTTCAATTTCACAAAACGGCAGCGAAACTGTTTGGATATTCCAAGATCTTTAAAAACCTAAATCCACGCGAATAATATGTACCTGATAGAGTACAAACGTACGTTACGTAATTATTATAACCTATAAATACTACGTATACATAAATGCTTGATTATCGCTTCACTCCTTATCGATGTCGATAGTTTCGAAGCACACTCCCTAATGGGCGGCCATTTTATGAGTTTTTTTCTGTAGGTATGCACCCGATTTTTGTAGGTAAGGCACCTCCATGTATTTGCTACCTTCATGGTTCAACCAATAAGAGTGAATACATAATGTGTTGTACATAAGGCTCATAAAATGGCGGATGGCACCCGGCTTGACTAGTAGTTACTTTATATACTTCATCTCCATGGTGTCAAGTCACTCTTGACAAATCAAGTTGAACCTATTCAAAATTGTCTAATGTCTATGGTAAATACTAAATGTGAAATCATAGAGTAAAGTAATATATCTGGAGATGTGAAAATGAAATGCAAATTGAACTCTTGAAGTGACGCTGAGATTTGCTTTCTTTTATTTACCTAGATTCTCTGGTTTTATGATTAAATTAGTGTATAAATAAAGTTCTAGAAACTTAATTGTAATACATATTGCATTTCTACAATGACGACTTTGGGCCCTAAGAAGGATGGCGGCCCGAACATCGAGTTCTTCCAATCGCCGGAATCTCTAACACAATTCGATCAAATTCGTGTTTGGTTGCAGAAAAACTGCAAAAAGGTTAACATATATATTATATATTTGTAGTTCCTAAACTGTTATATTACTTTACATTCTAAATGATCTGTATTTAAAAATATTAAAAAGAATCGCATCTTGCTAACAATGCTAACCTATTTATATTATGTTTATGAGCAGTTATTTTAAAGTATACTTCAGCAAAATGTAAATGTATATTCTGTATCTTGTTAGTCCAGTAAAAAGTTAAATGAAACCATGATCTGACCAGTTTTGGCGCAATGAGTAAAAATGTGTTCATTAATACTTAAATAATGATATTATGAAAGAAATTTTGATTTAAATTTAGGGGAAAGGGATGAAAAAAATAAAAAAAGGGTTGAAAAATGCCTTTTTTTTAAATAACTTAATAACGGTAGGAAATAGAAAAAAAAGTTTCAAGTAAAAGTTGTAGAGAAAAAAATTCTACACAAAAAAGTTCCTTTTCATTTTTTTGTTATCTGCTTTAGTTTAGCTGCAAAAAATAAAAATTAAATTTGCTTTAATAAATTATCTTCTTCTTCTTCTTTATCAACCTATAGACGTCCACTGCTGGACAAAGGTCTCCTGCATGGACTTCCACAGGCTTCGGTCTTGCGCCGCTTGAATCCAGCGGCTCCCTGCGACTCGTTTGATGTCGTCGGTCCACCTGGTGGGGGGTCTGCCAACACTGCGTTTCCCGGTGCGGGGTCGCCACTCCAACACCTTGGGACCCCAACGACCATCAGCTCTTCGAACTATGTGCACCGCCCATTTCCACTTCAGTTTCGCGACACGCTGAGCTATGTCGGTGACTTTGGTTCTCCTACGAATCTCCTCAGTTCTGATTTGATCTCGCAGGGATATACCGAGCATATAGCTCTCTCCATCGCTCTCTGAGTGACCCTGAGCCTTCTTATGAGGCCCATAGTTAGCGACCATGTGTCAATTAATTATAAAGATGTATAAAGGCGGGAAACATAGTGCCTATCTCAATTAATTAAGCTTTGAATAACGGTAGTACAGTCAAATTAATAAGGTATTTTTTCGAAATAGAAGATACTTCCGAACATCATCCAACAGTTTTCAAAATCGGTCATCGTAGCTATTAAAACTCTAACCTGCGTGATGTCAGATTTCAGATTGAAACTTTTTCGCTTTCTATATTAAAAAGTTAGACTTTAGACTGTTTGACTTTAATTTGTTTTTAACGAATTTAAAAAAAATCCGGCCAAGTGCGTGTCGGGCCACGCGCAGTGTAGGGTTCCGTAGTTGCTTTCAACTACGGAACCCTACACTAAAAATTAATATAATCTCAAATATTATTGCTGACCTAGGATAGTGATTTTATTTTATTTATGAATATTGAATACATTTTGAGTTCCATGGTTTAAATACTATAATATATTACAAAATATGCAACATACACTACGTGTAATACCTAACTTAGACAAAACAGATATAACTCTTTAACTAATGAACCCTACTTAGCCGTGATAGTTTTCCTTTAAAATTCATTATATATACTACTGCTGTGAATTTTTTCTTGTATTCTTTATACAACCATTTAGCTGGCAGAGGGTGGGGACACTTGACTCTAATAAAATTTAGCACTTTAAAATATCATATTTTACAAACGGATCCCTGAATTGAAAAATGGTGTTCCCATACCCACAATATTTTTGAAAGACCTATTCAATGACACCCCACACTATGGGATAGACGAGAAAAAAAAATTCATCCCCACTTTACATGTAGGGGAGGTACCCTAAAAAAAATTATTTTTCACAATTTTATTTCACCACTTTGTCGGCGTGATTGATATTTATATCCTTGCCAAATTACAGATTTCTAGTACCAATAGTCTCTGAGCTAAACCGCGGACAGGCAGACAAACAGACAGACAGACAGACAGACAGACAGACAGACAGACGGACGGACATGGCGAAACTATAAGGGTTCCTTGTTTACTACGGAACCCTAAAAAGGAGGAGGTTCTCAATTCGTCGGAATCCTTTTTTTTGTGTATGTTCACCGATTACTCGAAGACGCCTGAACCGATTTGCAAAGTTCTTTTATGTTTCAAAGAGTATACTTCCCAGGTGGTCCCATTTAAATTTTATCGAAATCGGTCGAGCGCTTTTTACAATAACAACAATAAATTATATTTTTTGTAGTGCGGATTATAGCGGCAGTGATCGGCCTAATTTTAGGCCTATATTTTACACACTTCTACTTAGAAGTGTGTACAATATAGGCCTAAAATTATACGCATAATATTGTGACTGGCAACTACGGAACCCTACACTGCGCGTGGCCCGACACGCAATTGGCCATTTATTATACATCTACTATATAAAAATAAGTCGGGTTTTCCTTCCTGACGCTATAACTCCAGAACGCACGAACCGATTTCCACGGTTTTGCATTCGTTGGAAAGGTCTCGGGCTCCGTGAGGTTTATAGCAAAGAAAATTCTATCCACGCGGACGAAGTCGCGGGCATCAGCTAGTTACAAATAAAACTACAAACATACTAGTTTCCAGAGCATACAAACAGAATTCGATAACATTATCAAATAAGAATCAAACTTCGTTTGTGTGGGGCTCGCTCGCTGAGTCTTCTATTGCAAACTTCAAAAATCTAGATACTCTGATACAAAAATATGATTGAGTTGCACAGCACAAAACCTGACAATAGTTTGATGAAACGCATGACTTTTTATACTTAGTTTTAAGCATGGACACGTCTCATATACTTAAAGTATTTTGATATGGTATGAAATTCGTATTTTGTCATACCTCCGTATTTTTCAGGTATTTTTCTAATACAAGTCAACTGACTTGGGTTGACTACGGATCGAATTTTATATTACGCCTCATGCGTACTGCAAATTCACACTGCTGTGATTTTTAATTTCGTACAACTTGGCAAAAAAGTGTAAAAACTGAACTAATTGTTCTCTTTATTGACATCACTATTATGTTGTCAAGTTTCATCGCCGAAGTGTTTTTTTTATTCGATGACAAGCTAGTCCTTGACTGCGATCTCATCTGATGGTAAGTGACGATGCAGTCTAAGATGGTAGCGGGCTAACTTCGAAGGGGTATATGGCAGTGAATATTCAACCCATACCCCTAATTGGTTTCTACACGCCATCGTGCCGGAACGCTAAATCGCTTGGCGGCACGTCTTTGACAGTAGGGTGGTAACTAGCCACGGCCAAAGCCTCCCGCCAGACCAGACCAGAGACAATTCAGAAATTATAAATTCCAAAATTGACCCCGCCGGGAATCGAACCCGAGACCTCCCAGTTATAAGACAACAGAGCTCACCACTGAGCCAGGGAGGTCGTCAAATGTTATGTCAATGTTATGTTTTGAAATTCGTCAATATTTATTTGAATTCGTAAATACATACCTACGTATTAGTCTAGTCAACAAGTTCAAAAACGTGAAAAATAGAGATAAAGGTCCTAAAAATATGAGCGATGGCTCATTCGATTCGGAATCACCTCTAAAAAAATGTTTTTGAAGGATTTTGGTGCAGGTAAAAAATTGCAATTGTTATTAACAAAATAAGATGAAAAAAAATGATATTTCGTTTTTTGTTAATAACTCGAAAAATATTAACATTTAAGCAATTTTGAAAAAAGCTCGTTAAGAGGAGGAAATTTCCAATAAAAAGTCCCAACTCCCGGGATTCTATCTCCATTATTTATAATTTTAATTTGACGTTGAAAATAGGGCTCCGCGCGACTGTTACGGCATGCGCGCGCCCCCGCTAAAGAAAGTTCAGCAATAAAAATATTTTTTTTATAACATAAGATGTGATTTTAAAAATTTGAAAAAATTCTAGTATCTTCTTAACACTTGAAAGAATCGAGCCCTGAAGAAACTAAAGTTTAACCACCATTTTTCAAAAAATTATTCAATTGTTAACTAACAAATTTTTTCCCAATCTCCGTTGTCATGAAAAATGGGATGAAAGGTATAAATAATTGGCCTATATTTTTGTATCAGAGTATCTAGATTTTTGAAGTTTGCAATAGAAGACTCAGCGAGCGAGCCCCACACAAACGAAGTTTGATTCTTATTTGATTGTGTTATCGAATTCTGTTTGTATGCTCTGGAAACTAGTATGTTTTTAGTTTTATTTGTAATGTATAATAAATGGCCAATTGCGTGTCGGGCCACGCGCAGTGTAGGGTTCCGTAGTTGCCAGTCACAATATTATGCGTATAATTTTAGGCCTAAATTAGGCCGATCACTGCCGCTATAATCTATACTAAAAAATACTTTTTAAAAAACCGACTTCAAACGCCCGCGCCACTACAAAGTATATAATTTATTGTTGTTATTGTAAAAAGCGCTCAACCGATTTCGATAAAATTTAAATGGGACCACCTGGGAAGTATATCTTTGAAACAAAAAAAAGAATTTTGCAAATCGGTTTAGGCGTCTTCGAGTAATCGGTGAACATACACAAAAAAAAGGATTCCGACGAATTGAGAACCTCCTCCTTTTTTTAAATTCGTTAAATCAAATTAAAGTCAAACAGTCTAAAGTCTAACTTTTTAATATAGAAAGCGAAAAAGTTTCAATCTGAAATCTGAGATCACGCAGGTTAGAGTTTTAATAGCTACGATGACCGATTTTGAAAACTGTTGGATGATGTTAGGAAGTATCTTCTATTTCGAAAAAATACCTTATTAATTTGACTGTACTACCGTTATTCAAAGCTTAATTAATTGAGATAGGCACTATGTTTCCCGCCTTTATACATCTTTATAATTAATTGAGACATGGTCGCTAACTATGGGCCTCATAAGAAGGCTCAGGGTCACTCAGCGAGCGATGGAGAGAGCTATGCTCGGTATATCCCTGCGAGATCAAATCAGAAATGAGGAGATTCGTAGGAGAACCAAAATCACCGACATAGCTCAGCGTGTCGCGAAACTGAAGTGGAAATGGGCGGGGCACATAGTTCGAAGAGCTGATGGTCGTTGGGGTCCCAAGATGTTGGAGTGGCGACCCCACACCGGGAAACGCAGTGTTGGCAGACCCCCACCAGGTGGACCGACGACATCAAACGAGTCGCAGGGAGCCGCTGGATTCAAGCGGCGCAAGACCGAAGCCTGTGGAAGTCCATGCAGGAGACCTTTGTCCAGCAGTGGACGTCTATAGGTTGATAAAGAAGAAGAAGAAGATAATTAATTAAAGCAAATTTAATTTTTATTTTTTGCAGCTAAACTAAAGCAGATAACAAAAAAATGAAGAGGAACTTTTTTGTGTAGAATTTTTTTCTCTACAACTTTTACTTGAAACTTTTTTTTCTATTTCCTACCGTTATTAAGTTATTTTAAAAAAAGGCATTTTTCAACCCTTTTTTTATTTTTTTCATCCCTTTCCCCTAAATTTAAATCAAAATTTCTTTCATAATATCATTATTTAAGTATTAATGAACACATTTTTACTCATTGCGCCAAAACTGGTCAGATCATGGTTTCATTTAACTTTTTACTGGACTATTGTAGCGTATTAATAATTTTGGAAGTAGGTACCTAATATTTCTTTAGAGTAACCAAATCACTCCCAAAGTCAAAGGCACATAGTTAGCTTTTGCAACTTCTTCACCTCTGGATGCTAACGCAGATTTCATCATCATTATAATATTTCACTGGGCGAGTTTATATATTAAACACCCATTTAGTCTAATAGGTAGCTTATGTCTTATAAGTTGTAACAAATCAATTTTATTAACTATTCCTATAAAATAAGATAATTTTGGATAAAATTATACTGATAAAGGACTGATACTGCTGTGCCTTTTATGTGCCCAGGTACATATATGGCAAAGGACAGGTGGCTGTGGAAAGCCCTGGAGGAGGCCTATGTCCATGGGAAAACTGAATAAATAAAACAGATTTACTAGTGTCAAAATTTAATTTAATTTAACAAGAAATAATCGACCGAGCGAAGCGAAGGTCTCTGAGTTTACTTGAGTTAATTTCCACTTGTCCGTCCGTCCGTCTGTCAGAGCCTTATAACTTCTGAATTACTGAACATAATTACTTCAATTTTGGATATGATATGTAAACCGATGGCCTCCAGCCGAAAATGGCTTAAAAAGTTATAAAAATCTTTATTTCAGGGGGGCTCTCATAGAAGCGAATGCGAAGTAAAATATATTTTTTTGCGTTTCATAGGCTTGCAGTACCTCATTTTAAAGATAATTTGGAACAGAGTACAAAAGTATTTTTTTTTTATTTTTTTCCTAAAATTGACGAAATGAGGGGCTTTCAAAGTGGAGATTGTATTCGAGGCTAGATCTCTAAAACCACTTTATTTTAAAACTTGAAACTTACACATAATTTGAGTTATATTCTGTACTTGATCAACAAATACTAAGATTAGATAAATATTATAAAGAAACGAAATTATTTAATTTTTAATGGGCATCAATATTTTTAACAAAACTTCACTATACTGTTAATAGATGGCGCTGTCTTTATTATTGTAAATACAGTTTTGCGTCAGATATTCTTATTTTGTCTATTACTAATTATGTTATTCAATTAGCAAATTATTATCAATAAAACTATCACGTTGTTTTTGCAAAAGTAAATCCGTTTCTATTTACAATAATTAGACGTTAGCACCTATTTACTACCGTATGATGGTACTGTGTCTATGAATGTAAAGATGAGCGCGCATCTAGACATGCTTGCCGCAGAAGCCGCAAGCGCGCAGTCATGGCATTTTATAATTTTTTTTATTATGAAATCGTATACTACGTAACACCCGTTCAGCGAACCAGCTGAATTTTAGTAAAATACTGTAGGCATACGCATCCCATCCACGAAAGCAGATGACGATGGACGTCATCAGATTCGGCGCGTTTTAATTACAATTTATAGTTAAAACTACCTACCTAACTACCTCAAACAATGTAAAAACAAAGCTCAAATCATATTTCCTGCAGATAGTTTAAGTAAACCAGTTTGAGTAGTTCGCTAGTCTTTCGTAGTTGTTTCGTGTTGTAGCAAAATGAATATTCCGAACTTACCATCATCGGAATGTTTACGTATGTTACATTTTTAATGTTTTAATGTATTTGTACCTTTAAGTGTGATTCCGCGCGCTCACCTGAATACCTACCGGTGAACGGATAAACCCGATCGGGTTTTTGAATCACCGATACTATATAAAATAGTGTAAATATAAAATGTATAGTTGTTTTAAATAAATAAAATAAAATATGGGAATTATGGGATACTGCGAGGTCTCAGTTCGGGGCGAACCACTAGTTAATTATTAATTTAATTTAACAATGATTTGTATAATACTCAAACACAGCTACTCTTATTTATTTAATATGCCTATAGACACCCAAAATATTTTTACACTAATAAAACTACTTATAAAGCCCACAAACATGCATAATATTATATGATGCTTATTAATTAATGTATGCTAAAATTCCACTAGCAAGTGAATTGTCTTGTATCTACTGTCTGTAAGACACTTCAATGAACAGGCATGCTATGCAAATCCTATGATTAGCACCTATTGTGTTAGCTATAATATCTGCTAAAAAAATTAAAAGCCTAATTTCATCAAATGACTCCACTCCTAACACAAGCTTAGCACTTATGCTGCAAGGGAAAGATGACTGAGTGTAAGTCTCCTCTCAGAGAAGGGTTGTAGTGGCCTTTAATCCACAATAGTCCACCACGATGGCCTAATGTGAATTAGCAGACTTCACACACCCTTGAGAACATTATGGAGAACTCTTTACAGGTTTCCTTGCAATGTTTTCCTTCACTGTCAAAGCATGTGATATTAATTAATTGCTTAAATGTACATAACTCAGAAAAGTCAGAGATTATATATTATAGACTAGCTGATGCTCACGACTTCGCATGGATTTAATTTTTAAAAACCTGCGGGAACTCTTTGATTTTCCGAGATGCCTATGTCACCCTCCAGGTTTTCAACTATACCTATCCAAAAATCACGTCAATCCGTAGCTTTGTAGCAGCGTGATTGGCGGACAAACCAACAAACAAACACACTTTTGCATTTATAATATGTATTAGTAAGGAAGAATGAATACTACGATAATAAAGGTGATTTAATTAAATTTTTGAACACAATAGCTACTATTGTGACTTAAATATTATGATATTTAGAGATATATTCCCTCAGTGACTTTTTTGTAGAGAATAATGAGTACTTTAGTCAAGTAGTATATAATTTTATTAATAATAGTTTAACAATAGTTCAATAGTTTTCTCAGCACATGCAAAATAATGCATTTTATAGGAAAAATTTTGCTACTTTGGTTACATTATTGCAATTTTCTTAAGGACCTCTAATTTTTTTGAAAATAAATTATAGCCTATATGTTACTAATAAGTAACACATAACATAACATAATATTGTTAATGATAACTTAGCTTTCGATCGATGAAAAAATGGTTAAAATCGGTCCAGTTGTTACAGAGCCAATTCGGTAATCAGTACAAACAAAAAACAAAAAATCTTTCCTCTTTATAATATTAGTATAGATATCGACCCAACAAATAAGAGGCCGTAGGTCTAGCCACTAGGCCATCACTGCTTCTAGGAGAAGGGGAATATAAGTCATGATTAATTTAATTAATAATTTAATTATCATACCAAATACTCTTCATTAATAAAAAACTCTCAAGTCATCGCAATAAAGTCTATTTTAGCTCTTAACTCTGCATAAAAGAACAGGGTGTTTCAATGATATATTCATTGTGTTTCAGCATGTCCAAACTGACCCACCTACTAAAGAAGGTTTGGCGCAACTTGTTATACAGCTCATACAGTATCAAGAAAACAAGCTGGGGAAGAATGCCGCCGACCCCCCCTTTATGAGGCTTCCAGTAAGTCTTAAATACTTCTGTTTTATTATGAATAAATTATGTAGATGCTAGCAACAACCATTGGCTTTGCTAGCGTTAACTAAGAAATCCAGGCAATTTCGATTTTCCCATCTTGGGCGAATTTCAAAAAATTCTGAAAATTCTTACTATAGCTTGAGCGCAAGAACTAGGTACCGCCTGAGGTATGTGGGCGGTAAGACGGGGGAGGGCGCGATTGACAAGACGTTGACTAGACGCACATGAAATATTTTAGGGCAGATAAATCTCAGGATAACATGTCGGAAAATGTCTTAATAAATGTAATGGGTAATTATAACAAAAAAAATTATTTCCTGGTTAAACAAGAATAAACGCATATCTAAAATGAGTACATTTTATTATTTACGATACAGTAGCCTCTGCCACTAAATTATTAATGTTCATATCATATTTGTGTTCTATACTTTCCTTGTCACCCTTTCGTTTGTGAAAAAAACTGTGCACAGTGTAAATAACATTTTTCACATTACGTGGAATTGGCAGACCCATCTCATGATATTTGACGGCAGACTGAGTTAGCTACAAGATTGTTTACCTCCACCGCCCACATACCTCACGCGCTGCCTAGCTCTCCTGCTCAAACTATAATATACTTATCCTTACTAACAAAGTGTGTTTGTTTGTTTGTAATCATGCAGCAATCCAACATCGGATTTGTGTGATATTTTGCATCGCAGTTTAAGTTGGAAAGTGACATAGGCTACCTTTAAACCCAGAAAAGCAAAGTTATCCTGGGTTTCTGTGGGATTTGTAAACTCCACATAGACAAAATCACAGGCAAAAGGTACTAGTGAATAAATTACCTAGGTACATGATAAACTTGAAGTCTCTAATAATAATTATAGTAAATATATAAGGCAACTTTAAAGCGAAAATATAAAATATCCTTCTCAGCCATGTTCCTGGAAGAATAATCGGTAATAAAGCCTAGGGCCGAATATAATATTTGTTGCAACCATCGAACTATCGCGCTTAGAAGCCATTTTTACTAAGCAAGCCTTTAAAGGTTTCGGCCTTTTACTCTCGCTAAAAATTATTATTAAATATGGCGTACTGTGCTGTGAAAGGGTGTTATATATAATCATAATAACCATCAAAAACGTAATTATCAGTACCAGTGCCAGAAAATAATTACATGGCATTAACACATTCATTGCTTGTTTTGTGCCTACATTTGGAGCAGAACTTTGTTCAAAACTTCTGTTCTAAACATTATAGTTCATTGGTTGCAACACTTAATATTGAGGTTGATTCAAAAGAACAAAACTACCATAATCATTTTTTATTCAATAACTGTAGAAATTTTTTCACAATTTGCAATAAGGGTTATCCTTAAAATATTGTTATATGAAATCATAATAATATTTACGTACATTTTCATATAAATTAACATTTAATGATAATTTCTTCTCAATATTTATCAGCATTGGCAAATACTAGTTGATTCCCTGGATTCCCCCTGGAACCTGTAAACTCTATCGCTAGCAGAGAGCCAGCTTCTGGTTCCTGGGTCTTTTGCAATGGGTTAAGGCCAAGATTACTAGTGGTGACATATAGTGTTGAGTAGTCATATCCTCCCCAAGTCAGTGATGTGACCTTGCTTGCTGGTATTTTGTGGTGTTCCATTAATTTGCCTGCTCTGGGATCTACTTTGATTATCTGGAAATTAATAATACAGTGTAATTATTCTTTGCACTATGGCCTATAACCATAGAAATTTTAATTACAAGGCAATAGAAATGCTGTGTGCCACGTCGAACTATACAAAACGCATGTCGCCGTCTCGCAGTTACAACTTCATACACGCTTACATTACTATGCAATTACGCATACACATGTACGCTGAATGCTGTGCAGACAGAATTCAGCCGTAAAATTAGCGAGTTAAAGATGCAAATGCGTCGCATCGTTCGCTTACCTCACACGTCGCTGTATCTGTAGTAGTGAATGCTAATATATCGCGCTGGAGACTCTGGGAGTCTCCAGCGCGGCGACAAGGTTAAGTGTACACAGCATTCCTGTGCCTATAAACTATCTCTGAGAGGAAGACCTGTGCTCAATAGTGAGCTGGTCCTGTGGCTCTTGTCAGTTTGGAAAGCGGATTTTGCTAAGAAGAGCCGGCAAGAAACTCAGATAATGAAGATGATGATGAATTATTTCCAGTGACTTGTGGGATTTGCATATCAGTCGATTGTGTTGGTCCAACAACGTTGAACCAAGCCTGGAAGGTTAACCGATGGGTCCTAATCAGGAATTTACGTTTTCTCTGTGGTTTCAGCTTGGTTATAAAAAACTGGTTGAATAAAACCGTTTCAGTTCTTTTTCTGCAAGGGCTGTGATTGGTCGTACAAAGGCCTAATCAGTGTCCAATATCTAACACGCTTACCGTACTATATAAATATTTCAAAAGAACTGGCGCGCGATAGGATTCAAGACCTCGAGTAATGAAAAATATGATGAAGATAGACAGAGAATGTTGAAATAATTCGTTACCTTTCCTCCATCGTAGCATGCTACCCACAAGTTGCCATCTCTGTCAATCGTCATCCCATCAGGAACACCTGTGACATTGTTTGCTTGGAAACTGAATAATACTCTGCGATTGCCTAAAAGAAAAAATTATTATTAGTACCCAAATAAATCTAACTGAATGCCAGGTTTTTTTTCCGTTTTTTTTGTCTACGCAACGTTTGATAAAAATCTGTACAGATAAATAGAATTATCTTTATTTGTGGAGGACTCATTTAAAGAAAAAATATATTAGACGAGAATAGAAGTATCATCATCATCATCATCATCAGTAACCCATCAATGGCTCACTACTTGGCGCAGGTCTCCTCTCAGAGAAGGGTTATAGGCCATAGTCCACCACGCTGGCCCAATGCGAATTGGTGGACTTCACACACCTTCGAGAACATTATGAAGATCCTTCAGATGCGCAGGTTTCCTCACGATGTTTTCCTTCACCGTTGAAGCAAGTGATAGATAATTGCTTAAACGGACTTGACTCCGAAAAGTCAGAGGTGCGTATCCGGGGTCGAACCTGCGACCATCGAATAGGAGACCACAGTCCTAACCACTAGGCTATCACTGCTGTCGAAGAAACGAACAGAAGTATACAGAAGTATAATTCATAAGGCTGTCTTATCGCTTAATCTTTACCATGCAACCAGCTGTTGCAGACAGTGACCACACAAGTTCAGCTCTTATGGCAGTGACACAGTAGTGAAATCTTAATGTATAGTTACAAAAACTCACGAATAGTTCCAGATTCTAAATCGAAATCGAACACATCAATGTTCCTAGTAGGCGAGTCGATATAGAACATGAATTTGTTGTCCGGTGTCCACGCGATTCCATTCGATATTGATACTGGTCGTACTTTATCTTCGGGATGCATGAAGTTGTGCTCTGATATTGAGTACAGTGTGCCTTGGTCCTTATCTATTACTCCGTTCACTTCATTACCCATTGTTCCTGTGGAGCATCATCATCATCATTAGCAACCCATCATCGGCTCACTACTGAGCGAGGTCTCCTCTCAGAGAAGGGTTATAGGCCATAGTCCACCAGCCACCACGCTGGCCCAATGCGAATTGGCGGACTTCACCCATCTTCAAGAACTATGAAGAAGAACTCTCAGGTGTGCAGGTTACCTCACGATGTTTTCCTTCACCGTTGAAGCAAGTGATATTTAATTGCTTAAAACGCACTTGACTCCGAAAAGTAAGAGGTGCGTACCCGGGATAGAACCTGCGACCCCCCGAATAGGAGACCACAGTCCTAACCACTAGGCTATCACTGCTATTGTGGAGCATAATAATATTGAATAACGAGCAAGACATTATTGTTTCGAACACAATAAGCTGCAGTGTGATGTTACAGTCACCTCTAATTGGCTGGTAGGTACTCTTTCGGTATTGCTTAAAATGTATTGATGCAGCAAGAACGCCATAAATTCAGCCAGAGGTCATTGATTGCGACTGTCACACTGTAGCTATCATTTTTAGACAATCCTACAGCAGGTACCTAAAACGGGTCCAGGGGTCTTCAAACTTCTTCAAGTTAAGCGCCGAATATATTTTGATTTTGTTACGATCTTTTCATTTTCATTTCCTTTATTCGTTGCATAAACTGTTACAATAATAAAGGTCTTAAAAGATAGTTGGCTTAAACAGTTTGCCAATGCCTGGCGCGCAACATACTTTAAACTTTGACTTTAACTATTCATTATTTATAATGTTTTGGTTCTTCTATCCTATGGACGTTTGTGCAGTCATTCGTATTCGTATTCGTAAAAATACGATTCGAAGTGGCCGTCATACAAAACTAATACGGATCCGTCTAAATACGAATCGCATGAGTTGTGCACTCATTCGATTCGCACACGTACATTTTATATGTAGACCACTTCGAATCTTATTTTTACGAATCAGGAAAACGAATCGAATACGAGGAAGTGCACAAGAGCCCATAGGGATAGAAGAACTAGGAGAGTTTTCAAACATGAGAAGGCAGTCTTAGAGTCGATTTCGAATAAGTCTTAGGTATCCGTGCGTTTTGCCGATCGCCCAATTTATTCCTCGGTTAAACATCACTCGACGTTGGTAAAATTCACTACACGCACTAAATGTCGTAGAAAATAGCCTTCTAATTACAAGCTTTTATTTAGCTTGACCAGTTTATTTATTTATTTGTTTGTTTGGGTCAAATCTTGCAAGATGAATAATTAGACCCACTTCCCGGTTTCTGATCGAGCTGAAATTTTGCATTTATGTGTAAATCGGATGACAATGCAATATTATTGTGACATGGAGCTGATCTGATGATGGAGACGGAAGATGGCTATCGGAACTCTGTAATAAAACGACGTAACCCCATCGAGTTTGGGCTCGTTTGATTTGTCATAACGAGTACTCTGATCCTAGATGATATCCAGAGTCTAATGATGTAGCTACTAAAAGCTTGTATTTAAAAAAAAATAATTTAATTTACACTTATTTTCATATGATTGTCTTACCAAACCACAGTCTTCCTTTAGCATCGACCTTGCCGTCATTGACTCTGTTGTCAGGCAAACCTATGTCGACAGCAGTCAGGAGCCTTAAGGCTTTGTCACCTCCGGGCGCGTCCCATGGAAGGAAATATAGTTCCGATCTCGCCGATACAACGACTAATTTCGGATAATCCTTCACTCGTATAATCAGACTCACGGGACCATAATCTGAAATGAAGGAAATTTAATATATTTGGATTAGGAAGTTAGGCCTTTTTAACCCCCACAAAAATAAAGAGGGGTGTTCAAAGGGGTGAGGGGTACTACACACGTCAAATTTAGAACACACCTCTTTTTTGTGGGGGTTAAAAAGGGGGGTCAATATCTATGTGTCTGTCTGTTCCCTCATAGCAGCCTACCCAATGGACAGATTTTGATGCGGTTTTTTCTGTTTGGAAGCTAACGTAATCGATGAGGATCTTAGCTATAATTTATGAACATCTGCTCAGGCGTTTGATGGTCATTTGTTAATTTCCTACTTGATTAAAGGGTTTTACAAGCTTTCATAGTTCACTGCATTGGTGCAATTGATTTATAAAGCGTACCGCAACCGGTACTTCGGATTATTTCCAAGGCATGGGTAACCTTGGGCTGCAGCATCAAGTAGTTTGTGGGATACCCAACTCCTCAGCAACTTACAGCAGACATAGTGTGTTTGGGCTCATTAGAATGGTCTTAATGAGTAGGTGTTAGATAAATGATGATCTACGTTCAAGTTGACTTAGGCGTACACTTTATTTATTCTGAGATAGGCTTGCACTTGACTTGAGTAATAGAAAACACTGATGAGGTATAAGTTGGAGTGCGCTTGCCTAGAAGATACTTATTCACTCTTGACTTGACGGTAGGTACTCATATTATACGTGGCAGGAAACAAGGACCCCAGGAAAGTGTTCCACATCTAAGCGATTCGTTTCAGAAACGTTTAGTCAAAATCGAGTAGGTATTATATTTACTTGATACTTTGGGATTAGGTTGCCAAGTCTAGATAACCTGGATTTTTGTTGATAGTTAAGATTCTAGCGGATAATGGAGATACTAGCGATGGTCGCATTGATTACATAAATTCAGGGACAGATGTATAATTGCATAATTGCAGTCGAGCGCAATTCTTTAACAGAATGAAAAAAAACTTAAATAATTTCATGTCCTTTTCTGCATGGATAATTTTCTCTAAACACAATTAAACCGACCTCAATAAGAACTTAACCGGATTATGATAACTCTTTTGATACCGAAATAAGTAAATTAACCTTCGATTAATTATGTAGGTACTAGACAATAGATATGCAGCCCCATTCATTCTACAAACTTATTGAAAAAGTGTCACTGGAAAATTGGTTTTGACTTCGGGATGAACTATGATAACATAATATTATTATTATTATGTATACTGCTACTGTATGGCTTTCAAGTTATTATAAGATACCAACAGATTAGAAAAATTTCTAAAGACTTTTAATATGTTTCTTACAAACTTTCACAGGTGTGCCGTGTGATTGATTTGAAATTTGATGGACTGTTACTTCGGATTATTTCCAAGACATGGTAACCTTGGGCTGATGCTGCAGCATCAAGTAGTATGGGGGATCTCAACTCCTCAGCAACTTATAGCAGATGTAGTGTGTTTGCACTCATTAGAATGGTCCGAATGAGTAGGTGTTAGATAGATGATGATCGAGGATCGAGAAGGAGGATCTAATGATGGAGCAGCTAACAGGATGTTGGGTGTGTCATAGTCCGGTCATAGATTTACATGTGAGAGGGTGTTTTTAATTTTTAATTTAGACTTGTTGAGTACTGAAATACTAGCTTACCTATATATCTACTGGTGATGTTGCCGGTGTCTATGTCAAGTCTGTAAGCTTTCTGCTCCGCAATATCCACCCAGTAAAGTGCACTTTCATCTTTAGCAAAATGGGGGCCTTCCAAGTGAGTTCCACCGCGAAATATCTGTAAAAATAGAGCCAAAAGAGTTGAGACGTATGGGTGCGAGAATTATTTTCTGACAAATTTTTATGTGAGATATTATCGTGTAATATATGTAAGTATACACTGAAAGAAAAAATTGTGTTACTACGACGAAATACCAACAGAAACAATTTATATGTTCACTATTATATGTCCGCGTGGATTTAGTTTTTAAAATCCTGCGGGAGCTCTTTGATTTTCCCGGATAAAATGTACGTGTCACCCTCCAGGTTCTCAACTATATCCTACCCATGCAAAAAATCACGTCGATCCGTAGCTTTGTTGCTGCGTGATTTAAGGACAAATTAACAAACAAACACACTTCCGAATTTATAATATTAGTAAGGAAGAATTAATTCATGATACGAATGTAACCAATACCTTTACCGTTTCTACCGGCGGCGATCTAATTAAATTTTAGAACACAAAACCTACTGTTATGACTTATGACTTAACTATGATAGTTAGATATATACCCTTGCGAACTTTTTGTAGAAAATAATGAATACTTTAATCATGGTACTAGTACAAAATTTTTATGTATCATCGATAGTTTTCTAAGCACACGCAAAATAGTGAATTTTATATGCAGTTTGCTACTTTGGTTACATTATTGCAATTTTCTTAAGGATCACTAATTTTATTGAAATATATTATAGCATATGTTACTTCCTGATAATTTAGCTTTCTATTGGTGAAAAAATTTTTAAAATCGGTCCAGTAGTTTCAGAGCCTATTCGGTACAAACAAACAAACAAAAAAATCTTTCCTCTTTATAATATTACTAGCTGACTGGGCGAACTTCGTACCGCCAACTTACCTATATAAATAAAACAAATAACTACTAAAACTATCCTATCTTTCAAGTTGGACCAAATTACAGATAGTTACGAAGTTTGATCAAAATCGGTAAAGTAGTTTAGGATTCCATAGCGGACAAACAACGTGACACGTAATTTATATATATATATATATTTATATATATATATATATATATATATATATATATATATATATTTATATATATATTTATATATATATATTTATATATATATATATATATATATATATATATATATATATATATATATATATATATATATATATATATATATAAAGATAGTATAGATGATCATTGATCAAGAATGGGCGCCAGAAATTTTAGTCGCTGAGGCAAATCCAATTTTTTTAATCGTTCTTCGCTTGATGTATGTTCTACATATTTACATTTGTTAGAAAAGGCTAAGTTGTTGTTTTTTCAATGAGATATCCTATTAATATTATAAATACTACTTCCTACTATCCTATACTAATATTATAAATGCGAAAGTTTGCGAGGATGGATGTATGGATGCATGGATGTTTATTACTCTTTAACGCAGAGGTTCCCAAACTTTTTTTGCTCATAGACCCCTTTCAAAAGTTTGCTGGTTCCGGTGGACCCCCTGCAGCTAAATTTCTATCATATTTCCAGTCGACAAAAAATGTGAAGATAAATTATGAAAATTGGCGTTGCGAGTGAGTTCCAACCACGAAAACAACATTCTTTGAAAAAAAAAGAGAATTGATTGGTAAATTAATTAATTGATTGTGCTGTGAGTGGATGTCAAAAGTAAAGTTGACCATTCAAAAAGAAGTGATTCCATCTCAAGCTTACATTTTTGACATCTACTCACAGCACAAAAACCAATCAATTCTCACTTATTTTATTTAGAAAACTCGGAGTGGTAAAAATAAAAAAATAGTATATTTTCTTGTGTTGTATTTATTCAAATACTATGTAAGTCACTATTAATTATTATTATTGTTATCATATTTTACAATATTATATTAAGTAAGTATAGTAAATCAAAATATAATTGTACCTGCAATCAAAATTAAACATTAATAACGTACACGTAACACCTGAGAGTTCTCCATAATGTTCTCGAAGGTGTGTGAAGTCCACCAATTCGCATTGGGCCAGCATGGTGGACTATGGCCTGTAACCCTTCTCTTAGAGGAGACCTCGCTGGGTTGATAATAAAGATGACTTATATTAGTGAAACACCACACAGCCGGGAAATAAACAATTACTAATAAATTAGGGACAAAAAGTTCTACCTTTCTCGGATTTCTGTTCTAAATAAATAAATAAGTAATAAATAAAATAAAAGTATGTATAGCAAAAGGCAGCCTACTTACTTTTTCCGTCGCTGGCAATCACTAAGATCGATTCACTTTAGGTACTTTTCTTTCCGAAATTCCGGGAACAAATGAGTAACGTTTATTCTTGGCATTCGTATTTATATTGGTGAAGAATCAAACAAGTTCATGCAAGATTGCAAGCACACACACCACCCACAAGTCGTATTTGGTCCCTTTGCACGTCTGAACAAGCGTTGCAGACGGCGCGTCGGCGGCGGCTTCACTATCGACCCCCGCTTACGAATTGTGAACCCCCATTTTTCTGTCACGCCAACGTAGACCCCCGTCGAGTCTCCCGTGGACCCCTGGGGGTCCACCTGGACCACTTTGGGAATTACTGTTAACGCCACAACGAATGAACCGATTTGGCTGAAATTTGGAATGGAGGTAGATCATACCCAGGATTAACACAGGCTACTTTTATCGCGGAAAATTACAGAGTCTCCGCAGGAATTAAAAAACCTTAATCCACGCGGACGAAGTCGGAATCTAGTATTCTTTAAACGGATATTATATCGAGGTTCGTTCAAGCATGTGTAACTACTATCGTAATATGTTTTATGCAGAATGTACTCCGTACACTTAATAACTAATATTAATTTTTTAAATGCCTTATTGTGAACTACTAAAAACAGGTTGTCAACTCAATACATTTGAACTAAATTATTCATATTTGTCTCGCTATAGTATATAGCCTCTGAGCTTATGAAAAAGTTGCCTCACCGCAATCCAAAAGGTTGAAGGATCGAATAGCACTTTATCGAACGTATCTATATAAATAAAAATGAATGTTGGTAAGCGCATAACTAAAGAATGGATGGACCAATTCGGTTAATTTATTTTTGGAGTTTACTCCTTAAGAATCGGTTTTAGGCGCCCGGTATGAGAAAAATTCGAGGAGTAAAATCTACTTATGAATGACCTCGTTACGTTTTTCACGATGCAAATTTCTACCCTAACGTTGAGTAAATAAGGTTGGTTTTCGCTTGAGTTGTCGAATGCCCGCGTTACGTTTTTCACAACGATGCAAATTTCTACCCTAACGTTGAGTAAATAAGGTTGGTTTTCGCTTGAGTTGTCGAATGCAAAAGAGCTTTCGCTTTGGGAAGCCGAGCGCGTACCGATCGGGTCCGAGCGCCGCGAAGTAAACTCCAGTCGTGCGTCGGAGCTGACACACACACTTTTTTTTGTATGTTCCTTAAGGTCCACGGAAGGTTTTAATACTTAATAAAAAAAAAACTAAAAAAAAAATTTTGGCGGTACGAAGTTCGCCGTGTCAGCTAGTAATAAATAATAATATATATTTTTATCGAGTATATGTATGGGACTTAATGGATTGTGGGAGTTAGATATTTTATTAGACCAATGAAAAACACAGTATACCTATTACTTACTGGGTGATACCTAGATCACTCGACCCGATAGACTTTCAGTACTATGAAGTATGAATCTATACATAATATAATAAAACAGAAACGAAATCAATTCTGTACATGAAATAGATTCAAAAAAGGGTTTTTGCTTCTAATTGTGTTCAAGATACAGATATCAAAACAGAAGCTAAATTTTTTTTGTCTGTTTGTCTGTTTGTTTGTCCTTCTTTCACGTAAAAACTACCGCACAGATTTCTACAAAATTTTATACCGTGGTAGCTTATTACTCGGGTCAACATCTAGGCTACTTTTTATCCCGGAAAATCAAGGAGTTCCCGAGGGACTTTAAAAACTAAATCCACGCGGGCAAAGTCGCGGGCATCAGCTAGTGTATTATAAAATAAAAAAGTCGGACCACATTGGACCGAAATTGACAATGCAATAAAAAAAATAAACGTATAATTTCACATCGATATGCGAACAGCTTCAAGGATTCCCAGTTTTGTATGGCAGGTGATGCAAATATGAATTAAAATTATAATAAAAACTAGCTAATGCCCGTGACTTCGTCCGCAGGGATTTAGTTTTTAAAATCCCGCGGGAACTCTTTGATTTTCCGGGATGCAAAAAATCACGTCAATCCATAGCTGTGTTGCAGCGTGATTGACGGACAAACCAACAAGCAAACACGCTTTTGCATTTATAATATGTATTAGTAAGGAAGACTTAATACTACGATAATAAAGGCGATCTAATTAAATTTTAGAACATAAAAGCTACTATTGTGACTTAAATATGATAGTTAGATAGTCCCTCGAGGTCTTTTTTGTAGAAAATAATGAGTATTTTAATCATGCAGTACATGATTTTTACGTATCATCAATAGTTTTCTCAAAACACGCCAAATAATGCATTTTATAGGCAAACTTTTGCTACTTTGCGTTACATTATTGCAATTTTCTTAAGGATCTCTAATTTTTTGAAAATAAATTATAGCGTTACTTCCTGATAACTTAGCTTTCTATTGGTGAAAAAAAAATTTAAAATCGGTCGGTAGTTACAGAGCCTATTCGGTACAAACAAACAAACAAACAAACAAATCTTTCCTCTTTATAATATTAGTATAGATTTCAATTTTGTTCATTGCATTTACAGCGCGCGGTCCTACGCGCTTGTTAACTTACTTATGAATCGTACTAAAAAAAATCTCTAAAATATGGTGAATAATAAATCATTTAGTCTAGAATTTTTAGCATATAGGTTACACATACATACACGGATAGCGACTTAGTTCAAAATGAAGATTCTGATCACTTCAGTTACAGGGTTTGTTTGGTCAAGCTAAAGGCTACTTCAGTGGTATAGAGCCAATAATCTATATGTATATAAAAGAAAGTGGTGTTAGTTACACTATTTATAACTCAAGAACGGATGAACCGATTTGGCTGAAAATTGGTGGAGAGGTAGCTTAGAACCAGGAGACGGACATAGGATACTTTTTATCCCGTTCGACCGCGTTTCCGTCAAGTCACTATAAAACGTGGTATAACCAAAACGCATCTGAAATGGAATAACAAAACGCAAATGACAGTGGAATAACAAAACGTAAATGACAGCTAAACGTAATTTTGTCTTTGGTTAAGTATGGTAAAAAATTTGACAATTATAAAAAGTGTTATAATAAAGCATTACTGATATTATAAATGCGAAAGTGTGTTTGTTTGTTGGTTAGTCCTTCAATCACGTCGCAACAGAACAGCGGATTGATGCGATTTTTTGCATGGGTATAGTAATGGGGATGTAATAGTGGTTCCTCAGACCGGGAGAGCTACTTTTTATCTCGGATAATGAAAGAGTTCCCGCGGAATTTTTAAAAACTAAATCCATGCGGACGAAGTCGCGGGCATCAGCTAGTATAATATAACCTAATGTTATTATTTCTGTTGTGCACAGTCTCTATAATAAACTACATTGAAAATTATAAAAATAATGCTATCCTTTTCACAACCTTCCCTGTGGAAAGGTCAGCATTACATATTTTAGAGCTGTCAATTCAGTTGTTTTAGAGATTTATACTTACATTTTTTATAAGCGGCGTTTGAGGCTCGTACGCACTAATATCGATTACGATTGCCAACACAATCGCACAGACACATATCGATCTCATGTTTCGTATTATTCGTTCTATAGCTATTCTATCCACACACGTCTGCCTTCGATCTCGATTATTCGGTCAATGCTATAAGATTTGCGAGTAACCGAGCGAGCGGTAAACTGTGTTGTCATTGCAGTCTAAAGCTAAACGCGCACTACGCAAGAAGTCTCCGAACAATAAAGGGCAAAGACCTTTCTTGCGAGAGGGTTGTGAAACCATAACAGACCTCCGCCTAAAAACTTACACTGGAAGGTAAAGCAAACCACAGAGCTGTAATATTACGTTAAGAAACACTACTGGTTTATATTTTTGCATTTTGTCTGCATTTGTCGCCAAAATGTGCGTATTGAAAGCAAAAAGTTTTGCCCAATGTCCTCGTTTATCACACCATTTGGGCATAGGAATAAAAACAAAAGGCCTTGCTTACTGCGTATTTATTTGTTGTAGTACTTAGATGGAAAATGATGTTAAGGTGATCATGTTTAAACAATACCGTATTCGTTTATTTTTAATTTCTCTAAGTTAACATGTTATGTTCGCGAATATATTCGCAAGATTATTAACGATCCTGCGCATCGGGAATAAAACTTCAAAATGCAAAACTATCGCATGCAGTCTTGTGTCTTATATTATGACAAGTCAAGACTCCACAGATCAGAAAGCAGATTCTGCTGAGATGAGCCGGCAAGAAACTCGGCAGTTGCTCATGTCGAGCTCCAGATTTCAGTTTATACAATATCAGCCTATGTCCTCAAATATACCCATGCAAAAAAAATTGGCAGTCATAGGTACTGCGGATAGAAGTGAAAACTAAGTACCTAAGTAACTAAGTGCCTGTGCCTGTGCCTGTGCCTATGTCTGTGCCTGTGCCTGTGCAACAAAACATGATCCTGTTTTTTTACCCGCACTCGAATCCCTCATACAAGACAAGTTTGTAACGCACGGAGGTATATCTATTTACATATATACACAGTGTAAATAGATAAAGCTCATGGAAAGCATGACGCGTGACGGTGACGATGACGCGGAATCAATGTTTTTTGCTCACCCAAAAAAATGCTCAACGAGCCTAAAGAAGTTTTCACTTCAAAAATCACTTCGATCCGTAGATCTTGCGGCGTGAATGAAGGACAACAAACCAACAAACACACTTTATTAGCTAATGCCAGCTATTTCATTCCTGAAAAATAATGAATGGTATTCACGAAATGTCTCAAGGATAGAAACTATCTGTGTCATCTCATCCGCCGCCCTAAATTGGCAGGATTTGGAGGAAGTTGGGAATAAATCTAAGAAATTTTGATGCGAGGTAGATGTAAAGGCAACCGGGACAGGAAAGCCACTGCTTTCCTGTCCCGGTTGCATCAGACGGTCGATTGTGATTTTTATTTTAGGTATTTTGTCAACCGAATTAGCTCCATTCAGCACACCAGTGTACGATCTTCTTCAGTACAGTAGTTTTTTACTTCTCAGTCATGACCTTGCACTGCGATTGCGGAAGAGTTACTTTTTTTCTCTTCCGAAGAAGGTATTATACAAATAATTGAGTCAGAAGATTTAAGCACTCTGCATCGACGATAGATCCGAGCTTTGTATTGACCGGTTTCTAAAAACTATCTTATGTAGTTACACAAACAACCCCTCTTACATAGGTTTTTTTCTATTTAATATAGCGTTTGAATTTTGAATGCAATTTGTATGTGAACATTCGTTAATATGGTGCGCATTATTATACATATATTATAACAATACAATGCGGTCCATTTAGAGTCGTTCAAAATGTTTCGATACTTTATTGGCCTTGAACTTAGCCTTAGCTGAATGGCGAATAGAATGGTCGCAATAAAAAATACTAATTAATATCTTGTACCCTTTTTGCGAACAGTTGACAATACAATCCCAGATTAATCTATCGTAATGGCACGTTATGACCGCCTTATTCAGGCCTCACGGTAATAACTAATACTATGATTATGATTCAGACTTGCTGTTCTCAAAAATGAATTATTTTTAAGAATGTGTGGACGATATCTTGAAAAAAAAAACCACTTAAGCCTAGCTAATATAAATTGTCCCTAGTAAGAGTTCATAGAACCGTAGAATGCCTTATGATCAGTTTTTCGGTTGCGATTCATCAGGTTTTTTTAAATATATAGACTAGTTCTTGACTGCGATCTCACCTGATGGTAAGTGAAAATGCAGTGTAAGATGGTGGGTGCTAAAAATTATAGCCGAAGCTGGAAGGCTAAAAGCTTAAAGCTGGAGAGCACGTAAAGCAGTAGCTAGTTAACGCAACTTCGGTCGTGTCAAATTGCCGTCGTATTGGGTTTTATGAGAGTAAGGTAAAAGAGTAATATATTCTGGTTTTATGATATCTGTCCCCTCGAAAGAGCAGGGACACAGACCAGAAGTATTTATACATCTACCTGTCCCTTTGTGACAGGGGACAAATCGATCTTTTTATTCCTATCTGTCCCTCTGAGGGGACAGCATGTTGACAGACCGGAATAATTCACAATAAGTTTACATTTTATGAAGATGTAGGTCTTTTATCTATTTCTTAGTAGCCTGTGATAGCCTAGTGGTTAGTACTGCGGTCTCCTATTCGGGGGGTCGCAGGTTCGATCCCGGGCACGTACCTCTGGCTTTTCTAAGTTAAGTGCTTTTAAGAAATTAAATATCATAAGCTTCAACGGTGAAGGAAAACATCGTGAGGAAACCTGCACACCTGAGAGTTCTTCTTAATGTATTCAAAGGTGTGTGAAATCCGCCAATTCGCATTGGGCCAGCGTGGTGGACTATGGCCTATAACCCTTCTCTGAAAGGAGGCCTGCGCTCAGTAGTGAGACGTTGATGGATTGCTGATGATGATGATGATGATGAATCTTTTGGCGTCTTCATTGCTAAGGGAGGGGACAGACCGGCTACTTCTAGCGACAGCGATCTGCGTTTCTGCGACTGCATCGCGCTATCACGACTCACAAGCGTTCGATACGATGCTAAAAGACGCGAAGGTTAGCACTTAAAAATCGACGCGACTCGATCGCTGCTCGCTGCGACTGGCGTTTGTTGTGTGCCCGCGTTAGCGTTCGGACGCCGAATCGAGCTTCCGAACAGCGACTTAAGAGTGGGTGTGCGCTCGTTAACAGTAAACAGATTTGATTTTTACAGTAGTAGATCAAGTTTCAACTATCCGAAAAAAAACACGCAAAAATTACATCATACTGCCAAGGGACGTGCTTGGGCAAAAACATAAAATGATGAAATTTGTTCGATAATAAAAAATCGCGAAGTTAGGTCAAATTTTTAACCAATATTCATTTATTTTCAATGTGTTGCATATTACAGAGCCAAAATTTTTACATTAAATTCCGATTGATATTATCAAGAGAGTAGCCTAGCGAATTGAAAAGAAAATGAATATTTTACGAGTTACAAAGTATTTGGCGCTCACTACATTCCGATTCCGCGCAAAACGCTTTCTTTTGTCGCGCCTCACACGAGGTTGCGGCTATGTTTTATCTCATCGTGAAATCTGTTTTTTTGGCATTATACGCGTTCTTAAAGCCATAAAAACGCCGATCGCTGCCACTAAAAGTAGCCAGTCTACCCTCGCCCTAAACTATTACGCTAAAAATTGTTAACATTGCTCAAACTGACTCGCCAAAAAGGAAGCAAACAAGACAGACATTGTCTGATAAAATGCGTCCCAAATACCATAAACAACAGGAGTTATGCACCAGTATGCACCATTATTTTTATTAGATCGTTAAACTGGTTGGTTAAAATATTATTAACAATGCCTTAAACATTAACTTAAATTATCTCAATGCAATTGTAACCTACTCGAAATGATCACAGCATTCACTTTACAGAAACAAGGTGTCAGTTTATAATGGGCCGGCAGGCATAATTATGCTTCATCGTTTTACACGAACAAAAACAATATGACTGTCAGTGTTATATCCGATACTAGACACAAGACTTTTTTCCTTAGTCAGGTTATGGTTTTTGCAACGAACTTCCTTATCGCACGGTACGGACTTGGCGAATGGGGGCTAGGCGAAAAAGTGTAAGAATTTCCCGTCACGACCACCTTTCTATAGTGTAGACATGTGGCGAGAGATGGCGTTTTCATTATAAGAATCACACTGTCTTAATATTGTTTAAATAGGTACCATAATTTATGATTTACTATTTGATGCCCGCGACATCGTCCGCGTAGATCAAAGTTTTGGAACGTAGTTCCTTATCGCGCGGTACGGAAGGGGGCTAGACGGAAAAAATTAAGGAACCGACACTCGACACATTTTTGAAACCGACACTTTTTTGTTGAATGTGAATTTTGCATTGTGTTCGGTATTTTCGCCATACTACACGGCGTCTGCATGGCCTAGTGGATCGGGCAGTCGCCTATAAGTTCAACGTCGATGGTTCGAATCCCAGCTCGACAGACTGAATTTTCTATGTTTAATTTTATTTTAAACTAGCTGATGCCCGCGACTTCGTCCGCGTGAATTTAGTTTTTTTTTTGTATTAAAACCTTCCGTGGAACTTAAGGAACATACAAAAAAAAATTAACCGAATTGGTCCATCCATTCTTGAGTTATGCGCTTACCAACATTCATTTTTATTTATATAGATAATTTCTACATGTGGAATTTTTCCCTAATTTTTTATTGTATAAATTGGATATAATGTTATTGTACTACTGACGCCATCTGTTAAAAACCAGAGTAACTCTTTGGTTTTGTAACAGTGCAGTGCTGCAATAGAAATAAACTAAAAATAATTCATCGTATTTAATCAATGTAATACTAGATGACACCACTAGTTTATTACAATTCCCTCACTAAAATTAATCGAAAGGAATTACGTTCGATCTTGGTGTCCCTTGACACCTCTCAAGTTTTTTTTTAATTCCCGGGTAATTTTCCGGGATAAAATGTAGCCTATGTGTTAATCCTGGGTATGAGCTATCTCCTTTCCAAACAGCCAAATCGGTTCATTCGTTGTGGAGTTATAGAGTAACAAACATCCATCCCCTCCATACATCCTATAAAACTTTCGCATTTATAAGATTAATAGGATTAAAAGGAACTTCGTTCCAACCGAGTGTTCCACAACACACGCATTTTTGTTAAACTATTTTGTTGTTTTGATTTAGTTGTGCTTGTTTCCAGATGAAAGTGTTCATGGACATGAAGCCGGGCGGCTCCCTGTGCACGGTGCTCGCCACCATGTTCCGCTTCAAGTCGGAGCAGCGGTGGCGCAAGTTCGACTTCCAGGTCGGTAAGGTATGCACCCGCACGCTGCCTCGCTCACCGCCCCCGCCCCCCGCGCCCCGCGCTCCGCGCCGACACCCGGCCGCAAGCCATAACAATGCATCGCGGGTGGCACGCGCCCTGCGATCCAATACGTGTATACGACACCCCTAGTAGAGCGACGACCGACGATGCACACTAACTTGTAAGGCTACACACACGAACGAGCACAGACTCTTCACCAGCGATACTGCAGTTTCGCCGACACCCGACGTCGTGTGTGTCGTCGACCCGAAGTATGGACCTGCAACGAGCACTGCCCTCGAACATAATTTTTACACACCCAAATCCCTTTGTGTTCGTCGAAAAACCGACAACGGGCGGAGCGCAGTCGAGCACGAGCCAAACACTCGAAGCGCGCATGTTCGAGGCTCGTAAGTCGGTCCACACTACACGAATTTGTGCTCGGCTCGTGCTCTGCTCGTGCTCGGCTCGTCTAGCGTAGACCCACCTTAAGGCTACACACACGAACGAGCACAGACTTCACCAGCGATACTGCAGTTTCGCCGACACCAGACGTCGTCCTAAGGCAGGGTCTGAGTCCCTAGAGAGACTTAGGCCACTTAAGCATAAATCCTCTGGCTCAAAACCCAAGCAGATCCGCGCTCGTCATATAACCGGTGCGGTACCGGTACGGTAATGGCCAAAAAGGCCAGCAATATAGACAATCCGAAAAAAAATCTTCCTCCATTATCGGCTTTTGGCTGCATTCGATTTCGAGGGTCACATATTTTTTTTTTATTTGAAAGGTGATACCGTAGGGTTGGTCCCATTTAAATTTGGTGAAGATCTGATGAATATCCTCGGTGATGGAGGACGGAATTCCTCAATGAATAAAATAAGTTGAAGTCGGGCTAGCGTTGTAATTTCATCATTTCTATTGAGGCCCGCCCAACTTCAACATACCTGTACAAACTGAAAATTATTTTACACTTTGTAATGGCGTTTGAAGTCGGTTTTTATATATTATAAAGTGAGCCAAAGCCTCGGCTTACGCTCACTCGGGGTCAGACACAAACGAAAGTGTCGTGTCAGTCAGTCAGTCAGTCAGTCAGTCAGTTTTAGAGTGAGAGGGTAATCTTAATTTTGATTTTGATTTGCACACGGTTCGTTGCTCGAGGAAGTGCTACTCCTCATTTATTTTTATACAAGCACGTATTGGACGCAGCACGCGTGCCCCTGCAAGTCCAAACGCACGATACTGTGGGTATGATATGACACTACATTAACAAATACCAATTATATTCCAAATTATACACACGTACATTCAATAGACATCTTTTTAAATATTTTTTGTTTGGTTTGGTTTTAAATTGTATAGAATTAAGTTTGAATTTATGAATTTATTTTTAACATTAAAGCTCATCCTGGATAAGCTCTTAGATAAGAAAAAGTTACTCTTCAAAAGTAAAAGTTACGCAGTTCTTCAATGTCACTTGTAGGTTTTTCCTGCTTTGAAGAAGCCATTATTTATAACTTCTTGTGTCACATGTGCCAGATATTGACTCTTGTTATCGATTTTCTAAGTCAGTATGCAGGACATCTAATTTTATTGCTATTCTACTACAGAACTAATTGCAGTTTTATATTAATATCATTCCATAAAGGAACATGAACAGAAAAAAAATCTGATAAAATAGAAACTATTGTTGTTCAATTTAAGTTTTATAAATATAGTCAAATGAATGTACCACTGATTCGAAATGCAAGTAAGAAGGCTTGGCAGTTACTTAAAAAAAAATTAAATTCAAGATTATAGTCACAAAAATAATCTAGAAGTGACACTTCAGGATTGGCGCAACTATTTTTTTTATTTCTCTAAAACTTCTACACTTATGGAAATTGTGGAATGAGAGTACATGAGAGTTGACATAATGCTATATTTCTAACAAACAAGTTGCAGCCGATTACGACATAAAATATAAGTATGGCTCAGTGTAACGTGTAAATAAACACTCACACAATAACAATTCGAAAAATCACGATTGTGCGTGTCTGAGTAGCCAAGCTATTGACACGTTTTTATAGTTATTATGTCAGATCTGTGCTCTACATGTCTATGGTTCTAAAAGATTTCTATCAAAAATATATTTTTTATTCTGCACACACTTGTACATAATGTGCATATACGAGCAACATTAAATCCATTCCACATTCTCATTTCATGCAATGGTTCATACTTTTTTACATGTCTTAAGGTTTAACGGTTTTTAAATGTATTAACAAATATTAAAAGTTGAAAAATACCAAAATTGTGATATTTGTGTGTGTGTGTGTGTTAATTGTAACCGTTCTGTTTTGTCACTAATTTCGTTAATTGGGATTGTAATTTGTAACTCACAATGTCTTGCATGTGATTTTCTGATTTTTACTATTCAACCATTATGATGTGGCTAATACTGTAGTATAAAATCTCTAAACTAAACTGACAGGTCTAAATCTAGTGCTATCCTTTTCCATAGTGATCTTTATGAAAAGGGATAGCACGAGATTTAGACCTATCTATTTAATTGAGAGATTGTGTACAACAGAATTAGGCACATTACATTAAAAAAATATTAAAGTGTTAAAACTTTTTTATTCGTTTAATTAAATAATTTATAGTCCAGATTTCCTTACTTGAGTATTCGAGTAAACAAACACCTCTTGATAAGAATATCACTTATTTACACACCATCCACACATTTTGAACTATATATAACTGTCTAGATCTGTTCATCAAACACATTCGTTACGATTTATACCAAAAATTACTTCGAATTTACCATGAAAAGATATTTATTTTCTCAAAAACGAAATATTAGCAGAACTCATTTGCACAGATTAGGAGAAAGTGACATTTCGTAACCCTAGATTGTCTATGAATCGTTGAGCTGGGGACAGGCGAATGAGTGACCTTTTAAGAATGGGTTGAATCCATGGAACTAGCAATTACGACTAGTCTTACTTCAATGATTGAATCATCGTTACAGTAGAGGTGAGTAACTGTAGAAACGTAAAATATAACCACTAAAAACCACCACCACTTTTAAATGTTTAATACCATTATAATGGATATTGATAAAAAATTAATCACTATAGTCGGAATTTTTAATTCGATTCCAGATTTGACAATTTCAGTGTTGCAACGTTATGACAAGTACTAAATAGTGACGTTACGAAATTATTCGATACGGAAATGGAATATTTCCGAATCGATTCCTCTCGTTTATAGTAGTATATCTAAACAACTACTACTTTAATAGAAACTAAGTATATCAGGAAATTAAATATTTCTGAACGGATAATTTAGTTATGACGATTAATTTTATTAAGGATCTGAGAGTTTTCTTTAATAATTGTGTGTGAAATAAATAAAAAAATGTGATCATGAAGGAACATGAGAAATAAAACAAATAGATGTATTATGGTAATATTTTATTTTATAAATCGTCGCCGTCTTCGATATCGCTATCGCTGTCACTTTCTGTAACATGTATTATAAATGTGTCTGTGATATTGTCAATTAAAATATCTAGCCTACTCATTTTTTCCTCTTCTTTGACAACATGGGATACGCATTTAGACCATTCGGTAGCCGTAATTTTTTGAATGCCTTCCTCAAATAAATTTCTCACGTCTGTCAATTTGAAGGTTTTATTATTTTGAGCTACATGCCCCTTTACCTGCGCCCATATCAATTCGATAGGGTTCAGCTCGCAACGGTAAGGGGGCAGTCTTAAAACCGTGATCCCATGTTGTGCTGCCATTTCGTCTACAGCGTACTTATTAAAAGACTCGTTATGTGGAATCAGTTCTAAAAGCGTAGCTTTAACCATATCTGGTTCGTAATGAATATTTTTATTTAAAAGCCAGTCTTGAATGGCAGCTTTTTTCCAGCTCATTTTTGGTGCCGTTTCCAATTTTCGGGAGTGGTAAGGTGCATTATCCATCATCACAATTGAGTTTGGTCTTAATTTTGGTAAGACTCCAGCGAACCACTCCTCAAAACAAACTGCGTTCATCTCATCATGGTAATCTTCACAATTTTTCTTTGCTTCAAAAATCATGAGCCCCTTTTCCAGGAAGCCTTCTTCACTACCTATATGGCTAATTATGAGACGTTTGCCTTTTCCAGATGGATTTTTTAATCCACTGGTCAGTCCCTCCAAAAACGCTTGCCGAGATGATGTGACTTTCTTGTCCACCCAAGTTTTTTTTACAGTATGACCTAAAAATAAATATAGTACATTAACATTCAATATTACTATTAAATTTAATGTAAAATGTATATAAATTTTTTAAGTTTTTCGTGGACGTTTTTTTTTTGGGGACAAGAAAACATCCACGTCTTTTTGTGATGTACTTGGCTGAGGATCCATTTTGATGGAAAACCAAAACAAATAGATTCACTCAAAGTTCACAAAAAAACTATAAACGTAACAACAAACACAACGTAACAAAACTTTAACAAAAACCCAACAAAATAACAAAATATCGATTCGCAATGAAACAAGATATTCATGCAGTCAGACTGGGAGAATGAAGCCGAATGACAAGATAAACAAAATGGTGATAGCTGCACGAGCGCGCACGGGTTGCCAATACAGAAAACTATCTAGGTTCTTTTATTATAAGTTTTGTTTTTAATATAAAAAACAAAAATATTGACTTTTTATAAAATAAAGCAGCAGTTACTAATTAATAAATAATTATTATGAGTAATTATGTATTTATTTAAATAAAAATCAATAATTTAGTCTTTAATTGGCACACCAATATTATGATTACATAAACATAAATCGCGATTGTTTATCGATTTTTGTGTTCATCACTACACTATTATTTGTGGTATCATTATTTTACAAAATGACAGTAGCTAATGTCAAACGTGGAATCGAATTATAATTCCGACTATATTATAGTAGAAAATGATTATAATGGTTAACTTAAATAAAATTGAATACGATTATAAAATAAAATATACATAATCTTAATCTATATTATTTCCAAACTATGAAGAAAATAAAATATCAATCAATCAATTTCTTTATTTGCATGTATACGCGTACAGACAAAGTGCTACCCATACCGGTATCGAAACAATACTCTTACCTTACGTTATGTATGAATTACCGATAGTTTAAATAAAAAAGCGTTAAAAACAATCAATCTTTTTAAGGAATTGTTTGTATCACAATGTTACCCACAAATGGGGGATACTTTAGAATAGGACAAAAATCTGATTCGTAATAAATCTTCGTTAACTTTTTCTTGTAAATTACTCTTTTTAATATAATTACGAAAAAGATATTGTTTAGTTACTTTTTACTTTGTAGTAATGGTACACATCTATGACCATCGCAGTTGGGATGAAAATCATTCAGTTGTATAATGCTTTCACATTCGTTCAATCGCTCATGCGATAACTTCCCAACCCTATATATTGTCTTTGGTTAACATTCGGCCATTATTGTTTACTCGAATACTCAAGTAAGGAAATCTGGACTTTATAAATGCTTATTATTCTGATTATTATAAAACATTACTCTTCCCAATTGTATTATCTATAATATAGTACAGAACTTAATTTTTATTATTCTTTCTGTTACTGAATGAATAATAATAACTCCTTTCGCTCATAGGCAACAAAGTGAAGCCATTTTGTTCTTCGACGAACTTCGATCTCTTTACTAACACTGTAATCTCTCTTTCCCTCCCCCCGTCCCCCCATTTGCAGAACCCGTCGCGCAAAGATCTGAACGTGCAAATGATGATGGACATCGAGACGTCTCTCATCAGCGCAGATATCATACGCTCGCCGTGCATCTTCATACGGCCAGAGGTCGACAAAGCCACGGCGAACAAGGTCAAGGACATTATCGTGAATCATCAGGGAGAAATATGTGGTGAGCAATCTATACATACCTTTAAAAAAGCTCGTCCTGACTGACTGACGGATCTATCAACGCACAGCCTAAACCACTGAAGAAACTTGTAATTTTGACAGTAGGTTCCTCTTATGACGTAGGTATATATTAAGAAAGGACTTTTTTTGGAGTTTACTCCTTAAGAATCGATTTTAGGCGCCCGGTATGAGAAAAATCCGAGCAGTAAAATCAATTTATCAATGACCTCGTTACGTTTTTCACAACGTTGAAATTTCTACCCTAACGTTGAGTAAATAAGGTTGGTTTTCGTGCGAAAGTCGGTCGGGGCGCGCTCGGACCCGAGTCGCGCGTAAACTCCAGTCGTGCGTCGGAGCTGACACACACTTTTAATTCTTCACCTATGGGGGTTAAATAGGCGGTGAAAGTTTGTATGAAAGTCCTTCAAGTTATATCCATGAAACTTGGATTTGGACCATTAATGTACCGCATAGCGTCACCTGGTACGAGCGCGGGTCTGCTGGGTCTTGAGCTACAGGGCTTGGGCTTTGTAAACCCTGCACCCTGCTTTGTCAAGCAGCTGGAAGCCGCTGGCACAAATAGAAAAAGATATATGATGAAAATGATATATGTACTAAAAAAAAATCGAAATTATTTCAAGTAGGCCATCCTGTGGCTCTTATGTCACACCTGACTACCACCGGGATTCTGCCGAGCAGAGTTATATCCAGTAGTCGATGCCCTAGATAGTCAGAACAGTTGAAAGAACGGCGACGAATATATTATACATTTGACTGTTCTCAATTTTCAGAAGACGAAGAGGACGCGACGCACATCGTGTACCCGGCCGTGGACCCGCTGGAGGAGGAGTACGCGCGGCCCGTGTTCAGGCGCGGGAACAGCGTGCTCGTGCACTGGTACTACTTCCCCGACAGCCACGACACGTGGGCGCAGGCCGACTTGCCCGTAAGTACCCGTTGAAGAGGACGCGACGCACATCGTGTACCCGGCCGTGGACCCGCTGGAGGAGGAGTACGCGCGGCCCGTGTTCAGGCGCGGGAACAGCGTGCTCGTGCACTGGTACTACTTCCCCGACAGCCACGACACGTGGGCGCAGGCCGACTTGCCCGTAAGTACCCGTTGAAGAGGACGCGACGCACATCGTGTACCCGGCCGTGGACCCGCTGGAGGAGGAGTACGCGCGGCCCGTGTTCAGGCGCGGGAACAGCGTGCTCGTGCACTGGTACTACTTCCCCGACAGCCACGACACGTGGGCGCAGGCCGACTTGCCCGTAAGTACCCGTTGAAGAGGACGCGACGCACATCGTGTACCCGGCCGTGGACCCACTGGAGGAGGAGTACGCGCGGCCCGTGTTCAGGCGCGGGAACAGCGTGCTCGTGCACTGGTACTACTTCCCCGACAGCCACGACACGTGGGCGCAGGCCGACTTGCCCGTAAGTACCCGTTGAAGAGGACGCGACGCACATCGTGTACCCGGCCGTGGACCCGCTGGAGGAGGAGTACGCGCGGCCTGTGTTCAGGCGCGGGAACAGCGTGCTCGTGCACTGGTACTACTTCCCCGACAGCCACGACACGTGGGCGCAGGCCGACTTGCCCGTAAGTACCCGTTGAAGAGGACGCGACGCACATCGTGTACCCGGCCGTGGACCCGCTGGAGGAGGAGTACGCGCGGCCCGTGTTCAGGCGCGGGAACAGCGTGCTCGTGCACTGGTACTACTTCCCCGACAGCCACGACACGTGGGCGCAGGCCGACTTGCCCGTAAGTACCCGTTGAAGAGGACGCGACGCACATCGTGTACCCGGCCGTGGACCCGCTGGAGGAGGAGTACGCGCGGCCCGTGTTCAGGCGCGGGAACAGCGTGCTCGTGCACTGGTACTACTTCCCCGACAGCCACGACACGTGGGCGCAGGCCGACTTGCCCGTAAGTACCCGTTGAAGAAGACGCGACGCACATCGTGTACCCGGCCGTGGGCCCGCTGGAGGAGGAGTACGCGCGGCCCGTGTTCAGGCGCGGGAACAGCGTGCTCGTGCACTGGTACTACTTCCCCGACAGCCACGACACGTGGGCGCAGGCCGACTTGCCCGTAAGTACCCGTTGAAGAGGACGCGACGCACATCGTGTACCCGGCCGTGGACCCGCTGGAGGAGGAGTACGCGCGGCCCGTGTTCAGGCGCGGGAACAGCGTGCTCGTGCACTGGTACTACTTCCCCGACAGCCAAGACACGTGGGCGCTCTATAATATAGCTCTTGCCAATAGGCGTGATGACCGATTTTGAAATACTCTTGGATGATGTTCGGAATCATCTAAAAAATAAGAATTCGAAAAATATCTTATTGCAGCAAAAAAAGGTTCGGTAGATAAAATTGCCATTTCAATTTTAATTTTTGAAATTCACGTTAAAATGCTCGCCAGTGTCATGGCGTCGTTCGTGACGTCACCTCTATGTTGGCTTAATAAATAAATGTGTGGTGTTCACTGTTCAGGTGGAGGTCCCGGAGAGCGTGAGCTGGGAGTGTAACCGCGCCGAGGCGTGGCGCGTGTCGGCCACGTGGGCGCTCGACCTGCCGCAGTACAACGAGTGGATGAACGAGGAGGACTACGAGGTCGACGTCAATGGCAAGAAGAAGGTACACAGGAGTATGAGCTTTCGTTTGTGGGAATGGGCGTGACGTTCTATAAGTAAATGCCACAGTCAATTTTAAACTTGCCTTTGCACAAGTTTAAAAACTCTAAAAAAACGTATTATACAATTGATAAAAAATCGTGGTTATATCTCGCTCCATATACATCGCTCAACATAAACGGCGAGTACATCACTCACCTGCGATTTGCCGATGACATAGTAGTCATGGCAGAGACTCTGAGAGACCTCAATACAATGCTCAACGATCTCAGCAGGGTTTCTCAACAGGTGGGCCTGAAAATGAACATGAGCAAGACGAAAATCATGTCCAATGCTCATGCACCGCTCCACCCAGTAATTGTTGAGAACTCTGCACTCGAAATTGTCGACGAGTATATTTACCTGGGACACACAGTCCAGCTAGGTAGGTCCAATTTCGAGAAAGAGATCAACTGCCGAATCCAACTCGGCTGGGCAGCGTTCGGGAAGCTCCGAGATGTCTTCTCGTCCAAAATTCCTCAGTGCCTTAAGACTAAAGTCTTCGAACAGTGCGTGTTGCCAGTGATGACTTACGGATCCGAGACATGGTCGCTAACTAAGGGCCTCATAAGTAGGCTCAGGACCGCTCAGCGGGCGATGGAGAGAGCTATGCTCGGAGTGTCCCTGCGGGATCGAATCAGGAATGAGGAGATCCGTAGGAGAACCAGAGTCACCGACATAGCTAAGCGAGTCGCGATACTGAAGTGGAAATGGGCGGGGCACATAGTTCGAAGAGCTGATGGTCGTTGGGGTCCCAAGGTGCTGGAGTGGCGACCCCGCACCGGGAAGCGGAACCCCCCACCAGGTGGACCGACGACATCAAACGAGTCGCAGGGAGCCGCTGGATTCAGGCGGCGCAAGACCGAGACCTGTGGAAGTCCATGCAAGAGACCTTTGGCCAGCAGTGGACGTCTATCGGTTGATAAAGAAGAAGAAGAAGAAGATACATCGCTATTGGATGATGTTCGGAAGTATCTACTATTTCGAAAAAAGCAAAAAAAAAAAATACTAGATATTTCCGAACATCATCCAAGAGTTTTCATAATCGGTCAATATGCCAATTGTTATTGTCAGGTGCATAAACTGCGGCTGTCGGTAGATGATCTCATACCCGGCGCCGAGCCGTCTGCCAAAGGGAAGAAGAGCAAGAGGAAGCGGTCGCCCTCGCCGCCTCCTCAGAAACACAGCAAAAGGAAGAGGTACGTTTTTTTAAAGTCAAGCAGGGGTGAAAAAAAAAAAATTGGCAGTCATAGGGACTGCCGATTGAAGTGAAAACTAGATTTGCTAATAATTAAAGACAAATGTAAAATTAAAATAAAAGAAATAAAAAAAAATATATAAAAATTAAAGTAAATATAATAATAATTTTAAAAAAAGCGCACTGTCACGTTTCGTGAGTGAGATTAGAACCTGCGACATCTGGCGGCTGCTGGCCGACTGCGCTGTACAAGGTTGCTGGAGAATCTCTGAAATGTTGAACGCTTACTGAAATCTCCAGGTGACGATTCTGAAGTTGATGATGACACGAAATCCGTGTTTTTTGCTCACCCAAAAAAGTGTTCAACGCGCCTAAAGAGTTTTCACTTCAAAAATCCGAGGCTGTAGCATTCCATTCTAAGGTCCCGATGAATTTATCATCCAACTACAATTTATATATGGCGTATAACTAAGGCTTAGTACACACGTAGTTGCCTGTTGCGGCTATCGGCAAAACTCGCAACGCCATTTTTATGTTTGTGATGGTCTGGAAGCCGGTAACACTAAAATAGCACTTACACGGATTTTCAAATTTTTGTATATAAATTGAACGTAGTTATGCAAAAATGTTCCAATGCACAAGTCTTATATCAAAATTGAATTACTACTAAGAGCACTAGGCTACTTTTTTAAGACACCCTTCATCATAATAGTAAAAACATTCCAGTCCTTACATCATTATTCTTTTATTTCCAATATTCCAACCCACAATGCGTCACATTCGTGGCTAAAAACAATTAAATACGCATTAATCTGACTGAAAACTTGCTGTGGGTTAGAACGTTTTTGCATAACTACGTACAATTGATAGTATATAAATGCAATTTTAGTGTGACCGGCTGGACAACTATCATATAATTTTGTATATAAATTGATAGTGTATATGTGCAGTTTTAGTGTCACCGGCTATCATATAATTATGAGAAATGCGCAGACGTAGCAACTATAGTTGCCAGTTTCGGCTATCGCAAGTGTATTATAATCTTTAGTCGTAAGCCTTAATTAATGACTGCTTTGTTTCACTTTTAGCCGCGTGACAAAACGTCGTGACAATGACGTAGAAGACGAAGAAGACAACGTGTCAAGAGATAACACGGATGTCGCAGCGCCCACGCCAGAAAGCGAGCGCTCCACTGAGAGTCAGTATTCTAACAACAACTTATACAATATAATATACATAGTTACGCAACAAATCTAGTTTATCTAGTTATAATGTACAATAGGTTTTCAATGAGTGTGTCCTACCGGTAATGAGGTATGGAGCGGTAACGTGGACACTGACGGTGGGCCTCGTTCACAAATTAAAAGTAGCTCAGAGCGCTATGGAGCGTGCTATGTTGGGAATCTCTCTCAGGGATAAAATCCGGAACGAGGAGATTCATAGAAGAAAAAAAGTGACCGACATAGCTCTGTGGATTAGCAAGCTGCAGTGGCAGTGGACAGGTCATTTCTGTCGCAGAACCGATGGCCGATGGGGCAGACGTGTTCTGGAGTGGAGACCGCGTACCGGCAAGCGCAGTGTAGGACGCCCTCCAGCTCGCTGGACCGATGACCTTAAGAAGGTGGCGGGAAGCGGTTGGATGAGGAAAGCGGAGGACCGTGTTTGGTTGCGCGCTCTCGGAAAGGTCTATGTCCAGCAGTGGATGAATACAAGCTGATGGATTGGATTGGATTGAATGTACAATAAGATGCAGAGACTCCATCCATCCATTTATGATAATAGGATGTAAATTATCATCATTTTCCTCAAACAAATTCTGTACCTTTGTTGTTGTTTTTCGCATATCTATTTTAGGTTATCTCATAGTTCTGCAGTTGTGGAATTTGACTTTTAGCTCCGTTGTTCTCTAATCTTATAAAGTTTCGATATTCCAGTTTTTACACATGTTCCACTGGGTTCCCCGAGAGGTTTTGCGAGGAATTTTGATGCTATACACGGTGAAAAATTAGTGGTTTTAAAGCCATCACGAGATGAATTGCCTTAAGCATTACTATCGAGTCCACTTGTGAGAAACAGTAGTAGCGGTTTGTTTACTACGCGGCGCCTCACGCAGTACTACCGCTTTTAAAACTTTCATCGAAACTTTTCTACCTCATGTAACTACAGCAGCTGATAGCCGTACAAAGGTGAACTACATGTCGCGTCTCGCGCGGCTCGCTTCAAACGTCACGTGACCCGCCCGCGCGGTCAGCGGCAAGGGTGGCACGGCTCCTAACAACTGTTCGCGAAGTTTTCGAAATATTAATTTCTCGATTTTTTATTTTTTATTTTAATACAAGGGTCAGTATAAATTGTCGAAATAGATTATACTGTTAATTTCGAATCACTTCCCTGCGGCCTTAAAACCACTAAATTTTCACCGTGTATATCTCTTCACTGTGTACGCAGCGCCCGCGCCGCCCCCCGCCGCAACGTCTAGCGCGGCGCCCCCGACGCCGGCGGCGGAGCCCCCGCCCGCGCCCGTCCCCGAGGCGCCCGCCACGCCCGCACCCGCCATGGACGCGCACGACGACTCGCAGGGCAAGCACAGCGACTCCAACACGCAGGTATTGTATACTAGTACTATTGTATACTAGCGCGGCGTCCCCGGATTATGAAAATGCTTATTCTGACGTCAGATCAGAGACAAAAGATCGAAGGTAAGATCCCACGCGTACATAGCCCGAAAGAAACACTCGACTCAAACATATACTAACCAATACAAACCGACATACAAACATTCTACGATAAATGATTTTCCTTTGCATAGATCATGGTTACAATGAACAGACTCAACATAGGCTGTCATAGCAGCTGATGAACAATTGTTGAAAACTCCTTTTACTAGAGGATGTTACAACCGCATGTTTTTTAACCCCCGACGCAAAAAGAGGGGTGTTATAAGTTTGACGTCGATGTCTGTCTGTCTGTGTGTGTGTGTGTGTCTGGCTGTGGCATCGTAGCTCTCAAACGGATGGACCGATTTCGATGCGGTTTTTTTCATTTGAAAGCCAGTTTCCTTGCGGTGGTTCTTAGCTATGTTTGCTTAATATCGGTCCAGCAGTGTAAGAGTATCAGCTATTTTACAAAATGGTGCAAGGCATTTTTGGCGTATGTTTACTGGCACGCGTGAAGCACTTAATCGAGTGATTAAGTTCTTCACGCGTGCCAGTATAATCGATAAATGACAATTAATTGACAACTTTGACCTGATGCTGCAACCAGAATGGTCTCCAGAGAACCTGACTCTTCGAAAACTCACAGCAGACATATCGTATTTAGGTTCAAACTAATCTAAGTTTCAATGAGTGGGTAGCTTGCAGGTTATGATGATCTTTCAATACGGTCACGTTGACCTGGTGCTCGTATCTAGTTTGCGGGATACCCAATTCTTCATCAACTTACAGCAGATATAGTGTGTTTGGGTTCATTAGAATGGTCTCAATGAGTAGGTGCTAGATAGATGACAGAGGATCGAGGATCGAGGAGAAGTATCTGATGATGGAGCAGAAAAGTGGGTAACAGTTTAGTACAGTAGTCCGGCCGTAGATTCACATGTCGGGGGTGATTTAAATTTTCAATTTACACTTGTTTATAGTTAGTTTTTATTACACAGGAGATGCTCATCAAAGAAGAACTAGAGGACAACGTGACGGATCAAACCCACCACATAGTGGTGCCGTCCTATTCCGCCTGGTTCGACTACAACTCCATACATACCATCGAGAAACGCGCATTGCCCGAGTTCTTCAACAACAAGAACAAATCTAAGACTCCTGAGATCTATCTGGCTTACAGGTGAGATACCGAGTTAAAACCTCGATTTAATTAAAATGTGTCTAGTCATTGGCAGAAATCTATAGAATAAATGCAAAAGACTATAGCCTCAATATCGTTAGACGTTACTTACAACCATGTAACAATAATTAAACCTTCAATAGCCTAAAGGTTAAATATGCGGACTGCAATCTGAAAGGTCGACGGTTTAATCCCCACCCGTCGTACCCACTCCTAACACAAGCTTTAGGACTATTCTCTGGAGGAGAGAAGGAGTTCAGCATCCTTTTTGATATTATAAATGCGAAAGTATGTTTATTTGTTGGTTTTTCATTCAACCACGCCGCAACGGAGTTACGGATCGACGTGATTTTTTTGCATTGATCTATAAATACCCTTGACATGCGCGTGATGGTACGCTTGCCCCAAAACATAGATTTAGGATTGCTAGTCGTTTCGTACCTACAAGATACCGTCGGTGTACTAGTAAATTGCGGCAATTCATAGCACGCCTGAAACGGCGTACCCACATAGTCTCGTAGCAACTAATGTTTGACGTTTTCAAACAAACTATGATTATTACGTTGCCGCATTTAAGGAGCTATTGTTTGTAGGAAGGGCGGTATCTAGTAGCGACTAAGCTACCAACCCTAAATCTATGCCCTAAAATCAATCTCAGATTCATTTCGAATTTAAACGATACAACTTGTTCCAGGAACTTCATGATCGACACATACCGTTTGAATCCGACGGAATATTTGACAAGTACCGCGTGTCGAAGGAACTTGGCGGGTGACGTGTGCGCCATTATGCGGGTCCACGGCTTCCTCGAGCAATGGGGTCTAGTCAACTACCAGGTGAGCTGTTTAAGGATGGAACCACATCTGTGCGCATCGATTCGCATTTTGTCCATACAAAACTGTAATTTTTCATAGAGTCGTGTACGCAATCGCAAAGCCGAATTGATGCGTACAAAATGGACAAAATGCGAATCGATGCGCACAGATGTGATTCCAGCGTAAAAGCTGTAACCAAGAATTAATGAAATTATGAATTTATCTAATGCAATAGAATTTATAGATTATAAAAAACGTATTTATTATAAAATACAGCAATCCGCCATATTGGATTGAACACTAATCAGAGCGATACGTAGCATGTATCTTCAAACTTTGACTAAGTACTATACTAAAAATGACATGACACCGTCGAGCGTTTTTGCGTAAATTTTAAAAATTAAAATGGCAATTTTATCTTCCAAACCTATTTTCAAAATTGGTCATCACTCATCATGCCTATTAATCTTTTTTTTTTTTCTCCTTTGTTTACTATGCCTATAAGGCCCGCTTGCAGAGACGCCGGGTTAGTTATAGTTAACCCAGGAAAAAATTGTAATTTTGACAGAAGCTTTATACAAAATCTGTCAAATCTGTCTTTTTAATCCAAAGTTAGCTGCTCGACGATTCGACGTTAACTAGACGTTTCTGCAAGCGCGCCTAATATTACTAACTGCCTTACAAACTATATACAGACAATTTACATTCCAAAAAATGACGGACTTTAGAGGAGTTTCTCACAAATTGTGAAATTCATTTTAATTGAAATTGTTTCTTCACTTTGTCACCAAAGGCCCAAGTAACAATTTTCATGGATATACCTTGAAAAAAGAGCTTTGTCCCTTCAAGACACTTTTGTCCACCGGTGGACTTCTATCGGTTAACAATGACAACGGCGCGGCGTGTCAATAGTTTATACTATTACACTTGTGAATAAGTATCATCATCATCATTAGCAACCCATCAACGGCTCACTACTGAGCGCAGGTCTCCTCTAAGAGAAGGGTTATAGGCCATAGTCCACCACGCTGGCCCAATGCGAATTGGCGGACTTCACACACCTTCGAGAACATTATGAAGAACTCTCAGATGTGCAGGTTTCCTCACGATGTTTTCCTTCACCGTTGAAGCAAGTGATATTTAATTGCTTAAACGCACTTGACTTCGAAAAGTCAGAGGTGCGTACCCGGGATCGAACCTGCGACCCCCCAAATAGGAGACCACAGTCCTAACCACTAGGCTATCACTGCTCTGGTTAATAAGTATAGGAGTACTTATATGTATGAATGATAGGAATCTGCGTCACTACTAGCTGCCCTCAGTGCATATCGCTGTCGGCAGATTCCTTCGACGCTACATTATAACTGAAATAAAATATCAAATGCGATGTGCATTAACAACTTCGCATTAGTGAGTTTCAGGACATACTAAGCTTTCCCAAGTAGTTAAGAGGACTTACATTTCGCATCCCTTTCTCTTGCATTCTAATATTTTCAATCTCAAATCTCAAATACTTATGACAAAATGTGGTCAATTATTATCATCGAATGTTAAATTACGGATATTTTAGATATAGTTTTACTATGATATACCTAGATCAGATCTAGGTATATCATAATAATTTATAATATTATTATTTTAAATATTTTTTGGCGCATTCGATACAACATGGAGCTGTATAACATCTATAATGAACCAAACGTTGTCCAGCACATAAAGATTGCAAGATTGCAATGGGCTGGACATGTGCAACGAATGGACGAACATCGGAGCCCAAAAAAATTAATGTCGTCACACCCAGATGGTCGCAGAAATATAGGTCGGGCAAAACTTCGTTGGCTAGATGGGGTTAATCAAGATGCAAAGCGTCTTGGTGTGAGAAGTTGGAGGACGAGCGCGAATGACAGAGACGGATGGAGGAAGCTTCTGGAGCAGGCCCGGGCCCACAAGGGGCTGTAGCGCCGCTGATGATGATGATATAATAAAAATAAAAAAATATTATATTAAAATAGTAGATTTTGCCCTTCTTCTCTTTCAAGATAGAGAAGGGCAAAATCTACTATTAACTTTTATCGCTGTTATTCTCTATAAAAAACTAGGTATAGGATAATAAAAATATGAATGAATGAATGAATGAATATACTTTTATTGTACAACACTAATAATACAGTGAAATAAAATAATTATACATAGCAAAAACAAGCATACAATTTGTCGGCCTTATCGCTACCTAGCGATCTCTTCGAGGCAACCAATGGTGTAAATATGTCTAAAATATTGATACTAAAAATATATCCGTAATTTAATTGTCGAAGATAATAATCGATCACATTTTGTCAAAAGTATCTGAGATTTTTGTAATCATTGAAAATATTAGGATTTGCGAGCGAGAGGGATATGAAATGTAATTGTCCTCTTAGGCCCGCTTGCAGAGACGCCGGGTTAGGCTTGAATAAATTAGGAATAAATTTGTAATTTTGACAGAAGCTTTATACGAAATCCGTCAAAGCAGCAGCTTACTCTGGGTTAAAAGGATAACCCGACGTTTCTGCAAACGGGCCTTAATGTGTAATGCGGTCAAGGTAAAAATAGCAAACGGCCATTATCTACTTCTGTTACTAAAATTTAACTATCTGTTGGTAGGTGGAGACAGAATCTCGGCCAACGGCCATGGGTCCGCCGCCAACGTCTCACTTCCACGTGCTGTCCGACACACCGTCGGGTCTGCAGCCGCTGCAGGCCAGACCAACGCAACCTAGACCAGGTAAGCAACAAACAAAAACCGTCCAAAGCGGATTGGTAGACTTCACACACCTTCGAGAACATTATGGAGAACTCGCAGGCGTGCAGGTTTCCTCACGATGTTTTTCTTCACCGTTGAAGCATGTAATATATAATTGCTAAAACGCACATAACTCCGAAAAGCCAGAAATGCGTGCCCAAATCTTACCTGCGACCCCCGAATAAGACTTATGCAACGTTAATATAAAACTTATACGACTTGTAAAAATAAGTTAACATATACTTACTAGCTGATGCCCGCGACTTCGTCCGCGTGGATTTAGCTTTTATAATCCGTCGGGAAATCTTTGAGAAAAAGTGGCTTATATGTCACTCTCCGGGCCCTCAACTATACCCATGCAAAAAATCACGTCGATACGTAGCTCTGTTGCGGCGTGATTGAAGGACAAACCAACAAACAAACTTTCACATTTATAATACTAGCCGATGCCCGCGACTTCGTCCGCGTGGATTTAGTTTTTAATATCCCTCGGGAACTGTTTGATTTTCCGGGATAAAAAATATCCTATGTCACTCGCCAGGCCCTCCACTATACCCATGCAAAAAATCACGTCGATAGCTCTGTTGCGGCGTGATTGAAGGACAAACCAACAAACAAACACACATACGACGTATATAACGTTAATATATTTGTGTACACAGCCGAGAACGCAGCAGTGCCGAAGGTCGAAGCTGGTCTGCCGAACGGGACCGAAGCCGGAGCGCCGGTCAAAGTAGAACCGCCCACGGTCAAGCCCGAACCGCCCCTCGAACTTGGTACCGCCCCCGGACTTAAATTGGATCAGGTAATCTAGGAATCACTCTGTTTCAAAGACTTTCTTCTTCGAGTGCCTCTTCGACTAGCGATGGTTGGTAGTCAATTTTTTGTCTGGTGGGAGGCTTTGGCCGTGGCTAGTTACCACCCTACCATCAAAGACGTGCCGCAAAGCGACTTTCCGGCACAATGGCGTGTAGAAACCGATTAGGGGTATGGGTTGAATGTACACTGCCATACTCCTTCCAAGTTAGCCCGCTACAATCTTACTGCATCGTCACTTACCGTCTGATGAGAACGCAGTCAAGGACTATCTTGTCATCGAATAAAAAAAATAGTTCAACTGCACTCGCAATTCGAAGCCACTCCCATTTATGTTACGAAGCCGATAGTCACTCGCTATGGCTGAAAGTATGTTCATCATGAGCAACCCATTAAAGTCTCATTACTGAGCGCAGGTCTCCTCTCAGAGAAGGGTTATAGGCCATAGTCCAACACGCTGGCCCAGTGCGAATCGGTAGACTTCACACACCTTTGAGAACGTTGTGGAGAACTCTCAGGCGTGCAGGTTTCCTCATGATGTTTTTCTTCACCGTTGAAGCTTGTGATATTTAATAGCTTAGTAGGTTACAGTATAAAAATGTTCCCAGAACCAAGTGCAGATTTCCATGATTTTAATATGATAATATCTTTCTAAAATAAACAGAATCGGTAAAAAATTATTTTTAAAAACCGACTTTAAACGCCCACGCCACTATTTATTGTTGATTGTTTAAAAACTTCTCGATCGATTTCGATAAAATTTAAATGGGAAGTATACCCTGTGAAACAAAAAAAGGATTCTCCAAACCGGTTCAGGTGTCTTTAAGTAATTGGTGAACGTACATAAAAAAAAGATTCCGACAAATCGAGAACCTCCTCCTTTTTTGAAGTCGGTTAAAAAGAAACAAGTTGTGTCTAAAAAGTCATTACAGCTTTCTGGATCTTTTTATCCTCCAGTATCGAGGTGGAGCTCGGGGTCGCGAATGGACGGAACAAGAGACGCTATTGCTGCTGGAAGCTTTGGAGCTACATCGCGACGATTGGAACCGGGTCGCCGCGCACGTGGGGTCGAGGACTCATGACGAGTGTATCCTGCACTTCCTGCGACTGCCCATCGAGGACCCCTACTTGAATGACACTTCTTCCAGTGAGTAGTTCTTACTTCTTTGGTCAAGTTTAACAGAAGTCTTGGTGGTCGAAAAGTTCGCGGAATGGAAATTAGGGATAGGAATTTTTAAATTCACAATATAATTATAATTAATAAGTTTCAGCTCTATGTTCGCTTGAGTTTTTGGATCTTATAGCGAGAATAAGTCTGCCAATTTGCATAGGGCTATAGTCTGTTTTTTTTTAACAAAGGAGTACCGAAAATTTTGACTGCGTTGCATAGCATAAGCTATTTATTACGAGATTGTTCTAACACGTGGCGAGAGGTGGCGTTGATTCTATTAAGAAATTTTTCGTCACGATTAGTGTAGACTGTAGACTGTCCATAGCGCGTGTGTAATTGGCTGGTGCTCAGTCATAGGTGTGCGCTTATTTATTACGAGATGGTTCTAACATGTGGCGAGAGGTGGCGTTGATTCTATTAAGAATTTTCCGTCACGAGTAGCGTAGACGGTCCATAGCGCGTATGCTATCGGTTGTGCCCAGTTATAGGTGCGCGCTTATTTATTATGAGATGGCTCTAACATGTGGCGAGAGATGGCGTTGATGCTAAAAGGTGTTCCACGACACTCACGTATTTTGATTTTCGCAGGCGGAGTGTTGGGCCCACTGGCGTACCAGCCGATACCGTTCAGCAAAGTGGGCAACCCTGTGATGAGCACCGTCGCGTTCCTGGCGTCCGTCGTCGATCCGCGGATCGCCTCCAAAGCGACGAGGGCGGCGATGGACGAGTTTGCAGCTATCAAGGTGATAACATAGTATATGTGACTGTCAAGTTAATTTTATTTTATTATTGTTTTAAGAAATTTGTTTTTCTATATAAATATTTATGAATTTTGACTCTTGCAAGTCATTTTTGCTCTTGAACTTATAATATTTCACACATTACTAAAGAACTAGACTGCCTTTGGCATCGTGCGCGTGAAGTTATGTTTTTAAATATCCCGCGGGAACCCTCTGTTTTTTCCGGAATATCGATCTGTACAAACAAATAAACACACTTTCACATTTATAATAACTAGAGGTCGCCCATTGGTCGAAATTCGACCTATTAATGTTCTATGTCGAGGCAAAATAAAAGTAGAAAAAACTTTCATTATGGTTATGTTTGACATTCAGTAAGACTTTAATCTATTCTCAATTTGACGTGTGTCAAATACATGGTAGTGTGTGTACCTAATGTTTTTTTTTTATTTATTTGATGTATTTTTTATGCATAATTTAAAAAAGAATATTAGCATTCTGCACTCCTTTCTCTATATAAACTATAAGTGTAGGAAATTTTATACTCCTCCATCCGCGCAATTTTCTTAAAAAGGGGTACACACTTTTTGCTTCACGTATTAATATTATGATGATAGTAACAATTTTTCTTATCTTCTTCTTTATCAACTAATTGACGTCCACTGCTGGACAAAGGTTTCTGTTTCGATTCTCGAGTCTATAATAATTGATCCAATGACAATTAATAGGTAATTGTTCAACTTTGCTAAGTGATATTATACGTGTATAGGACGAAGTGCCAGCCGCGATGATGGAGGCGCACGTGAAAGCTGCGGGTGCGCACGGGCCGGCCGCCGCGCTCGCCGCCACCGGCATCGCCGGCACCGCGCCGCCGCCGCAAGCCGCGCCCGTCGCCGGGGCGCAGCCAACCGCGCCCACCCCCGGTACGGACACTACCACCACTCCCAGCACCCTTAGCCAAGTTACATTGGATTGTTTATATTCTCTTTTTATCGTCGATAAGGTGGATTATACGGGTCTGCCCGCGAAATTCCAATTTAATTTGGGTTTTCGCAATTTGTAAACTAATACGACAAAGTAGGCTTATGGCATTCTAATTGCGACGATGGCAGTATCATTTTCACATGTTTATATAAAAATATTTACTTAAAAGTAAAGTATGCATACATTAATGTCGAATAAATGGAAACGCTTGACTCTCGAGACTCATGAGTCATGACGTATTGAACCTAGACTATAACTTGATGTATATTGTCATGCTCGTGAACGGCTGTCACCGACGGGAATGGGGCTACTTTCTAACTGCCTGTCAACATGAATTGAATTGTAGAAATATTATATACTATTCTAACAAAGTTGCATGCATGGTTGCTTGGGTTAAATCGGCTTGGCATCCGGCTGCCCACAAGGTATAAAAAAACATTACTATGTAATAGCCACATAATAATATTTTAAAACGATGATTTTTAAAAGAGCACCTGCTGAGTTTCTTGCCGGCTCTTCTCAGCAGAATCCGCTTTCCGAACCGGTGCTAGAGTCACGTATCATAAGAGCCACAGGTTGGCCTACGTGAAATAAATAATATTGAATTTTTTTGAATTATTTTACTTATAGAAGTGAAAAAGGAAGGCGATGTGAAAACAGAATCGATGGAGGTGGACGGGGAAGCGGACGCGAAGGTCAAGGACGAGCCGACGGACGCGGCGCCCGCTGACGACGCGAAGGAGGCCAAGGACGACGCCACGCCGCCGCCAGGTTCGTGGCTTATTGCGTCCATCCACCCATCACCCTGTGCGCGTGTGTGCGTGCGTGCGTGCGTGCGTGCGTGTCATACACAAATGACGTCTGACGATCTCCCTGGCTCAGTGGTGAGCGCTGTCTTATAAGTGGGAGGTCTCGGGTTCGATTCCCGGCGAGGTCAATTTGGGAATTTATAATTTCTGAATTGTCTCTGGTCTGGTATGGTGGGAGGCTTTGGCCGTGGCTAGTTACCACCCTACCGTCAAAGACGTGATGCTAAGCGATTTAGCGTTTCGGCACGATTCGCGATGGCGTGTAGAAACCAATTAGGGGTTGAATGTTCACTGCCATACCCCTTCCAAGTTAGCCCGCTACCATCTTAGACTGCATCGTCTCTTACCATTAGGTGAGATCGCAGTCAAGGACTAGCTTGTCATCGAATAAAAAAAAATGCACATTCAAAATACAGTGGATTTCATTTATTACGACCTTGGTTGTAGCGACCATTTGCCTATAACGACTTTAAATCTAAGTCCCTTGAATGTAAAGCATACTATAGTACAAAAAAATCGCTATAGCGACTTTGAATGTAACGCCGAGTTCGGGTGTAGCGCCTGTTTTTAGTGAATAATTTGTAACAAATTCTTAGAAATTCCATGCAGATATTGCGACCGGAGTCGGCCGCCAGACACAAAGAGCTTTCTTATATTCTTTTGTTTACATCTACACAGATGGTCAGAAACTGTAGTGACCTTTACTTTTTGTTTATACATACATACTACGAATCCTACGAATATTATAAATGCGAAAAGTGAGCATTGGTGGATGGATCCTTGTTACACTACCACGCAAAAACTACTGGACTGATTTTGATGAATCTTCGTATTGTAATGGCTTATATGTATCCGAATAGCATAATCTATTTTTTTTAACCATCCCTGTAGGCTGCATTAGAGCCAAGCCGTTTTTGAGTTTTAGCCAGACTAATGAGCAGCAATTGATTTCTATATATATCTAATCTCTTTAAACGAGCAATTCTTGTATATATATACCTATATATATAATCTGAATCTCGGAAACGGCTTCAACGATTTTCATGAAATTTAGCATATAGGGGGTTTCGGGGGCGATAAATCGATCTAGCTAGGTTTCATTTTTAGAAAAGGTCGTTTTATCCGTGTTTTCAAGCAATGAAAAACCCCTTACAATATAATTAGAATACGAAGGTAAATTTCGCCGTTAGTTATGAACTCTCGATAGCTTATTTAGGTTTCGGACGGTTCCGAAACTAGAAGACTCTGGGTCGAGTCCAGACCAATTTTTTCCCTATGAATTTTATTATTTTTATTTTTAATTTTTTTTTTCTAAATATATCATTTCCAAAAAACACGATTTACAAAAAAAAAAAAAAACAAAAAACCGGTCACCCAGATATTATTTATCTATACACAAATATGTTAACACAGAAGCCCCAGCGGCGGTGGACGCCAAGCTGCAGTCGGCGGCGGCGGCGTCGCTGGCCGCGGCGGCGGTCAAGGCCAAGCACCTGGCGGGCGTCGAGGAGAGGAAGATCAAGTCGCTGGTCGCGCTGCTCGTCGAGACGCAGATGAAGAAGCTGGAGATCAAGCTGAGGCATTTCGAGGAGCTGGAAGCCACTATGGAGAGGGAGAGAGAAGGTCAGTTTCATCGCCAACAACCCATCAAATAGAATAGAAATATTTTTGACGTGATAACGTCTTATAAATCGATAACACCGGCTGACGCACGAAAGTGTCACGTTCCGCTTGAGCCTGCGCGTGCAAGCGAAAACGCGGAACAAGCGATAGAGAGGCACGATCGGCCCAAGCGTTGGCAGAGCGCCGGCCGCCGGGCCCGCCAGTGATCGCGTGCGCTCTGTGGTTAGCGGTCATCAGTGTTACTTTATGACGTTATCACGTAAAACTATCGTCCGTAAACCGACTTTACAGACAACCAATTTTTTTAGCAAGGAAAGGTTAGAATTATTTTGCTATGCCAATGTCAACAGAAAAAATCTATATGTTGACCATACAGATTTTTTCTGCTTTCTTGCTTGCTTGGGAAGGTGAGCGGTGCTTAGCTTGTTACTGCATGTTTGACCATACAGATTTTTTCTTTTGGCGGATTATACCAAAATAATTCTAACCTTTTCTTGCTAATCATGAACTTCGTTTCGGAATGCCCTTCCTACAGAGAAGAACCAGCAAGAAACTCGGAGGTTGCTCTTTTTTCAATACAGTTTACAATAGGTACTATGCTATGTATGCAGTGTTTCCACAATGAGGGGAAGTTCCAAAAATGCATACTCACAATTCAATACATTTTAAGACGCGCAGGCAGAAAGTAGCCCCCCATTCCCGCCGGTGGCATCCGTTCACGAGCATGACGCATGATCCAGCCGTTGCTTCGCTCAATCATATTTGAGGGAACGCATCACACGACACCACCTCTGAAATGTTTAAAGACGTGACATACTTAGGCCAGGCTTACTAAAAAGCCTTTTAGTAAGCCTGGCCTTTTTTTTACATAACATAAACAACATAATAAACTATTATTTATTACAATTTATTACTTAGCACATTCATTGCATTCTTTACAATTTATTACTTAGCACATTCATTGCAATCTTTCAACAGAGAAGGGTTATAAGGCCATAGTTCAACACGCTGGCCCATCACAAATTGGCAGACATTACACATCTTTGAGAATATTATGGAGAACTCTAGGCATGCAGCTTTCGTCACGATGTTTTCCTTCACCGTTAAAGCATGTGATATTTGATTGCTCAAGGGCAGTTTATTATCATTTAAAAACAAAAATATATATTAGGTAAAGACCTAATATATATTTTTGTTTTTAAATGATAATTGCCGTTTTGTATGCAATAAGTGAAAGTACTTATTTTTTCAAACTTTTTTATTTCTGTTATTCGAAGTAATCACCCATGCAATCGACGCATCTTTGCCAACGCATTGGCAGTTTATTGATGCCCTTCTTGTAAAAATCAGCTGGACGGGAGGCAACAAACTCTTCAAAGGCATTTTGTACTGCCTCTCGGGAATTGAATTTTTTACCCACTAAATTTTGGAAAAAGTAATAGTCGGTAGGTGCAAGGTCTGGTGAGTATGGCGGATGAGGGAGAGCTTCCAACCCCAGCTCTTGCAGCTTGGAGACTGTCTGTTGCGCAGTATGGGGTCGCGCGTTGTCGTGAAGGAGCAGTGGGGACGACCGATTGACCAAAGCTGGTTGCAGATGTGCAAGCTTCTCCATCATTCTCTCCAGTTCTTCACAGTACACATCTGCATTAATGCTCATGCCGTTTTGTAAAAAGCTGTGGTGAATCACACCCGCACTAGACCACCAAACAGTGACCATCACCTTTTTAGGGGTCATTTTTGGTTTAGGGCATTGCTTTGGTGCTGAACCAGGGTCTAACCAACTTGCTGAGCGCTTTCGATTGTCGAACAGAATCCATTTTTCGTCGCACGTAACAATTCGTTTCAAAATTCCTTCATTTCTTTGCCTGTTGAGCAGCGCAAGGCAGGTCTCGACGCGTACGTTGCGCTGGCGATCGTTAAGGTCGTGGGGCACCCATCTATCAAGCTTTTTTACCTTGCCAATTTGTCGCAAATGGATCAATATTGTTTTGATGCTTACATCAAAAGCTGCTGCTAGCTCAGCTGTAGATTGAGTTTCGTCAGCTTCCACAATCACCTTTAATTCATTATTGTTAACCAAAGTCTCCGGACGACCACGAGCTTCATTTTTCAAGTCAAAATTTTCAGAACGGAAGCGGGAAAACCAATAACGGGTTGTGCGATCGTTTGTACAGTTCTTTTTTTTTTTTTGTTTTTGATGTTACGGGCCGTTTGTGTCGCGTTGGTGCCACGACGGAACTCATATTCCATAATTACACGAATTTTTAAAGTATCCACTATGACTAAAAATGTTCAAATGTAATGAAAATACAACGCTAATCAAAAAACAAAAGACTGAGTTTGTAAATAGAATGTCATGGTTTTAAAACAAAATTAATTTGAATTTAGAATACAGAGCCATTACAAACTTTTTTATTTGAAATGACCAGTACTGAAGAAAGGCAATTTCATAGGTAAAGACCTATTATTACTGTCGATTGACTTATTTGTTTTTATTCTTTAAATGGGGCTTTTATAGGTGACATATTTAAGCCCAATTAAATCTGAAGCTGCTGTTGGGAAGCTGGAAGTTTATGACCTAGAGATAAGCTTATTAAGCTTTGTCCCATTTTGTCAATATTGTGTCTAATAGTGTTTTTGTACCAGATCAATAAAAATAAATAAATAAATCTTAAACTATAAGACGAATCACAAACGAATCTGTATATTTCTCTAATTTTTACTTAAAATGCACTGTTGAAACACAAAAATGCCTATTTAGAGTAACAATTAAATGTTAACAGGTCTGGAGTATCAGCGGCAGCAGTTAATACAAGAGCGACAACAGTTCCACTTGGAGCAGTTGAAAGCTGCGGAGTTCCGCGCGAGAAACCACGCCATCCAGAGGTGAGGCTTGTTTCCACTAGTTGCGAAGCTTATGTTAAGCTCAAATATACGTGGAGTTCGAATTTATGTTTCCCCGATAGATAGATTTCCCTGCTTTTAAAAGTTGATGAGATTCAGATTCAGTTTATTTGCATAAAACATGACAAATTACATGATAAAGGTACATTTACATGTCTGGTCATATAAACACACATGGACCCAATCCTTTTTTTTTTTTTTTTTTTTTTTTTTTTTTTTTTTTTTTTTTTATTCGATGACAAGATAGTCCTTGACTGCGATCTCACCTGATGGTAAGTGACGATGCAGTCTAAGATGGTAGCGGACTAACTTGGAAGGGGTATGGCAGTGAAAATTCAACCCATACCCTAATGGGTTTCTACACGCCATCGTGCCGGAACGCTAAATCGCTTGGCGGCACGTCTTTGACGGTAGGGTGGTAACTAACCACGGCCAACGAAAGCCTCCCACCAGAAAAGAAGTTTGTAATGTACATTACAAACATGCGGATTGAGTCTTAAATCATTAGGATCATAGGGTTGTGAGAATAAAGTCGTTATCGATAAAGGCGATGCCTCTCGATCGCACGTAGCTGGGGCGACGACTATCGACAAGTCCTTGTGTACTACACAGTACACAACATCAGCGCAGTTCCATTAGGCCCATAACTGCAAGCGAGAGGTATAACTCGGTTCGTACGTTTGTAATGGCTCAAAATTTATACATTTAGTCATAATGATCATATTTTATAAATGGCAGATTAAATGAAAAAAGAAGAAAGAATAACATTTAAGCATTTGTTCCACCATCATATCGAGAGTATCACCTCGGTAACAACTGGTTTTCCTAGTTTAAATGACCATTTTTCTTTATTTACCGTGTCTAGGTTACAAGCGGAGACGGGCGTGAGCGTGACCGGGCCGGCGGCGGCGGGGGCGGGCGCGGCGAGCGCGGGGGCGGGGGACGCGCCGCCCGCCGAGCCCGCGCCGCAAGCCGCGCCGCCGCACCACGCCTAGGCCGCTGCTACTGGACGTTAGACGTACTGTTACTGTCGTATACCATAAAGGCAACAAGTACTGTTGCTATCGTTTACCACAAAGTCAACAATTTAGATGTACTGTAGCAACAGTGGTAAACGATAGTAATCGCTTACCACAAAGCCAACAAGTTAGACATACTGTTACTATTGTTTACCACAAAGTCAACAAGTTAGACGTACTGTTACTATCGTATACCACAAAGTCAACAAGTTAGACGCACTGTTACTATTGTATACCACAAAGTCAACAAGTTAGACGTACTGTTACTATCGTATACCACAAAGTCAACAAGTTAGACGTACTGTTACTATCGTATACCACAAAGTCAACAAGTTAGACGCAGTGTTACTATTTTATACCACAAAGTCAACAAGTTAGACATACTGTTACTATTGTATACCACAAAGTCAACAAGTTAGACATACTGTTACTATCATATACCACAAAGTCAACAAGTTAGACATACTGTTACTATCGTATACCACAAAGTCAACAAGTTAGACATACTGTTACTATCGTATACCACAAAGTCAACAAGTACTGTTACTATCATATACCACAAAGTCAACAAGTTAAAATGCATTGTCGCAGCAAGATCGTCATAAATTCAGCCAATCAGAGGTGATTGCGATCGTAAAACTGTAGCAAACCATATGGACCCCAGTGACATACCATGTTGTTAACACCTAATATCGGGTTTATACTGTTAGATTTTAGTTGATCAACGGCTAAGTCGCATGCCATTCGAACCATTGAATTAAATTAAAGCTTTGAAAAATAATTTATTGTTGAAAAAGTGTTGATCAACTAAAATCAAATCGTGTGAACCTGCTTTAACTTACGATCTTGTTGCAATAATACTATTTGCCTTAAAACTTAAGACATAAAAGTGGGTCATGGGTGCCCAAAAGTCCTTTTCTACACCTCCCTACGTTCTGCCTAATAAGCCTATACGTAGTTCAAAGAACCCCGATGGTCGTTGGGGTCCAAAAGTGCTGGAGTGACACCCTCTTACCAGAAAGTACAGTGTTGGCAGAACCCCTACTAGGACCTAGGTGAACCGATGACAGACGAGTTGTAAGAAGCCGCTGGATACAGGCGACGCAAGATCGAGTCGTGTGAAAGTCCGTGCTAGATCTATGTCCAGTATTGGACGTCTTAGACAACAGAATTAGAACTATTGCATGATAGTCCGTGCTAGACATCTCATATCTATGTCCAGTAGAAGACGTCTTAGACAACAGAATTAGATCCATTGCATGATAGTCCGTGCTAGACATCTGTGTCCAGTAGTGGACATCTTAGACAACAGAATTAGAACTATTGCATGATAGTCCGTGCTAGACATCTCATATCTATGTCCAGTAGAAGACGTCTTAGACAACGGAATTAGATCCATTGCATGATAGTCCGTGCTAGACATCTATGTCCAGTAGTGGACATCTTAGACAACAGAATTAGAACCATTGCATGATAGTCCGTGCTAGACATCTCATATCTATGTCCAGTAGAGGACGTCTTAGACAACAGAATTAGATCCATTGCATGATAGTCCGTGCTAGACATCTATGTCCAGTAGTGGACGTCTTAGACAACAGAATTAGAACCATTGCATGATTTATGTATATTAATTGTATCATTGATGTATCTTAATCATGAACACACGTGTTTTGTTATTTATATCTACGAAATGTCTGTGACGGTTACGTTTGTTTTAAGTTGATTACTTAATCAATTTGAAGATCGATATTGATCTCAACCTCTCATTTAATTAATTTATTAATTAAAAGTATGTCAGTCTTCACGCATTTGCCGATAATAAGGCATAATCAACTTATCGCCAACAATAATAATTCTAGATGTAATTGCATGATAATACGCTATGAAGGCGAGAAACTTAATTACGTTTAAAATACATATAAATGTGCTAATTATTGAATTTTATGCATTTCAACAAATTCAACACAGTGTTTATTATATAAACTGAATTATTATTTTGTTGAGAAATAGGATTAAACAGATTTTTTAAATCAATGACTATCTTTGATGATTGCCTAGGCAATGTTAGCCCTTAACTTTCGATCTTACATGATGGTAAACGACAATGCAGTCTAAGATAGTAGTGGGAAACTTGGAAGGGGTATGGCAGTATAAACTAAACCCATATCCCTAAATAAATAAAAAGTGTGTGTGTCAGCTCCGACGCACGACTGGAGTTTACTCCTTACAACGTCGTAATGCATTCGCGGCGCTCGCTGCGTCTAGGCGCCGCTCGGACCCGATCGGTACGCGCTCGGCTTCCCGAAGTGAAAGCTCTTTCGCACGAAAAGCAACCTTATTTACTCAACATTAGGGTAGAAATTTGCATCGTTGTGAAAAACGTAACGAGGTCACGGCTTGCCTCGGAAAGCTCTTTCGCACGAAAACCAACCTTATTTACTCAACGTTACGGTAGAAATTTGCATCGTTGTGAAAAACGTAACGAGGTCATTGATAAGTAGATTTTACTGCTCGAATTTTTCTCATACCGGGCGCTTAAAATCGATTCTTAAGGAGTAAACTCCAAAAATAAACTGTAAGTCAATAAAGGTACTTATTACGATGTGGCTCGTGAATTCTAGTTTAGCAGATGAGCACATTTTTTCACGGAATAATAAAAAGATCTCTTTCAAAAGGAAGAAACCTTCAAAAAAATTTAAACTTAGATAAATATCTACCTATTAAGAAACCCGTACCTACTTATCGTATTCTCTGATGAGATCTTTGCAGAAATTAACTTGCTTCGAATATTTACACAGTGTGAGAACACTTCCCAAAGTATTTTTTTTTGTTAGTGGACACTTCGCTTAAAAATAAATCTCGCCTTAATCTAATCCTCCATTCCAAAATAGCTATGCTATCTCTTGAAGGTTCCTTAATGTTATTTTGATCATAATATTATCATAATTATTTGAAGATAAAGAAGATTATTATTAATATGCTGATCTCTATCAACTCGTGACATGTGAAGGAAAATCACCTTAATGACCTCGTGGGTTATACATTTGTGAGCTCTACATATAATTTCATTACAATAATAATAATCTAAAGTTCTTATTATATTCTTCCCCGTTCTTTCTATATTCTTATTATTTTTGCAAAAAATTAAATACGCTCAACAACAAGAGTAATTGCGTGTTCACATTAGGCTTGCAGTTTACAGGAAATATAATTTTTTTTCTTTAGCTGTCTTAAACAAGTGGTTTCTCGAAGAAAGGCGTACATAAGCGACACGCTAAAAATAGCGCATAAAAATAACGCGCATAGTGCTAGACTGCTAGCATTGGACCGCACTGACGATGGAACTGCACTTACAGTGCCCGGCGATATATATTGCACATCGGCCGTTGGAATAAAACGCTATTTCTATTCTATTGCAAGGAAAGCTAGCCAGAAATTCACGTAGTAATTACTGAAATCTCTTCACAATTGGCGAGCACATCACGTAACATATATAAAAAAAATGCAGTCGAACTGTGAATAGAATAGAAAAGCGTTTTATTCCAAAAGCCGATGTGCAATATATATCGCCGGGTACTGTACAAGTGAAAACCAACCTTAAGAACGTCATAAGCGCCTGGCTGTCGGTACCGTGTTTCTCCGAAAAGTTTTCTGTGATTTTTAGCTTTTAGGACAGCTAAGAACAAATTATACTATTATTAGTAATGCGAAAGCGTGTTTGTTTGTTGGTTTGTCTTTCAATAACGACGCAACAGAGCTACGGATCGACGTGATTTATCGCACGGGTATAGTTGAGGACCTGGAGAGTGACATAGGCTACTTTTATCCCGGAAAATCAAAAAGTTCCCGAGGGATTTTGAAAACAATCCACGTGGACGAAGTCGCCGGCATCAGCTAGAAGTGTATAAGATCAAAGCGACACGATGACAAATTAACCATTTTTTGAGCTTGTACCTAAAATGTCAAAAGCATTTCAACTGCCAGTTTGTAATTCGATTCGAATGAAAATATTGCGGTATGATAATTATGTTATACTGTGTATGCAGTTTGCACATGAACGTTCGTGGACGTATCAGTCAGCGTCTCGCATCAGTCAGTACGCGTGCATTAGGTTGCGATACGCTTACACGAACGAACTAAATTAGTCGTCACCAGTCAATATTAAAATAAATATAAAAAAATTGCTTGACTGACAGCTAATTTGCTGCATTGGCCGCTGATTGTAAGCTTCGTCAGGATTAGCATGAAGAAATTGATTGGTACAGTTCAATTCAAACTTTATGTCGTCACGGATGTTAGCTGCGAGTGTAGGCTCGCGCAATTTCGCCGCCTCCCCGCATACCTCCCCGCATACCTCCCCGCATACCTCCCCGCATACCTCCCCGCATACCTCCCCGCATACCTCCCCGCATACCTCCCCGCATACCTCCCCGCATACCGCTGACACCGAATAATGAATTCTGCGCATCGAATCGCACTAAGTTCGAGAAGTCATAAAGTTTGAATTGGACTGCAACTGCATACTTAAATCAAAATATCTGGGTGACTGGGGTGGTGTTTTTTTTTTTTGGTAAATCGTGTTTTTTGGAAATTATATATTAAAAAAAAAATAAAAAAAAAATAATAAAAACTTGAGAGGTGTCAAGGGACACTCGGATGGAACGAAGTTCCTTTCGATTAATTAATTTGGCATTGTGTTAATATTTTCACACTACAATATTACACTAGCGGCACGCTATGATGGCCGGTTTGACACATTACAATAGTGATGTGGAATGTCAATTTATTCTCGAACAAAAAACAATTAAGTTTTGTTTTTGTACCTGATTAAATAGGTTTAATAATTATTAATTTAAGCATTGACGCGAGTTTGCCGGAGGTAGTAGTTGTGCTAGCCAGCGATCCTATGTGACGATCGTATTAGATTCCATTTTTAAAAATTTTCAATTTAGAAAACCAAATGCCGAGTTGTGGTATATATCATATAAAAATAAAAATTTTACCTTTTGTATGAAACAGCTGATATTTTTTTGCGATTTCAGAGGTTTGTCCACATAGTGAAAATTGTTCATATTCACAAGTACATTCACCCCTTAAATGGTGCAAACTGATTTTTCTACACTTGTATACATTTTAGAAATCAATTTAATAAATAAATTTTGAGTCCTAAACCTAAAACTACATTCGATAAAATTTATGAATCTCTGCACATCACTATCGTCAATAAAGTAATACAATTATTTCCTTCAAAGTCGTTATCAATTAATACGGAACTTCATGAGCGGACAAACGTCAAACCGGCCATCATAGCGTGCCGCTAGTTTAGATCTCCGTAGCCTTGTGGTTTCCACAGTCGCTAAACAGTTAAAGGTCGATGGTTCGAATCCCAGCTCGACAGACTGAATTTTCAATTTTATTTTAAATAATTTCTATATGTGGAATTTTTCCCTAATTTTTTATTTTCATTATTAATTTATTATTTAATAAATTAATAATAAATTCAAATCAAAATTCAGTCTGTCGAGCTGGGATTCGAACCATCGATCTTTATGCGACTGTAGAAACCACAAGGCTACGGAGATCTAATATTGTACTGTGAAAATATTGAACACAATGCCAAATTCACATTCAAAAAAGTGTCGGTTTTTTCCGTCTAGCCCCCTTTCGCACCGCGCGATAAGGATTACGTTCCAATAGTAAAAATAAAATTGATAGGGGAAAATATAATCGTCTGGACTCGAACCGGGGTCTTCTGGTTTCGGGACCGCCCGATTTCCCGAGTTATTGGAAGTTTATAGATGATGGCGAAATTTACCTTCGTATTCTAATGATATTGTAAGGGGATTTTCATTGCTTGAAAACACGGATAAAACGACCTTTTCTAAAAATGAAACCTAGCTAGATCGATTTATCGCCCCCGAAACCCCGTGCATACTAAATTTAATGAAAATCGTTTTAGCCGTTTCCGAGATTCAGATTATATATACATACGAGTATATACAAGAATTGCTCGTTTAAAGGTATTAGATAGATAGATAGATAGATTATGCCAAAAGTGATCATTTTGTCATAATTTGATTTATGCAGAGTTACAGTCCAATTCAAACTTTATGACTTTTCGAACTTCGTGCGTTTCGTTGATGGGGTTAAAACTTACAATTCTTCTCTTCTTCTTCTTTATCAACCTATAGACGTCCACTGCTGGACAAAGGTCTCCTGCATGGACTGCCACAGGCTTCGGTCTTGTGCCGCTTGAATCCAGCGGCTCTCTGCGACTCGTTTGATGTCGTCGGTCCACCTAGGGGGGGGTCTGCCCCGGTGCGGGGTCGCCACTCCAGCACCTTGGGACCCCAACGACCATCAGCTCTTCGAACTATGTGCCCCGCCCATTTCCACTTCAGTTTCGCGACACGCTGAGCTATGTCGGTGACTGGTTCTCCTACGGATCTCCTCATTTCTGACATTACATACAACATTATATCATCCGTTTGGATGACATTATGGTTGTTAAGACATTGGGTGTTTTAATGTTGGCAATAAGCTAATTGTTTCAGAATCTTTTATAGAGGATTTAAAGCATGGGAGTAGATAAATATATTTTATCTACTCCAGCATCAAAAAGTTCGAATTTCGAATTTGACAGCTGAATCGAAATGAACCCTCTTTCGGTTTTGCTTCTCATTTCGATGCAGCTCGTTGTATGGGAGCTGAATCGAAATGGTTATCTTCTTAAAATAGGATACCTAAAGCTAAGGCTCTGAGTTCTGGCACTTTTGTATGTACCGTTCATACGACAGAGGCGCCACAGGCGGCTGGTGGCGGCTTACGGAGTTACTTTTTGTTACTTTATTGAGCCTATGGCGTATTTTGTTAATGATTTTATTTTCCTTGTCGTAGATAAAATCTTGTCATGCAACTGAACGTAATTAGTCATTTTAATTCTCGTACTATCCTATTTTGATACTCGGCAAGCCTCGTATCAAAAAACAGCACTCGAATTAAAATGACCCTCATTACGATGCAGTTGCATAAATAGCTATTACGTAATATTGTTTATCTACTCCAACATTGAAAAGTTCCAATTTCGAATTTGACAGCTGAATCGAAATGAACCCTCTTTCGGTTTTGCTTCTCATTTCGATGCAGCTCGTTGTATGGGAGCTGAATCGAAATGGTTATCTTCATAAAATAGGATAACTAAAGCTAAGGCTCTGAGTTCTGGCACTTTTGTATGTACCGTTCATACGACAGAGGCGCCACAGGCGGCTGGTGGCGGCTTACGGAGTTACTTTTTGTTGACAGAGGCGCCACAGGCGGCTGGTGGCGGCTTACGGAGCTACTTTTTGTCACTTTATTGAGCCTACGGCGTATTTTGTTAATGGTTTTATTTTCCTTGTCGTAGATAAAATCTTGTCATGCAACTGAACGTAATTAGTCATTTTAATTCTCGTACTATCCTATTTTGATACTCGGCAAGCCTCGTATCAAAAAATAGCACTCGAATTAAAATGACCCTCATTACGATGCAGTTGCATAAATTGCTATTACGTAATATTGTTTATCTACTCCAACATTGAACAGTTCCAATTTCGAATTTGACAGCTGAATCGAAATGAACCCTCTTTCGGTTTTGCTTCTCATTTCGATGCAGCTCGTTGTATGGGAGCTGAATCGAAATGGTTATCTTCATAAAATAGGATAACTAAAGCTAAGGCTCTGAGTTCTGGCACTTTTGTACCGTTCATACGACAGAGGTGCCACAGGCGGCTGGTGGCGGCTTACGGAGTTACTTTTTGTCACTTTATTGAGCCTACGGCGTATTTTGTTAATGATTTTATTTTCCTTGTCGTAGATAAAATCTTGTATGCAACTGAACGTAATTAGTCATTTTAATTCTCGTACTATCCTATTTTGATACTCGGCAAGCCTCGTATAAAAAAACAGCACTCGAATTAAAATGACCCTCATTACGATGCAGTTGCATAAAAAGCTATTATGAGCATGAAAAAAAAAACATTCTAAACACAATTAATTATCAAAATGTGAAATGGCTTTTAAAATTCTAAAATCATGTCAAAAGGTTTTTTTGTCGTTTTGAAAAAATTCTTCCAAGGAGTAAAAATTTTACCCTTGCAACCATTTCTTTAAAGGTGTAAAGCTAAGAATATTAATCTATTTTTTTTTAGTTTTGATATCGCTTGGCAGTTTCTTGAATATTTTAATTTCCATAGCGTAACAATTTTTATTATTTATTAAAATGTGCTTGTGTTAATGGTAAAAATAAGTTTATCGGGTGATCGCGTGTTTAAGTTTGTTTCACGCTTGGCCTTGAAATGATGCATAACTATTTATAGTAGACGGCACTGTAGACGGCATCTGAAAGACATAATAACAACTTATAGATTAACGCGAATTTTGGTTATAATGGGGACGTAGTTACGCAAAATGCATCCAAGCCATATAACAATTGTCGAATTAAATTCATTCATTAGCAACCCATCAACGGCTCACTACTGAGTGCAGGTCTCCTCTCAGAGAAGGGTTAGGTATAGGCCACAGTCCACCACGCTGTTCCAATTCGTATTGGCGGACTTCACACACCTTCGAGAACATTATGAAGAACCCTCAGATGTGCAGGTTTCCTCACGATGTTTTCCTTCACCGTTGAAGCAAGAGATATTTAAGAGGGGGTGTGCGCTCGTTAACAGTAAACAGATTTGATTTTTACAGTAGTAGATCAAGTTTCAATTATCCGAAAAAAACACGCAAAAATTACATCATACTGCCAAGGGACGTGTTTGGGCAAAAACATAAAATGATGAAATTTGTTCGATAATAAAAAATCGCGAAGTTAGGTCTAATTTTTAACCAATATTCATTTATTTTCAATGTTTTGCATATTACAGAGCCAAAATTTTTACATTAAATTCCGATTGATATTATCAAGGGAGTAGCCTAGCGAATTGAAAAGAAAATGAATATTTTACGAGTTACAAAGTATTTTGGCGCTTACTACACTCATATTCCGCGCAAAGCGCTTTCTTTTGTCGCGCCTCACATGAGGTTGTGGCTATGTTTTATCTCATCGCGAAATCTGATTTTTTTTTGGGGTTACACGCGCTCTTAATTGCTTAAGCGCACTTGAATCCGAAAATTAAATGCATACTTCAGAGTGAAGATTAACTTTTCTATAGACTTTTGTGGGTTGTATGCTTTTCTGCGATCTCACCTGACGGTAAGTGACGATGCAGTCTAAGATGGTAACGGGCTAACATAGAAGGGGTATGGCAGTGAACATTCAACCCATAAGTACCCCTAATCGGTTTCTACACGCCTTTGTGCCGGAGCGTTTAATCGTTTGGCGGCACGTCTTCACGGCCTCACTAACCAAAGCCTCCCACCAGACCAGACCAGAGAGAAATCAGATATTATAAATTCCCTAATTGACCCCGCCGGGAATCGAACCCGAGACCTCCCCGTTATAATACCACTGCGCAGCGCTCACAACTGCGCTAGGGAGGTCGTCAAAATAACTAATATCTGGCTATGTGGTTTTCGGCTTAGTAAGCCGGCAGACAGTAGGTAGTTATTGACGCTATTGACTTTGAGCTTAATGTGAACACGCCCTAATAGCGATGCGTGAGAAGAATATTGGGGAGATAAAAGCTGATAAAATTATTTTATTAGGAAAGTAATAACAATATCAAGTATTATTTTCATAGACATACAAAATGACATTTTTGATCGAAAATTAATTACTTATTTTATTTAAGAATTTAGGTACGTACTAAGTATGATATAAGATAGCTACATAATAAGTTTAATTTAAGTTAATTTAATGCCGATTTTACCAACGTCGAGCGACGCGCGTTTATCCGAGGCATAAATAGGGCGTTGAAAATCCGCTAAAATAAGTTAGGTACCTATCAAATCGCTCGGATAAGACTTATTTTACGTTGGTGAATTAATCGGCCCTAAATCTTAAGATTAGTGTAAGAATTAGGTACCTACTTACACGTCATAGATAATTATGAAATAAAAGGTATGAAACCCGAATGTTTGTTTTATTTCGCATTGTCCATTTGCATTGCATGCGTTCTTCCGATAAGAAACTAATTCACAGGTGGAATCCATTGAGGTTTTCTTTGATCTTTTTAATGAAAAGCTGAAGTTAATTGTTCGATATCGAAGCCATCATGCTACATGCATGCATTGTTGTAAATTGACGTGAAATTTGTAAATTCACACTTCACTCATATTATATTTTAAATGCATATAAAAAATTTAATGATGTTTGGGACACAGACCATATTGTTTGGTTTCCTGTATTTTGTTAGTGTTTCACAGGCGAAAAGTTCGCAAGGTTACAAAATTTCTATGGTAAGTGATATACTTCATGGTTCTAACCATTTCAAATGCGGTTATTAAAATAATAATAAGCAGTATAATTATTTCAAAGTTAGGTATAAATTAACGGACAAGTGCGTGTCGGGCCACGCGCAATGAAGGATTCCGTAGTTTGCCAGTTACAATATAAGTACGAACCTACCTAGATCAAAGTAGAATATTAATAATTATTACTATGTAGTCAAAAAGTTGCTTATAACATAGGTACCCCTAACAATATTTTTTAAAACCTTTCGACACCCCACGGAATGGAATAGAGAGTAAAAAAAACCATAAGTTTTTACACGTAGGTAGGTATAGCAAAGTAAATCTTTTTTTTTTTTCAAGAATTTTTTCACAGCTTTGTAACGTTATTAATAATATGTATAAACAATTAAAAATGCCAAATTAGAGCTTTTGAGTACTAATAGTCTAGTCAGAGCTACAGCCCGCGGACGGACCTAGCGCAACTATAAGGGTTCCTTGTTGCTTTACTACGGAACCCTAATAGACTGCCCGCACTTCTGCCACTCATTTGATCACTTGCAAGTTGCAGCGGTCGGGTCTTGACTTGCCCGGTGTGTGCAAAAATGGAGTGGACGAAAAAATTTAAATTTTTGGAATTGTATGTACCTACTTATGAAAATTTAATAAGCTGCTACAGCTTAGTATCCAACATTAAGTTGGATTATACGGGTCTGCCCGCGAAATTGAAATTTAATGTGGTTTTCGCAATTTTGTAAACTAATACGACAAAGTAGGCTTATGGCATCCTACTTGCGACGATGGCAGTATCATCTTCACAGAGTTATATAAAAATTTTTACTTGAAAGTGTCCAGTTTAAGAAATTAGTCAGAATATTTACAGAACAGTACAGAAAATTTCGCGGGCAGACCCGTATAATCAACCTTAACGCATCCATCATTCGCTACCACAATGAATAGGCCTGCTCGGCCTGCTGCTAGGCGGTAATATTCTTTACAAAATGTTTCATCTTTGTATCATCGTTTTTTGAGCAAGCCGTAAAATAAAATAGGTTTTTAGGTATCATCAGGGAACAAAAATACGCCAGCTTTGTTCCTGCACCCAGAGAGCCCGGTGTGGGACCCGGAGTCGATGTCCCTCTACTTCACGGACGTGCATCGGCAGAATGTCCACAGACTGGATTACGCCACTGGGCGAATATTTACGAAGCATATAGGTAGGTATCTGTGTTTTTTTTTTATCTGTGTTATACCATGTTGTTATATATACCTAACTAGCTGATGCCCGCGACTTCGTCCGCGTAGATTAACCCCGCGGGAACTCTGATTATCCGGGATGCCTATGTCACCCTCCAGGTTCTCAACTATACCTATCTAAAAATCACGTCAATCCGTAGCTTTGTTGCAGCGTGATTGAAGGACAAACCAACAAACAAACACACTCGCATTTATAATAACAGTAATGCAAAATTATAACACAATCTAGACAACCGCAATCTAACATATTATGACTGTCGTGTAATTAACATATTTTAATTTGCAATAACAAATATTGATGTCAATAATTGAGATAGTAACTAGGTATTCTATCTTTTAAGTTGGACCAAATTACAGATAGTTACGAAGTTTGATCAAAATCGGTTCAGTAGTTTTCGAGTTAGTTATCCCGAACATACATTGTGACACGAGATTTTCTATAATATAATATAATTTAATACAACTGTAACAGGTCCAATTCTGTACATTGAAGATATTTTGAAAATTTTTGTTTGAGGGCACTCTATAATCGATACTTTAGCAAAAACAATTTTTTTTTAATTTTTTGTCTGTCTGTCTGTCTGTCTGTCTGTCTGTATCTTGGCCGCGCATCACGCCGAAACTACTGGACGGATTTAAATGAAACTTGGCACGATTTAAGTCAATACTACGAGGTATAATATAGGATACTTTTTATCCCGAAATTCAGCACGGTTCCCTTGGGAGAGGGGATGAAAGTCAAAATGTGTATTTCGCTGTAATTCATTAAGGCGTATTCCGATTTAATCCATTCTTTTTTTGTTAGAAAGCAGGTTCTTTAAGAGATTGTCCTGTAATCATTTCAAGGTCGTCAATTTCGTAGTTCAGAAATTATAGACATCACGATCTTCAGTATAAGGTCCAAATAACTTGAACCCCGGAATCTACAAGATACTTTGAATGAACGGCTCATCTTAAGCTGGCAATCGTACTTTATCGTATATAGCCATCGTGGATAGCCCTATTTTGTCAAAGTCGAACTACTCCAAAGGCGTCAGATTTTGCCAAACGATCATTATACCTACATACTACATAGTAGGTATGGATGTAATACATCTTATGGACTTAATGCTACAGTGTTTTCCTATGCAATTTAATATTCGACCGAGCGAAGCGAAGGTCTTTGAGTTAACTAGGGCGATTTGCACTTGTCCGTCCGTCCGTCCGTCCGTCCGTCCGTCTGTCAGAGCCTTATAACTTTTGAATTACTGAACGTAATTACTTCAAATTTAGATATAATATGTAAACCGATGGCCTCCAGCCGAAAATGGCTTAAAAAGTTATAAAAATCTTTATTTCAGGGGGGCTCTCATAGAAGCGAATGCGAAGTAAAAAAAAAAAAATCGCGTTACATAAAATTGTTACGTATCATTTTAAAGATAATTTTGAACTGAGTACAAAAATATTTTTTTTTTAATTTTTCCCTTAAAATTGACGAAATGGGGGGCTTTCAAAGTGGCGATTTTATACGCTCGCTTGAAGACGCTCTCTAGAAAAATCCGCTATGGATTTTCAAACTGATTTTATGTTTTTAGGTCACTTATATCCTGTACTTGAACAACAAATACTAAAATTATATGAATATTATAAAGAAACGAGATTATTTAATTTTTAATGGGCGTCAGTAATTCATATAGCATCAACATAGCTTCACAATAATGCTAATAGATGGCGCAGTCAGTAACTATTCCCATGGAACTACGAGTTAAATTCAATGTTTGATAAATAATTCAATGTTTTCACTAACGTTCCCTAACCTTTACGGGCTACCTATAAGTTAGGTGATTGATGTTTTCTGTCAACTTATTTATCACGATCCTGTACGGGACACCTAAAAGGATATTGGGACGGATGTTAGGACTTAGGATTGTATTTAGGAGCTACCTACGTTAAGAGACTCCTACTTAGGGGATGATTTAGGTATGTTTGGTGAAAACGGGCATAATAATAATGTCAGTTTTGGTTATCATGTATCGATTGAATGAATAATCATGGGATACCGTTACCGCGAGGTCTCAGTTCGGGGCGAACCACTAGTCTAATCATACTAATATTATATACTAGCTGATGCCCGCGACTTCGTCCGCATGGATTTAGTTTTTAAAAATCCCGCGGGCTCTTTCATTATCCGAGATAAAAAGTAGCTCTCCCGGTCTGAGGAACCACTACTACATCCATTACTATACCCATGCAAAAAATCGCACCAATCCGCTGTTCTGTTGCCACGTGATTGAAGGACAAACCAACAAACAAACACACTTTCGCATTTATAATATCAGTAATGCTTTATTATAACACTTTTTATAATTGTCAAATTTTTTACCATACTTAACCAAAGACAAAATTACGTTTAGCTGTCATTTACGTTTTGTTATTCCACTGTCATTTGCGTTTTGTTATTCCATGTCAGATGCGTTTTTCTTATACCACGTTTTATAGTGACATGACGGAAACGCAGTCGAACGGGATAAAAAGTAGGTACCCTATGTCCGTCTCCTGGTTCTAAGCTACATCTCCACCAATTTTCAGCCAAATCGGTTCATCCGTTCTTGAGTTATAAATAGTGTAACTAACACCACTTCCTTTTATATATATAGATGCGAAAGTGTGTTTGTTTGTTGGTTTGTCCTTCAATCACGCCACAACAGAGCCACGGATCGACGTGTTTTTTTGCATGGGTACTATAGTTGAGGACATAGGCTACTTTTTATCCCGGAAAATCAAAGTGTTCACGAGGGATTTTAAAAACTAAATCCACGCGGACGAAGTCGCGGGCATCAGCTAGTTATATATATACATATAGATATTGCATCAAGGAAGTAAGAAAGTATGTGGTGTTACACCCCTCTGCCTCGGAGAACACCTAAAGCCGTGTCCCCGGTCGTATAGGTTTTTCTGATTACCGTTTACTACCGGACTATGAGAATGGGGTAGGCAGGGTACAGAAGAACCGATGATCGTCCCTAGGTGCTGGAGTGGCGACTTCGCCGGAGAGTAGTGTTTGCAGACCCCGTAGGTACTATAGGTATACGTAGGTAATCGGATGAGTCCCAGATCACCTGGATACAGACGCCAAAAAGCCCTCGATGGTCTAATATGTCTCGCTTACCGCACGCTTCAAGCGAGCGGCTCACGCGTCTACAGCGCGTGGGACGCTCGATAAGGGCGTGGGCTGATGGGCTTATCGACAGCGCATGGACAGCAAGCTTACTGCTAGCCGTCCCCGCGTGGACAGCAAAGCTTTCCGCTAGCTGTTGCCGCTTGGAAAGCGAGCGGTCAATTCGATTTGAGGCGGATTCGGGCGGGTGCTGTGTCGGGACGGTGTCGTTTAACACCACTTTTGCACGGCCGTTGACTCGACCTTATCCTTTTCCCCCACCTCACGTCACGATAAATTGCGTCGAGGACTCCGAGCGCCATATTTATTTCTTTGGACCGTTTACTCATTCGATGACACCGCACAGAAATAGAAATAGGTACATGGTGGTCGGAGTCCTATTTGTCGTGCCGTGCGTTTATATGGGGGAAAGGATAATATCAGGAATGTCCATGGCTAAATGGCATGAATCTGCCCGTCTTAACATGAATTGAATTGTAGTACGCTTTTTTTGGAACTTCCCTTCATTGTGGAAATATTAGGTACCTATATTCTATTCTGATAAAGTTGCATGGGTTAAATCGGCTTGGCATCCAGCTGCCCACAAGCCTACATATTAATATTGTAAAATGATTATTTTTAAAAGAGCAACTGCTGAGTTTCTTGCCGGCTCTTCTCAGCAGTATCCGCTTTCCAGAACCAGAACCGGTGGTAGAGTCATGACGTGTCATAAGAGCCACAGGTTGGCCTAGGTACGTGAAATAAATAATTTTGAATTTGAACATTCTCTTAATAACAATATTATGTATATTTCCAAGTCGAAGCAGTGATAGCCTAGTGGTTAGGACTTTGGTCTCCTATTCGGGGGGTAGCAGGTTCGATCCCGGGTACGCACCTCTGAATTTTCGGAGTGAAGTGCGTTTAAGCAAGTGATACTTAATTGCTAATTTATTTTTTTATTAATTTGTAATTGAACGGTGAAGGAAAACATCGTGAGGAAACCTGCACATCTGAGAGTTCTTCAAAATGTTCTCGAAGGTGTGTGAAGTCCACCAATTCGCATTGGGCCAGCGCGGTGGAATATGGCCTATACCTAACCCTTCTCTGAGAGGAGACCTGCGCTCAGTAGTGAGCCGTTGATGGGTTGCTAATGATGATGATATTTCCAAGGCTACGGTCAAGTGAACGTGGTGTCGCTGGTGGCGGCTTCCGCGCGGTACCTCGTGGCCGTGCGATCCGCGCTGTACCTACTGGACTGGGACGTGCCGGGCGACGCGGCGCTGCGGCTGCTCACCACAGTGGATCACGGGCTGCCAGACAATGTCATCAACGAGGGGAAGCCAGACTGGAAAGGAAGATTTTGGTTCGGTGAGTATCAACTAATGTACCTTCCTGCAGGTCGCGAAAGTTAAGGAAAAACTGGTCGAGTGCGCATGTCAAGAAACGTAAACGAAACCTACCTATAACGTAGGGTTCTGGAGTTATATACCTATAGTAGCAAAAAACTCAATGGTCCAAGCGGTCACCGCTTAGCTACTTTATCCTGGTTGACTAGAACAGACTCATTAATATTTATTTATATTTATGTGCTGCAATTGTTCAGTTTATATAACTAAGTAGGTAGGTAGTATAGTTGAGGACTCACGTGAGTGCATAATTTCGACGACGGTACCTACTTACATAATAATATACCTACTTAATATTAACAATTTTATAATTAGGTAGATATAGCCATAAACTACATAACTACGGATTTATCTACTGTAAAAATTGCGACATACCGAGATACTTAGATGGAGTCATGACCCAATTTGAAAACACCTATTTGAGACCCTACAATACAAGTAAGATTAGATCATAGTTCATAGAACCTATAGTGCGCTTTATGTACCTACCTAATTAAATCAAAATAAGTAAGTAGGTATATAAGTACCTATAATGTTGTTCATTTTTAGCCGACTTCAAAAAAAGGAGGTTCTCAACTCGTCGGAATATGTTTTTTATGTATGTTTACCGATTACTCGAAGAAGCCTTTACCAATTTGAAAAATTCTTTTTTATTTCAAAGCGTAAGTATACCTACTTCCCAGATGATCGCATTTAAATTTTATCGAAATCGGTCGAGCGGTTTTAAAAAAATCGGCCAAGTGCGAGTCGGACCTCGCTCTTTTAGGGTTCCGTTAAAATAAAAAATATTTCCATGTACCCATGGAAATATTTTAATTTAATTTTTTTAATTTAATTTAATTTTTATTATTTGTTGTTATAGCGTGTATGTGTATATGTTCATCTGTCTATCTATTACGGTTTACGAGATACAGCCCGCTGACAGACGGACGGACGGACGGACGGACGGACGGACGGACAGCGTAGGCTTAGTAATAGGGTCCCGTTGGTACCCTTTGGGTACGGAACCCTAAAAATCAACAATAAATTGTATAAGGTCAAGGCGAGTAAGAAAAACGGTGGGGTAAGACTAGAGAAACACAAAGCTTTATCTAGCAAACTATGCAGTTTATCGAAATTTGCTATCAGTCGATAAAACAGTATTGTCGAAGTGGTTTAAATTTTTTTAAAGAGATGTCGCTGCGATAATTCTTCAAGGTTATATTAAAGAAAGAAATTTGCCATTTTTTAAAACTGAAAACACGAGTTAGACACGGTTTTATTGCTTGTTTTAAAGTGATTTTATAGAGTTTTCAACAGTTTTTTGTGGTAAGTACTTAGAGTAATGTATAGATTTAATGTTCCAATTGTTTTTTCTGTCTTAAACGTTCAGTTAATTAATTTAAGACATGTTAAAGATTTAAGTCACTAAAAGTTCCGAGTGGGAAAGTGAAACAGAGATGAGCGGGGAAGAGAAACATATGTTTCACTTCCCCCATTTTCAGAGATTACCAACCTTCTTTAAATTATATGTTATTTAAAAAAAAACTAATATTTGATTAGGTATAGGTCATCTTGTGTCTGCCACACCAAATTTATTAATTTTATTGGTGAAAGCAAGAATAGAGAAAGACGTAAAAATATTGTAAAGACGGTGTTAGCTATGTTATTGAACTAAAAAATTAATAAATTTAGAACTTACTCAAAATATGTTTTGGTTTACTACCCCTGACTTGGCGACTATGTTTCACTTACCCCATTTTCAGTTTATTCCATTTATTTAAGAAATTAGACCATATAGCCATGCACTGAGACTCGTTATCGATTGAAGCAATTAAAGATGCCATTTTAGTTGTTGAAATAGTTCTATAGGCCTCATATTTATAGAGTTCTGATCATAGTTTCACTTACCCCATTTCGGGGGTAAGTGAAACAAAACCATAGTCTACTTTTAATGAATAATTTCGTCGTTTTTTGCACGACTAGAGGGCTTGAAGATCATGTCATAAGAAAGCCGATTTAATGAAGAGTATATAGCATTTATTGTTATTCAAATTGACAATCTTTTTACTGGCTTACAGGTCATTTTCTAGAAAAAACAGTAAAGTATGTTTCACTTACTCCCCCTGACCTTTCTTTGTTGAGGCGCGGGCGTTTGAAGACGGTTTTTTAAAAATTTTTTTTTTTAATTTTCCTTAGGTACGAAGGGCCCTCATAGGGGAGATGACGTGCTACCAGACAAGGCTGCCTTCTTCAGTATAAGCCAAGAGAGCTTCATAAGTCCGCGCGTGCACCTGCGACCGGTCACCATCTCCAACGGCCTGACGTGGTCGCTCAACAACAGTGTCCTGTATTACATCGACTCGCCCACGCACAAGATCGAGGCTTTTGACTTTGATCAGGAAAACGGAGAACTGAGTAGGTATACAGTACAATACTATACCTAGTTTGCGAAATATTACGTTCCCTCAAATATGGTTGAGCGGCTGGGTCATGCGTCATGCTCGTGAACGGGTGCCACCGGCGGGAATGGGGCTACTTTATGTCTGCCCATCTTAAGATATATTGCATTGTTAGTAGGTATTTTTGGAACTTCCCTCATTGTGGAAACACTGCATGCATAGCATAGTATTGATTGGTATTGTAAACTTGTTTTGAAAAGAGCAGCCGCAGAGTTTCTTGCTGGTTCTTCTCGGCAGGAAGGGCATTAGATTTATTATTTTTATAAACATCTAATTATGGTTTTGTCAGGTGGGAGAAGGACAATTCTTGATATATCAATGCACGGATTCGAAGACGCGATACCGGATGGCATGACCATTGACAGCCGAGGGCATCTGTGGGTGGCGGTTATGTTTGGCGGTTCGGTAAGTTTCCATTACTTACATTTAAAAATATATACTTAAATGGATTTTTCATATAAAGAAAAACAACTCTTTTGATACAATCTGCCAAACCCTTAGAAAAATCTGTATGGTACAACGTGCCGCGTACCTGAACTACCTAAGTATC